>OY482675.1:42112985-42712985 GCA_960531455.1 Urophora cardui | reverse complement strand
ATTGATCGACGTCACTGCGTACAAGACCAAGATCAACCAAAGTTGCATTAAGTTTTTTGTTCCATATTCGACTTGCTTGTTTGAGACCGTAACAATAACTTTTCGCCACGAACCAAGCATGTTGACATCAAACTGAAGTTTGTGCGAGAAAAACTTGAAGATGGGTCAATCAAATTGGAATACATACCAACAACCGAAATGTCAGCTGATGCTTTGACAAAAGGCGTTCCGGCTGCTAAGAACCAACTTATAAATAAAAGGCTGGGCTTGTTAAATTAATCAAATACATTAAAAATCGATCTTGTTTCCTTGCCAGATATGCTATTAACGTGGAGTATTGTAAAATAATATCAATCTGGCAACATCATTTATATTTTTCTCTATTTCATTATATCCTTTATACATACTAAATAAAGTTAGTCGCTATTATACTTTGTACTCACGCGCATGTGATTTATTACTGCACATTAGTATGTCCAGTATTGATCAAGTGTTGTGCTAGTGCTGTTGTTGTCTTTTTAAACGGTTTTATTTAGCTCACCCCGTTTGTTTTATTCTTTATTCTTGGGTCAAATTTAGTAATTCAAATTTCACCCTCTTCCTGTCAACCGATTAATCTGAAATTTTGCACGCATGTATAACCCCGATGACAATGCAATATTATGAAAAAAAAATTCCGCTAGGTGGCGCGTGGGTCGCTATATTTACAAAAATCGCATTTATGGTCCGATTTGGCTGAAATTCGGAACATGTATTACTACCTTGAAAAGAAATATTTTCTTAAAAAAAAAATTCCGCTAGGTGGCGCGTGGGTCGCTATATTTACAAAAATCGCATTTATGGTCCGATTTGGCTGAAATTCGGAACATGTATTACTATCTTGAAAAGAAATATTTTCTTAAAAAAAAATTCCGCTAGGTGGCGCGTGGGTCGCTATATTTACAAAAATCGCATTTATGGTCCGATTTGGCTGAAATTCGGAACATGTATTACTACCTTGAAAAGAAATATTTTCTTAGAAAAAAAATTCCGCTAGGTGGCGCGTGGGTCGCTATATTTACAAAAATCGCATTTATGGTCCGATTTGGCTGAAATTCGGAACATGTATTACTACTTTGAAAGGAAATATTTTCCTAAAAAAAACTTCCGATAGGTGGCGCGTGGGTCGCTATAGAGGCGTTGGACTGCAATAAACTAACGGGCAAGAAACCTTGCAATAATGAAGCACTAAATGAATTAAACAGAATGCGAAATAAAAACTAAAAACTAGAAAATAAAAATAGGTAAAAAAACTTTTTAAGTTAAACGGTTTTATGTTATACATACATTGCAATGTTTAAGATAAATGTACTAAAAACCAAAAAATAATAAAATAGATACAGTCGTGGGAATTATAAACATTTGCATAGACTAAAATAAAACCGGGGGGCACGTCAATTGTCTACAAATTATCGACTTAATGTGCGATAGAAGAATCGTTTAATTCGTCGTTAGGCAGTTGGCCCGCAGACGGTGAGGAAAATACTTACTATTTTCTTGCTCATGGAAATTCCAATAGTTATACACTCCATGTTAATAAAAGAGATGTTTCAACTAGTTTATCGTTGGACATTCACACGAGGAATCGTTTCACTGCTCGTAGTTTGTCTTTAATCGACAAAACATATGATAAAAGTACTACTCGCTCACCACTATGAAACCCTAAAACTCGCTTATAATCGAGCTTGCTAGCTTTTTTCCACATTCTAGCCCTACTTATCACACGTCCATCGTTGTCGGTTGAACAACTGCCTAATTATAGTGTAACATTACAAAACAAACATTTTAATCAACGATTGTAGACAATTGACGTGCCCCACGGTTTTATTTTAGTCTAGTCTATGCAAATGTTTATAATTCCCACGACTGTATCTATTTTATTATTTTTTGGTTTTTAGTACATTTATCTTAAACATTGCAATGTATGTATAACATAAAACCGTTTAACTTAAAAAGTTTTTTTACCTATTTTTATTATTTCTAACGTCTGTTTTATGCTCGCCTATTCTAACACCTAGTGCACGTTTAGTGGTACCTACATACTATTTTTTGTTGCATCGTTCGTCATTGTTGTCTTTACATTTGATTTCGTACACTACATTGTGTTGTTGTTCTTTAGTGACTTTATCTTTTGTCTTGCTGAATATTTGGTTGAGTGTGTGATTCGGTTTATGTGCGAATATCAATTTGTCATTATGTATGCATTTTTATACTCAGCTGTACTATTACACAGAGTATTATAGTTTTAATCACATAACGGTGGATTGTAACAGAATGAAATAATCGAGATAGATATAGACTTATATATATCAAAATGATCAGGGTGAAAAGAGAAATCGATTGAGCCATGTCCGTCCGTCCGTCCGTCCGTCCGTCTGTCCGTCTGTCCGTCCGTCCGTCAGTAAACACTCTAACTCGCGCATTTGAGATATTTTGATGAAATTTTAAATGCAAGTTGGTACCGAGACTGGGATGGTTGGTATTGAAAATGGGCGAAATCAGACCATGACCACGCCCACTTTTCCTATATAGAAAAAATCGGAAATTTGGTATCTCAGTCACTAATATAGCTGGAGCGATGAAATTTTACCCACATGTTGAGCTCAGGCCCCTAGAAAGAAATTTGATAAAATTTTGGAAAATGGGCGGTGGTACGCCCACTTATTAAGGGTCAAACATTGAAAGTTTTATGTCATAACTCAGAAACCATTGAAGATATATCGATGAAATTTTGTACGCGTGATTTACTTACTCAGGCAAACGATTGGACGGAAAATAGTTAAAATCGGTTGACGACCACGCCCACTTTTATATATGTGTATTATAAAGTGACCTAATAAAAACATTTTAAGCCATATCTCTGTCAAATATAAAGATCCATCATTGAAATTTTGTCGCATGAGTCCAACTATGGACATAAAACGAAAAACACAAAAATTTTGGAAAATGGGCGTGGCACCGCCTCTTTTTAGAAGCTGGAATATACGAGATTTATGAGCCCATAACTCGACAAATAATTGATATATAATGACGAAACTTGGTGTGTACACTGTTATTACTTGTGGTAATACATGTTGAAAATTTTAGCGAAATCGGTTGACGACCACGCCCACTTTTATATATGGGTATTATAAAGTGGCCTAATAAACACATTTTAAGCGATATCTTTGTCAAATATAAAGATTATTCATTGAAATTTTGTGGAAAGAGTTCCACAATAGACCGGAAACAAAAAATTGACAAATTTTGGAAAATGGGCGTGGCACCGCCTCTTTTTAGACAAAGGAATATACGAGATTTCGTAGCCCATAACTCGACAAATAACTGAGATATTATGACGAAACTAGGTTTATACACTTTTAGAACTTGTGTTAATCGACACGCAAAAATTTATTGAAATCGGTTATGACCACGCCTACTTTTTAACAAAGAAATTTCTGGAACACCCTTTGGGAATTTGTAACGTGACATCTTTGTAACTCGAAGTCATAAAGGAATGAAATTTTGCACAAAGAATAATATTGATATGCTTAGTTGGATGACTGATAGAAATTTTGAAAATGGGCGCGGCTACGCCCACTTTATGCAGCACTTGCTTTATATAAAGTACCTACACCGTGTTTCCATCAAACGCAAACAAACCATGAAAGCATACAGCTGAGTATCTAATGTTTGATTCCACTCGAACTTAGGCTTCCTTACTTGTTGTAATATGTTGTTATCCGTTAAACCCTGTATGTATGTAATGCCTCTAAATATTTTGTTGTTGTTTTCATTGGTAGTTTTTGCATTAGTTTGGCGTGTTGTTTGTTTTTGTTTTGTTATTTCTAACCACCTTTCAATGACTTTATTTGGGTAACCGTTTTTTGTCAAGATTTTTCTTATTTTAACGTCGTTGTTTTTTCTGAACGCCTGGTCGCTCAGCGTGTAGATCTTATTTATAAAATTCGTCATGGTGTTCTTCTTTTGGGTCCAGGGGTGGTTAGAGTTATAGTTAATCATTCGAGAGGATGCTATTGGTTTCGCATACAAATTCGTCAAAATTTTGTTATTGTTTCTAAATATTTCTATGTCTAGGAAGGCTATGTTATTGTCAGTTTCTCTTTCAGTCGTAAATTGGATTTTCTTGTGTTGCGCATTTAATGTAGTCAGAATGTCTTCCACGTCCTTAATCTTAACAATAGCGAATACATCATCTACATATTTAGTTATGTATTTGATGTATATGTCTTTTGTTTTGAGATCAGTTATAGTGTCGTCAAGTATTTTGTCCAGAACTATGTCAGCTATAGTGGGCGATAATGGATTTCCCATTGGCATACCATAAATTTGTTGGTACACCGTTCGGTCAAACATAAAATAGTTATTGTCCCTTAAACAAAAATTTATGATATCTAAAAATTGGTTTCTCGTCAAGTCGGTATGATTTTGAAGGGTTGTCCAATTTTGCATAATGGTTCTTATTGCTAGGTTCACTGGTATGTTGGTAAAAAGGGAAATTACGTCAAAAGAAATCAGTATTTCGTCATTTTCAATTTTTAGTTCATTGAGCTTTTCTTTGAGTTGCCGAATTTTATAAATAAGATCTACACGCTGAGCGACCAGGCGTTCAGAAAAAACAACGACGTTAAAATAAGAAAAATCTTGACAAAAAACGGTTACCCAAATAAAGTCATTGAAAGGTGGTTAGCAATAACAAAACAAAAACAAACAACACGCCAAACTAATGCAAAAACTACCAATGAAAACAACAACAATATATTTAGAGGCATTACATACATACAGGGTTTAACGGATAACAACATATTACAAAAATGCATACATAATGACAAATTGATATTCGCACATAAACCGAATCACACACTCAACCAAATATTCAGCAAGACAAAAAGATAAAGTCACTAAAGAACAACAACACAATGTAGTGTACGAAATCAAATGTAAAGGCAACAATGACGAACGATGCAACAAAAAATATGTAGGTACCACTAAACGTGCACTAGGTGTTAGAATAGGCGAGCATAAAACAGACGTTAGAAATAAAAAGACAACAACAGCACTAGCACCACACTTGATCAATACTGGACATACAGCGGACTTTGACAACGCGAAAATATTAGACATAGAGAAACGAACAAAAACAAGATTGACATTGGAAAGTCTCCGCATACAACAAAGAATAAAAGACGCAATAAACTACAAGGAAGATGTGGACAGCATAAATTGCGTATATAGAAATATAATCAAATAACAAATGTCAAAAACAGTATATGTATAAATATGTAATTGTGCCAAGATGTGGATAGATGTGTTGTAACGAAAATTGGTTTTAGATGTTTTTTAGATGAATTTAAGTGTAAGTGAAAAGTCTTTTAATTCTATGTATATATTTAAAAATGTATGTATAATTCGTAATAATTTCTTTGTAATAATATGTTGTTGTGTATCTTTTAATGTTTTTAAATAAAATTAGACTCCCTGAGGAAGACGGGAATACCGTCGAAACGCGTAGGAGGATGAAGGAAAATTAATAAATTTTGCCTCTTAATTTAATCGGCCTAAAAGCTCTTTAAAATATTCATATATATTGAATTTCATGGCCTATAAATAATACAAAAAATAAAGATATATCATTGAGTCCAACTGCGGACATAAAACGAAAAACACAAAAATTTTGGAAAATGGGCGTGGCACCGCCTCTTTTTAGAAACAGGAATATACGAGATTTCTGAGCCCATAACTCGACAAATAATTTATATATAATCACGAAACTTGGTGTGTACACTTTTATTACTTGTGGTAATACATGTTCAAAATTTTAGCGAAATCGGTTTGACGACCACGCCCACTTTTATACATGGGATCTATAAAGTGGCCTAATAAAAACATTTTAAGCGATATCTTTGTCGAATATAGAGATAATTCATAGAAATTTTGTGGCATGAGTTCCACAATAGACCGGAAACAAAAAATATAAAAAATTTGGAGAATGCGCGTGGCACCGCCTCTTTTTAGACAAAGGAATATACGAGATTTCTTAGCCTATAACTCGACAAATAATTGAGATATTATAACGAAACTTGGTTTATACACTTTTATAACCTGTGTTAATAGACACGAAAAAATTTATTGAAATCGGTTTATGACCACGCAAACAAAGATATTTCTGGAACACCCTTTGGGAATTTGTAACGTGACATCTTTGTAACTAGAAGTCAAAAAGGAATGAAATTTTGCACAAAGAATAATATTCATATGCTTAGTTGGATGACTGTAAAAAAAGTTGGAAATGGGCGTGGCTACGCCCACTTTATACGGTACTCGCTTTATGTAAAATACGCCGTGTTGAGTACATATTGAGTATTGTTTCTAAAAAACTTTCCATGAGCAACCCACAATTGAAAGTATAAATTAAAGAAAACAGACTATGTATCGTTTCATTTCCCCATTCATGAAAGGTAGGTCTTTGGTACGGCCGAAGATAGCCGCACTCTTACTTGTTTTGTTATAAATAGGTCCATATCTACATCTATTATTTCATCGTGTTACGTGCTACCGTTTTGAACTCAAATCTTCTATATATATAAAAGGAAGTGGCGTTAGTACAAACGCGTATAACTCAAGAACGCCTGCACCGATTTGGATGATTGAGACAAATTCAGATTGTTCTCTGGCCAGAATAGGAGAATATCCAATAAAATTCCCGAAAAATGCAAAAAAAAAAATATTTTCCCATATATTTTGTATATCTATATATATAAAAGGAAGTGGCGTTAGTACAAACGCGTATAACTCAAGAACGCCTGCACCGATTTGGATGATTGAGACAAATTCAGATTGTTCTCTGGCCAGAATAGGAGAATATCCAATAAAATTCCCGAAAAATGCAAAAAAAAAATATTTTCCCATATATTTTGTATATCTATATATATAAAAGGAAGTGGCGTTAGTACAAACGCGTATAACTCAAGAACGCCTGCACCGATTTGGATGATTGAGACAAATTCAGATTGTTCTCTGGCCAGAATAGGAGAATATCCAATAAAATTCCCGAAAATTGCAAAAAAAAAATATTTTCCCATATATTTTGTATATCTATATATATAAAAGGAAGTGGCGTTAGTACAAACGCGTATAACTCAAGAACGCCTGCACCGATTTGGATGACTGATACAAATTCAGATTGTTCTCTGGCCAGAATAGGAGAATATCCAATAAAATTCCCGAAAAATGCAAAAAAAAATATTTTCCCATATATTTTGTATATCTATATATATAAAAGGAAGTGGCGTTAGTACAAACGCGCATAACTCAAGAACGCCTGCACCGATTTGGATGACTGACACAAATTGAGATTGTTCTCTGGCCAGAATAGGAGAATATCCAATAAAATTCCCGAAAAATGCAAAAAAAAAAAATATTTTCCCATATATTTTGTATATCTACATCTATATATATAAAAGGAAGTGGCGTTAGTACAAACGCGTATAACTCAAGAACGCCTGAACCGATTTGGATGATTGAGACAAATTCAGATTGTTCTCTGGCCAGAATAGGAGAATATCCAATAAAATTCCTGAAAAATGCAAAAAAAAAATATTTTCCCATATATTTTGTATATCTTCTATATATATAAAAGGAAGTGGCGTTAGTACAAACGCGTATAACTCAAGAACGCCTGCACCGATTTGGATGATTGAGACAAATTCAGATTGTTCTCTGGCCAGAATAGGAGAATATCCAATAAAATTCCCGAAAAATGCAAAAAAAAAAAAATATTTTCCCATATATTTTGTACATCTTCTATATATATAAAAGGAAGTGGCGTTTGTACAAACGCGTATAACTCAAGAACGCCTGCACCGATTTGGATGATTGAGACAAATTCAGATTGTTCTCTGGCCAGAATAGGAGAATATCCAATAAAATTTCCGAAAAATGCAAAAAAAAAATATTTTCCCATATATTTTGTATATCTATATATATAAAAGGAAGTGGCGTTAGTACAAACGCGTATAACTCAAGAACGCCTGCACCGATTTGGATGATTGAGACAAATTCAGATTGTTCTCTGGCCAGAATAGGAGAATATCCAATAAAATTTCCGAAAAATGCAAAAAAAAAATATTTTCCCATATATTTCGTATATCTATATATATAAAAGGAAGTGGCGTTAGTACAAACGCGTATAACTCAAGAACGCCTGCACCGATTTGGATGATTGAGACAAATTCAGATTGTTCTCTGGCCAGAATGGGAGAATATCCAATAAAATTCCCGAAAAATGCAAAAAAAAAATATTTTCCCATATATCTTGTATATCTATATATATAAAAGGAAGTGGCGTTAGTACAAACGCGTATAACTCAAGAACGCCTGCACCGATTTGGATGATTGAGACAAATTCAGATTGTTCTCTGGCCAGAATAGGAGAATATCCAATAAAATTTCCGAAAAATGCAAAAAAAAAATATTTTCCCATATATTTTGTATATCTATATATATAAAAGGAAGTGGCGTTAGTACAAACGCGTATAACTCAAGAACGCCTGCACCGATTTGGATGATTGAGACAAATTCAGATTGTTCTCTGGCCAGAATAGGAGAATATCCAATAAAATTCCTGAAAAATGCAAAAAAAAAATATTTTCCCATATATTTTGTATATCTTCTATATATATAAAAGGAAGTGGCGTTAGTACAAACGCGTATAACTCAAGAACGCCTGCACCGATTTGGATGATTGAGACAAATTCAGATTGTTCTCTGGCCAGAATAGGAGAATATCCAATAAAATTCCCGAAAAATGCAAAAAAAAAAAAATATTTTCCCATATATTTTGTACATCTTCTATATATATAAAAGGAAGTGGCGTTAGTACAAACGCGTATAACTCAAGAACGCCTGCACCGATTTGGATGATTGAGACAAATTCAGATTGTTCTCTGGCCAGAATAGGAGAATATCCAATAAAATTTCCGAAAAATGCAAAAAAAAAATATTTTCCCATATATTTTGTATATCTATATATATAAAAGGAAGTGGCGTTAGTACAAACGCGTATAACTCAAGAACGCCTGCAGCGATTTGGATGATTGAGACAAATTCAGATTGTTCTCTGGCCAGAATGGGAGAATATCCAATAAAATTCCCGAAAAATGCAAAAAAAAAATATTTTCCCATATATCTTGTATATCTATATATATAAAAGGAAGTGGCGTTAGTACAAACGCGTATAACTCAAGAACGCCTGCACCGATTTGGATGATTGGGACAAATTCAGATTGTTCTCTGGCCAGAATAGGAGAATATCCAATAAAATTCCCGAAAAATGCAAAAAAAAAATATTTTCCCATATATTTTGTATATCTATATATATAAAAGGAAGTGGCGTTAGTACAAACGCGTATAACTCAAGAACGCCTGCACCGATTTGGATGACTGATACAAATTTAGATTGTTCTCTGGCCAGAATAGGAGAATATCCAATAAAATTCCCGAAAAATGCAAAAAAAAAATATTTTCCCATATATTTTGTATATCTATATATATAAAAGGAAGTGGCGTTAGTACAAACGCGCATAACTCAAGAACGCCTGCACCGATTTGGATGACTGACACAAATTCAGATTGTTCTCTGGCCAGAATAGGAGAATATCCAATAAAATTCCCGAAAAATGCAAAAAAAATAATATTTTCCCATATATTTGTATATCTACATCTATATATATAAAAGGAAGTGGCGTTAGTACAAACGCGTATAACTCAAGAACGCCTGAACCGATTTAGATGATTGAGACAAATTCAGATTGTTCTCTGGCCAGAATAGGAGAATATCCCATAAAATTCCCGAAAAATCCAAAAAAAAATTTATTTTCCCATACATTTTGTATATCTATATATATAAAAGGAAGTGACGTTAGTACAAACGCGTATAACTCAAGAACGCCTGCATCGATTTGGATGATTGACACCAATTTAGATTGTTCTCTGGCCAGAATAGGAGAATATCCCATAAAATTCCCGAAAAATTAAAAAAAAAATTTATTTTCCCATACATTTTGTATATCTATATATATAAAAGGAAGTGACGTTAGTACAAACGCGTATAACTCAAGAACGCCTGCATCGATTTGGATGATTGACACCAATTTAGATTGTTCTCTGGCCAGAATAGGAGAATATCCCATAAAATTCCCGAAAAATTCAAAAAAAAAATTTATTTTCCCATACATTTTGAGATAGGGATAAAAATTAGGATAATGATAGGGATAGGGATAGGGATAGGGATAGGGATAGGGATAGGGATAGGGATAGGGATAGGGATAGAGATAGAGATAGAAATAGAAATAGAGATAGACAAAGAGAAAGAGATAGAGATAGATATAGAGATAGAGATAGAGATAGAGATAGAGATAGAGATAGAGATAGAGATAGAGATAGAGATATAGATAGAGATAGAGATAGAGATAGAGATAGAGATAGAAATAGAGATAGAGATAGACAAAGAGAAAGAGATAGAGATAGAGATAGAGATAGAAATAGAAATAGAGATAAAAATAGAGATAGAGATAGAGATAGATATAGAGATAGAGATAGAGATAGAGATAGAGATAGAAATAGAGATAGAGATAGAGATAGAGATACAGATAGAGATAGAGATAGAAATAGAGATAAAAATAGAGATAAAGATATAGATAGAAATAGAGATAGAGATAAAGATAGAGATAGAGATAGAGACAGAGATAGAGATGGGGATAGGAGAAATTAGGTTTGTCACGGCGAATATATGTACATATATCTCTTTTGTTCAGAGAATTTACAGTTTTATAGCTTTATAGGAATAAATTTTAGGCAGAACAACGTCTGCCGGGCCAGCTAGTTTATAATATTTTGTTTACTAGTACAGCTGGCACCCAGGGGAGATTTTCGTCAAAACCGCCTAGCAGCCAATTTGCTAGAAGAAAACTTTTTCTAGAGAAGCTTATTAACCTAAGTACACCGATGTGTTTACAAAAGTGTACATATGTTAGTATGTCACTCACTACACTTGACATCGATTAGCATTATTGAGATCTTCAATATTTAGAATTGGTTCCTTTTGATGTGTAGTATCTTTATTAAGGTATCACGGCACGATGGTTGTTGACTTTGATTCTCAACGTGGCGGTATCAGTTTAGAGACGGAAAAGACGGAAATGGGAACCACTTGTCGATTATTGATGACGCGCGCTTCATTGCGGGACTCCGGGAATTATACCTGTGTGCCTGCTGGGGCAATACCAGCATCAGTACGTGTTCACGTAATTACAGGTAATGGACGATAAAAGTCTTAACTTTTGAGAAAATGAGCATTCTGATTGTTTCAGTCGCAAAGAAAAGTCTTTAACGATACATTGTTATTTGACTTCAGAAAACCGTCAAAAAAATTAGCATAAAAATCATTTTATACGAGTATGGTTTGTATGATACAAAATCAAATATTTATTGTTCATTACATTTGGTTTCAATATTCGTATAACATTAATCGATGCACGAGGGTTTTTGTTTTTATTGTCCATTGGGATGCCATCTTTTTCTGAAGAAAATTCTTCGGAAGAAATCAACCAATTCTCCCAAGTCACGATCAAGGTTGTCAAAAATTAAGAATTCAGTATTTTCGTCGTCCCAAGTCAGACATTTTTTAATTTTCTCGGCATTCAGTGAATCTTTTTTCACCATCTCCGGTTAAGCACTTAACCAGAGATTTTTGCCCGGTTAAGCAATTTATTTGACAGTTCGCCATACAATTTACGTCAAACGATTCAATTAAACGGAGATGGTGAAATCGACCCTAAGTAAATAACTTAAGTATTTAGGAGAGGTACATAAAAATAAATCCCTATAAATAGGTTGCATTGTAACCAAGAGTCACACTAAAGCTATTCTTCGTCGTTTCGACGACGCAATTTTTTTTTAATTTTTTACAAGCAACTTACATTCTGAACATGTTCACACGGCTAAAGCTCAACAACGAGCTATAAGAAGTAAAAGAAAGCAATAATATTATGTAAATTACAATTGAGCGTCGCACATAGGGGTATATGCCTTTAAAAGCTGGCCAAAATTATTTATGTGTGGTTTTGTAACTATCTAGTGGACAGTGATGCTGACTCCCTAGGTATTCCCAAATGGCGCCACACTGCACGAAACAGAAATAGCTGGCGCGCTATGTTGGACTCGGCCAAAATCGTCTAGACGGTTACGTGCCAATTAAATAAGTAAGTAATATTGGTATCAAATGAAAGGTTTTGAGCAAGAGTTCTTCACGGAGCCTCCAGATATGGGTCAAACGTGGACCCGAATGATCTTGCATGTTTCTGAGCAAAAGAAAACAAAAGAAATCAAAATCAGAAATCAAAAATTAAAAATCAAAAACCAAAGCAAACAAAAACAACAAAATAGTAGCAGTGACAATGAGAATAAAAAATTATAAAAACGATAGTCGCAATTTAATCCATAGAAAACCAGGGAAAAAAGGAATAAGATAATACTCACCCAACGTTTCTATTAACATAATACCGGGCTACCGGAATTTCGACCTTTTTCGAGCTCCGAAAGTCCCGGGATTGTTAGAATATGATCCCGGATTTTTCGGGATGAAAAAAGAGAATATTCCCCTATTATAGCAAAGAAAAGTTGAATTTTATATAATTTGTATTCTTCTCATATCTGTATAATAGTAGCGTTTCCTATTCTGAACGAAAATATTGCATTATTCATGGCAGCATTAATAACATGTGCCTTTGCCCTATGAAAATGTTGCACTTTTCATGTAATGAATGAATTAACACGTTGACTGCCGAGGCCATTTTCAGAAAACCTCCCAAAAATGACATTTTGATTTTTTCACATTATCTTACTAAAAACTCCATTTATAGATCATTGGTATCATCAAAACTCAAAAATGATGTTTTTTCCAGGAGAAAAAGGACCTACGAGTTATCTCGTAGTTGGCGTCTGGGGAATGAACCCTACGAGTTATCTCGTAGTTGGCGTCTGGGGGAAAGAACGCTACGAATTATCTCGTAGTAGATATGCCCTTTTTTCCCTAAAAAAACATAATTTTTCCCTTTGTGTGGAAAATTGTTTTAAAAAGTTCCACAAACAATAATATATTACTTTATTTCTTGTGTATTTGAGTTAATTTTTCCATTATATTGAATGAATTTTTGCATTATATTGCATGCATTTTTCCATAAAATTTTTTAATAAAATAAGAGCTCACGGAAGCCAAACCCAAAATTTTTTCTTTTCCCAGAAGCAATTTATCGATACTAGCAATAAGTATTATAATACGGTTTTCCTCGTAGCTACACAAAAAGAGGTAGTTTTAGGTAGTACGAGATAACTCGTAGTCGGCTTCCTGGAAGGGAAATCGTACTACGAGTTATCTCGTAGTTGGCAGTCAACGTGTTAATAATAATAATACAATGACGCTATTATAACTCTGACGAGTTTTATGGACGAGCTTCTCTCTCAATTCGAGGTGCGCTCCTTTTGTTTTTCCTACTAATTGGGTGGACCTTATGCCGGCTCCGAACGGCGAATGAGTTTTTTGTGAGAAGCTTTTTCATGGCAGAAATACACTCGGAGGGTATGCCGCCCACTGCCGAGAGGTGACCGCTGCTCTTAAAAACCCCAATAATTAGATTTTTACTAATTAGAAAAATTTTTTGGTGTTTGCTCGGACTGTGGTTTGAACACGAGACCTCTGGCATAGCAGGTGAGTACTCTACCCACTACACCACATTGGCCTAATAATAGGGTTGCCAGACGTACTGATTTGATCAGTACAATACAGATTTTTCGTGCCCCGTACTGATGGTTTTAAAAACCTTAAGAAATACTGATTTTTTCGATTTTGTACTGATTTGTACTGATTTTTAGCCGACACTAAAAAAATAATTTTTATCACCCTGCACTGTTTTTAATTTTCCAACTGTTTTCATTTGACGTTTGTAATCCCGTGGTTATGCTTACGACCATGGTTCAATTATAGAAGGTTTTCGCAGTACGATATACGTACATACATACATACATACACACTCCATGTAAATTGTTTGTGTATTCTGTGATGCTTCTGTCAAAATCATATCCCGCCATTGTGAAATCATATTGCGCCAAGATCAAAATTGACATAAGTTTGACATAAGCACCACAATATGAAAAAAAAAAGTTAGCAATCAGCTGTTTAGTAGGTTAACCTTCTATAAATTAGCCTTGCTTACGACAATACTCGACGAGCAACGTGTAATTGTTGTTGCGCACTCCGACGAGTGAGAGAGTTTTCGGACTCTCACATCGATCAAATTTATGTTATGTTGTGTATGTGCCAGAGCTGTAAAAAGCTGCAATCAGATTGTATTGCAATCACAAAAAGTGTATATTATTGTAAGCAGCTTTGATTGTAAATCACCTTGCTAGTAAATTTTTTGATTGTATAAATAAAAATTTCAAAAATTTAAAAGCATGTTATTGCAATCGACCTTCACCATGAATCATTTTGATTTCAGAAATTAGAATTGCAATAATTTACAAAAGTTTCATTGCAATCAACTTCGACCGTAAATCATTTTAATTGAAAAAATTACAATTACAATAATTTAAAAAAATTTCATTGCAATACACTTTTCTCGAAAATCATTTCATTACAATAATTTACAAAATTTTTCATTGCAATAAATTTCAAACGTAAATCATTTTCATTGTAAAAATTACAATAGCAATAATTGTATTGTAATAAATTTTCATCGTAAATCAAATTTGATTGAAACATGTTTGATTGCAAGGCCTGCAATAGCAATCATTTTCTTCATAACTTTATACGTACATGGTACTGGTAATATTTGTAGTCTTCTATTTGTATAAAGTATGGATGATAAGATGATGAGAAAGAGGATGAGGGTGCGGATGGGGATAAGCCGCACATGGCTTCTCCGGTTACATTTGTTGCATTTTGTCAAGTGCATTGCCCGAGCAGTCACAATGACCAACTGAGCGACAGCGTCAGTTTGTCAATGTGCACTGACGAAACATTTATGAATCACATATGCTGACACAGCATATGTTGAACACTCATTTTCAATTATATATGTATTAGTGTCAAGTCAATCAATAAAGAAATCAATGCTATTTTGGATTCTAAACCGAGCCTATTAAATTTACCAAATGGCGATCCTGCCAGTTCTAATCGTGAACGGAAAAATTTGCTACATAGCGAAGCCGTTCACAAGAACTATTCGGTACTACAACTATCCGCATATTTTGAAGAGAAACTGAAAAAATTTCAACGCGTCCAAAAATCGAGATTTGGGCAACTTTGTGCATTACGTAACTTCGGCGTTGCGTTACTTTTTGTTACGTGAGAAACCTCATATAGATACATGTATTTTATCCCAGCTGTCACGCAGAAAGTGTCTGGTAACGCAATACGAAGTTCTAGCTGGCATCAGCTTCATTGTTGGCGTGATATAATGGTGGTAACTTCAACTTACGGCAGTAGCAGCCTCAGCTTATGGTGATATACTTGGCATCTTGATATTACGAGTTCATGTGGCGGTAACACCTCGGCGGTAACACCTCTTGCACCCCCGTACAACAGTGCTTCATCAACTAACTAACTACAAGGATGAGCAGCATAAGTATAAATTTTAGATTAAGTTTAGAATGAATTGAGCAGCCTAACGGCCGCTACACTCAAAAGCAATTAACTTTGCTTAGGTATATTTAAGATAAGTAGATATATAATTTGCTTGCTTTCAAAAAAAAAAAAAGGGATAAACTTTAAAGTCAATTAAACAAATTAAACAATTGAGTAAACTCGAATGATTCTGTAAAATTTTTCCCTCATGGAAAGCGCACTGCCGCACGATCTCGACTACGGGAATATAAATTACGTTATTGATAATTTAGAGCGTGAAAACGCATATGAAATTCGTAGGTCAAGATCGCGCACAATAGGAAGTAATAGGCATCAGCTTAACTGGTTAAGACAATTTTGGGCTTACATAGGAATGGGCAGAGCACCCACAATGACAGATTTATTGTATCCTTCCACGTTGGTAGAGGAAACAAATAGGGCAATTAGGAGAGTAATGTAGAAAATTAAAAATTTTTTTTTGCCGAATAAATAAATAATAAAAAAAAAAAAAAAATTTTTAATTCGAAAATATTTCTTTTAAAATGTCACAGGACATTACAACTCAAGAGGAATTCAATAAAATTTTTGATAGGTGCGTTAATACCATAAATGAATTCATATAATTTGCTGAGGAACACCTCAAAAATAAAAAAGTAGGCCCAAAACCAATCACGATACAAGAATATAGGAGTAGAAATAAGGCCAAAAGGGAAGATATCCCAAAAATACCTTCCCCAGTAATAATCAAAAAAAGAAAAAGGGCAGGTAAAAGAGTAAGGAAAAATCAAGAAATAGCTGAAGCTTATAGGTTATTAAACTTAAGTACTAATAACAGCGGGAGTTTAACATCAAATATACACACCGCCGCACATGGCTTCTCCGGTTACATTTGTTGCATTTTGTCAAGTGCATTGCCCGAGCAGTCACAATGACCAACTGAGCGACAGCGTCAGTTTGTCAATGTGCACTGACGAAACATTTATGATTCACATATGCTGACACAGCATATGTTGAACACTCATTTTCAATTATATATGTATTCGTGTAAGTTAGCGTAAGGAAATTTGTATAAATAGAGAAAGTCAATCAATAAAGAAATCAATGCTATTTTGGATTCTAAACCGAGCCTATTAAATTTACTAAAGGTTATTACGCGGCAAACCATGTTATATAAATGCCGGGTATTGCTCGAATTACCCAGGCGCTTGCCTTTCGTCAGTCCCAATACATTCGTATAAAGTTATGAGGAAAATGATTGCTATTGCAAGCCTGCAATCAAACATTTTTCAATCAAATTTGATTTACGATGAAAATTTATTACAATACAATTATTACTATTGTAATTTTTACAATGAAAATGATTTATGAGAAATGTTTATTGCAATGAAATTTTTGTAAATTGTTGTATTGTAAATTTGTACAATCAAAAAATTTTAATAAATTTTATTGCAATGAACTTGATCCCCAGAAATTTCAATAAACGTTTATTGCAATAAATAGAAGGTAAATTATTGCTGATTGTAGTTATTTTACAATACAAAATTTTTTATAAATGTTTATTGCAATCTATGGAACACAAATTATTTCAAATTGAAATTTTTACGATCAAAAAACTGCAATAAATTTTCATTGCAATAAAACTGGTAGAAGAATCAGTGATTGCTGGGAAAAATGATTGCAGCTTTTTACAGCTCTGGTATGTGCGCTCTAATCATCGATTTAACAACCTCTCACCGATGACGAAAATGTGTCCGAATTTCATCGGTGTTTTGCTGGTAAGCATAACCACGGCATAACCATGAAACAATTAGGAAGGAGGAAGCAACGCGAACGTTAAATGTCATAGAAACATGATTGACAGTTAACGATACGGAAACAAAAACAAAATGCCATTAATAAAGACGATTTTCTCCGCATATATGTATTGTTTTCTTTTTTTTTTTTTTTGTTGGAAGACAATGTACTGATTTTTTCGGGAAGGTGTCTGGCAACCCTACCTAATAATGAATTAAGAGCAGAAAATATTGCCCCGTAGTCGGAACAGTTTTACATTTTGACAATAGAACAGCCCTGTGGAATCTGTGTGGAATAGAACAAAAAACCCACGTGTAGCATAGTACACGTGATAGAAGTTAACTTCTTACATCTTGTTCAATATTTCAAATAATTGTGTTTTCAATTTATATTAGCTCGAAAGAAACAAGTAACAAGTTTCATATACATATCATATGAGAGGCGAATTTGAAAATACGTCCCTGAAAAAATGCGATTAATCCGGTACGTGTCTGGGATCAATCGGAAGGGAGAATGCGACTAATACAATTTTACATCCCTTTATAAGGAGCGAATTGATCGCATTTGTTCGATCATGTCCTATGAAGAGACTAATTGTTCAACTTGTATACCCTAACGGGTACCAATGTAGATTAATCGCTTTCATCCCGAACGGGTACAAATGTAGATCAATCGCTTTTATCCCGAACGGGTACAAATGTAGATTAATCGCTTTCATCCAAAGTTGTAAGCCAAGGCTATTTTTTATGAAAATGTCTAAAAATTATAAATTGTTATATATATTAGAAGAGTTTATTCGATTAGATTTCATCTTGTAGTGAAATCTTTAAAAAAAAATAAGTATTTTCTCCAAATATTTAAAGTTTTGAGAATGCATTATGCGAGTGTAAAAGATATGTGAGGAATTTTTAAAAGTTGCTAGCCAAGGCTATTTTTTATAACAATCTTTAAAAATTATAAATGTTCATGCCTATTTAAAGAAAGATTATACAATAAGTTTCACTTTTGTAAAAAAATCTATTCAATAAATTAAAATTTTTTAAATAGTCAGTTTTCAGTGTATAATCGTAATTAATTTTTCAATGGATATTTTTGGTAAAATTTTGTCAAAATTATTATTCATCATTGTTATTAAAAGAAAGCGTGTTCAATTAGTTTTACCTATTGTTTTTTTAAATTTTACAAAAATATTCAATGTATGTAGAATATTTTTGTAAAATTTCTACATATAATCAATCTGGATTTTTACCCGTTCGGGAACAATCGGGTACTAATTGTGGACCGATTGTTCCCGAAAGAAATCAATCCGGGACAAATCTATGCGCTTTCCCGTCTGCCGTTTTCAGATTGTCCCTCAACTTGCACACACTGTCTCTCATCCTCTCCTGCCACTTCGATGCCAATGATCCAAAGCACCTTATGGACGCGCCACTGTCCAACAAACCCTGTATCCTTGTCCCTTCTATCTCCACCTGCACATATGGTCTCTTGTCCACGGCATCGCGTATCACAGTCTCCTCTATCGCTTTTGCCTCGCGTCGTTTCTCTCGTGAACGCCTGTGCAACTCCAGGATTTTTCGCCACTTTCGTCTTACTATGCATTCCGTCATGCTTGCCACGCTATCTCCAAATATTCTTGCGCGGGCGGCGTCGTCCCTGGCTTGCCTTTCCGTTAGCGATAGTTGCGGAGCCTCTGACCGCTTTGCTTTCTTCTCCTCTTTGTTTCTCAAAATGGCATTGCTTGGTTTCAAAATACATGTCTTATCCGAGTTTGGTGTGACTGTTCGGTCACATCGAGTCTCGACTCGATTCGCTATATCCGGTACTTCTAATTTTCCGGGGTTGGTCGTCGCTGGCAAGGCTCCCCGGTCTTCCCGCCATGCTCCCGGTTTCCCTGCTGGCATCCCTCGCATAATTGCTTACTGGGCTTGTTGCATTTGTAGCAAATCATGTTGTGGAGCTTGCCATCACAACTGGCGACGTCCTGCTTCCCTACTGTCTCGTTCGGTGCTTCTCGGCGCATTGGTCTATCTTTGGCCGTCCGATGCTGTAACGCTTCCAACGCGTCTGGGATCTCCTCTTCGCGCTCGGGTTCCAGCTCCTCCAAAGCCTTCTTACGATATGGCTTGGCTTCGTATTCGGCCAGATGCTTCTCCGCTCTGCGGCATTCTCGACGCAGATCCTCTAAGGACTCTATAGTGCAGCCAAAAATCAAATTTTTTATCCGGGGCTTCAGATTCCTTCGCATCAGGTTGACCAAGCTGCGCTCAGGCAGCCTGGTCCGCATGGTGAGTTCCATACCTCTGACATCTGCGTAGAACTCTTCAAATTTCTCCCCGTAACCCTGCTTTCTTTCATTCATCGCTTGACGAATTTCTTCGTCGTAGTCCGCTTTGCGAAAATGTTCCACCATCGCCGTCCTGAAAGCCTGGAAGTCCACTGCGCTATCGTCCGGATGCTTCTCCGTGTACAGCCAGTACTACTCTTGTGCCAGCCCTTCCAGCAAGAGGTGGAAATTCGCATACAAATCCTGCGATGATATGTTATGCTTTTTCCTTAATGTCTCTACTCGAAATAGGAAACGCTCGATGGGAATCGCTTTCGGCCCGCCATCAAACTTCAGGTGCCAGTCGCGTATTGCCTTCGTGGCGCTCCTCTCGTACCATGTGTCAGACTCTCCCCTACGCTCCTGCGCCGGTGACACGCGTTGCCAATTTGCACTACCCCCACCGCTAGCCGCCTTTGGACGCCCGCCAGGTGTGCGTGCGTTGTAATTAGGATCGCGCTCATCAGCGCTCACGCTTGCGCCTGCCGCTCTAGCACCCGCGTCCGCTTGCCATTCGCCGCGCGCTGGATTGCGATGACCCCGATCGCTTGAGTACTCCAGATCAGACATCCTGCCCGCCAATCCGCTAATATCTCTTTTCAGCGACTGCGCAACCTCTCTGACCGCGTCCGTGGTCATGTGGCTTATCTCCAGCTGGTATTTCACGAACATGACTTCGAACTTCTTCACAAGCTCCTCGCCAAAACCTTCGATAGGCGCGCTCTTTACACCCGACGCGCTCTGCCTCGCAAGTTCTTCGGTTACAGCGCTGGGATTGGACGCGCTTGCTAGCGCTGCCTCCTGAATGCCGCGCTCCTCTGCGTTATCATTACCTTCATCGCCTTCCGGTCCTATCTCCTCTTCTTCTGCGCCGCCATCGATCGCGGTGTCCTTAGCGTTTCTAGGCCCTGGCCTCGGCATATTTTAGACGCGCTATAGTCCAGTTCCTTGAACCTTCTATAATCGCCGCGATGTCAAGGCCAAGCAAAAACCTGGATTCACCGATAGGCGCTGTAACTCAATGGTATTGTGACGCCGCGCGCGCCGCTTCAACTGGTAGCGCGCGTCGATGTCGTTGCCAGACGCACTGGCAATATAAAAAAAATCTATAAATTTTTGTTCAAAAGTGCAGTCTTAAATTGTCAAAGGTATGTTTTCAACCCTCCGGGGAATAAACTCCGCTTCGGATAGGCTATTTGGCGTAGCCCCAAATTATGGCTTGTCTTCCGCCTGTTTATGTCACATCGTCAAACAAGAAAAAAAAATCCTCGATTTTCGAAAAATCGATTATGTCTGTTCAGCTCCTCCGAAAAGGAAATTCAAAAAAAGGAAAAAAATTCCTACCGCCTTCTCCTCAACAGAAGGATCAACAAACAAAATTTGAAATAAACGTGTAAAAGAATAATATACGTGTGAAATAAACAAACGTGAAGATATATCGATGAAACCGTTGAAGATATATCGATGAAATTTGGTATGCGTAATTTGCTTACTTAGACAAATGTTTTGGCGAAAAATTATCAAAATCGGTTGACGGCCACGCCCACTTTTATATATGGGAACTATAAAGGGGCCTAATAAAAACATTTTAAGCCATATCTCTGTCGAATATAAAGATCTGTCACTGAAATTTTGTGGCAGGAGTCCAACTACGGACATAAAACAAAAAGTATAAAAATTTTGGCAAATGGGCGGTGCCACGCCCACTTATTAAGGGGCAAATATTGAAAGTTTTATAGGCCATAACTCAGAAGCCGTTAAAGATATATCGATGAAATTTGGTACGCGTGCTATATTTACTTAGCCAAATGTGTGGACGAAAAATTACCAAAATCGGTTGACGACCACGCCCACTTTTATATATGGGTATTATAAAGTGACCTAATAAAATCATTTTTAGCGATATCTCTGTGAAATATAAAGATAATTCATTGAAATTTTGTGACATGAGTTCTACAATAGACCGGAAACAAAAAATAAAAAAGTTTATAAAATAGGTGTGGCACCGCCTCTTTTTAGACAAAGGAATATACTCGCCTATTACTCGACAAATAACTGAGATATTATGACGAAACTTGGTTTATGCACTTTTATAACATGTGTTAATAGACACGCAAAAATGTATTGAAATCGGTTTATGACCACGCCTACTTTTTAACAAAGATATTTCTGGAAAACCCTTTTGGAATTTGTAACGTGAAGTCTTTGTAACTAAAAGTCATAGAGGGATGCAATTTTGCACTAACAATAATATTTATATGCTTATTTGGATGATTGATACACATTTTAAAAATGGGCGTGGCTGCGCCCTGTTTATGCAGCACTCGTTTCATATAAAATACACCCTATATCGAACAAACGCAAACAAACAATGAAAGCATACAGCTGAGCAGCGTTGCCATTCTAGCTTTTTTCAAGCTAGATTTAGCTTTTTTTCTTGTCTTTTAGCTGCAAAAATTCTGATTTAGCTTTGGCTTTTTTTTAGCTTTTTTATTTGCTAAAACTCCCCAAAAAATGAGCGCTGCTCACTGCTCATATACATTCATACAGTCATTATAGTTACCATTATTTGAATGTAAAACATTTTTTTTAACATTTCGTTATTTTTATTGACTTTGAAGTACAAATTTACATATTTGTAGTATATGAAAATAAATAACTTATGCAGGCTCCACTAAACACGTCGATTCTTCAGATAAGCTGACTTCTTGTTCTTCTTCGACAGCTATCCAATTTGTTTACTTCTGCATATTCTATACATGCATTCGCGTTTAAAATTCGTCAAATTCTTCATTCTCTGAGTTTATCCATCATTCGCACGTGAGCTGAATATCAAATTATTTCGTCTTCCTTACAGTTTTGACATCTCGGTCACGAGAGTTTGACATTCAGCTCACGACGTGTATGTGTATATGTATCTTGAACCGACCTGTTAAATTGACCTTGAATTTATGTGTGTTTTGAAAACACATTAGGCGAGTTCCCCTGTGATCCAGATCCGCATAAAAATTTTGCATGCAAATGGAACAACAATTTTGTTATCCTGGTGTTTATCTGGATCCATTTCCGGTCCGTATAGATTGTAATAGATTTTTTTGATCCATATAAACATCAGGATAAAAAAATTGTTGTTGCAGCTGCTTGCAAATTTTTTGTCCGGATTACTGCCCAAGGAAATCACCTATTAATAAATCATTGAAATACGCAGTAGGACTTGGTATCATCGTTTTATTAATCCGGGAGTACTAGTCAATAGATACTCCATTACTCCCTGTACCTCTTGTATAAGTATACAATTTTGTATACTCGCTTTTAACATTGTATGTCCTAGGAAGGGAAGTAATAAACACAAACAAAATAAAACAAAACTGAAAAAATTTTGATATTGCTCGGAAAGGATATCAAACAGAGTACTTTTCTGCTCTCGCTTGGGGAGATCTCGCTCCAAGTTCTACTGGGTAATTTCGTAATTTTTTTAGCTTCTTTTTTTAGCTTTAAATTTTTTTTGATGTGTTTAACAATTTTTTTTTTAGCTTTTTCTAGCTTTTTTTTTTGATAATCTAGCTGGAACTCTGGAAAAGTTCTGGCAACACTGCAGCTGAGTATCTAATGTTCGATTCCACTCGAACTTAGGCTTCCTTACTTGTTTTAAAATGAATTTATGTAAGAGCTTATCGCCACTGCAGAGACCCATCGATCGCTTTTGACGCTCGTTCATTTGCGTTCGTTGTTACTGTGTATTTGCGCTAGTGAGAGCGTGGCATAGCTCAGAATTATAGAGTGATAATTCGTTTGAGTGAGTTTATTTTGAGCGTTCTTCACACCCTGTTAATAACACAAGCAGAAACTAAAGTACACCGTTTGACACAACTTGCGTAACTAGCGCAGTAGCTCAGCTGTAAGATGCTAGGCTTCCAATTTAAGTGAAGGCGGTTCAAGTCTAGGTCGAGCCAATTTTTTTGTTCCTTTTTTTTATTAAATAATTTTCTTTATAATTTTTTATTAAATAAAAGTGCCACCCGAATATCGGGGGTTACATAGATACTAGTTAATTATTAAAATAAAAACGACCAAACAACCAATATAAAAACCAATCGGATGAGCTTGCCGATAAACAAAATCTAATAACAAGAACAAGCATTGCCTTTTCTATAAATAGAATTTTTACAAACAAAAACACACAACCACATGTATATACATGCGATAGTTTTCATTGCAATATCCCTGCAAAAAAATGTGCGATTAATCCCGATATACATAGATTTGCCCCGGATTGATTTCTTTCGGGAACAATCGGTCCAAAATTAGTGCCCGATTGTTCCCGAACGGTTATAAATGTAGACTAATTGTGGACCAATTGTTCCCGAACGGGTATAAATCTAGATTGATTATATGTAGAAATTTTACAAAAATATTCAATGTATGTATTAAAAAAACAATAGGTAAAACTAATTGAACACGCTTTCTTTTAATAACAATGATGAATAATAATTTTGACAAAATTTTACCAAAAATATTCATTGAAAAATTAATTACGATTATACACTGAAAACTGACTATTTAAAAAATTTTAATTTATTGAATAGATTTTTTTACAAAAGTGAAACTTATTGTATAATCTTTCTTTAAATAGGCATGAACATTTATAATTTTTAAAGATTGTTATAAAAAATAGCCTTGGCTAGCAACTTTTAAAAATTCCTCACATATCTTTTACACTCGCATAACGCATTCTCAAAACTTTAAATATTTGGAGAAAATACTTATTTTTTTTTAAAGATTTCACTACAAGATGAAATCTAATCGAATAAACTCTTCTAATATATATAACAATTTATAATTTTTAGACATTTTCATAAAAAATAGCCTTGGCTTACAACTTTGGATGAAAGCGATTAATCTACATTTGTACCCGTTCGGGATAAAAGCGATTGATCTACATTTGTACCCGTTCGGGATGAAAGCGATTAATCTACATTGGTACCCGTTAGGGTATACAAGTTGAACAATTAGTCTCTTCATAGGACATGATCGAACAAATGCGATCAATTCGCTCCTTATAAAGGGATGTAAAATTGTATTAGTCGCATTCTCCCTTCCGATTGATCCCAGACACGTACCGGATTAATCGCATTTTTTCAGGGACGTATTTTCAAATTCGCCTCTCATATGATATGTATATGAAACTTGTTACTTG
Organism: Urophora cardui; assembly: GCA_960531455.1. Classification (NCBI taxonomy): domain Eukaryota; kingdom Metazoa; phylum Arthropoda; class Insecta; order Diptera; family Tephritidae; genus Urophora; species Urophora cardui. The sequence goes on along the minus strand of OY482675.1, from coordinate 42,687,947 downwards.
TTTCTTTCGAGCCAATATAAATTGAAAACACAATTATTTGAAATATTGAACAAGATGTAAGAAGTTAACTTCTATCACGTGTACTATGCTACACGCGGGTTTTTTTGTTCTATTCCACACAGATTCCACAGGGCTGTTCTATTGTCAAAATGTAAAACTGTTCCGACTACGGGGCAATATTTTCTGCTCTTAATTCATTATTAGGTAGGGTTGCCAGACACCTTCCCGAAAAAATCAGTACATTGCCTTCCAACAAAAAAAAAAAGAAAACAATACATATATGCGGAGAAAATCGTCTTTATTAATGGCATTTTGTTTTTGTTTCCGTATCGTTAACTGTCAATCATGTTTCTATGACATTTAACGTTCGCGTTGCTTCCTCCTTCCTAATTGTTTCATGGTTATGCCGTGGTTATGCTTACCAGCAAAACACCGATGAAATTCGGACACATTTTCGTCATCGGTGAGAGGTTGTTAAATCGCTGATTAGAGCGCACATACCAGAGCTGTAAAAAGCTGCAATCATTCTTCCCAGCAATCACTGATTCTTCTACCAGTTTTATTGCAATGAAAATTTATTGCAGTTTTTTGATCGTAAAAATTTCAATTTGAAATAATTTGTGTTCCATAGATTGCAATAAACATTTATAAAAAATTTTGTATTGTAAAATAACTACAATCAGCAATAATTTACCTTCTATTTATTGCAATAAACGTTTATTGAAATTTCTGGGGATCAAGTTCATTGCAATAAAATTTATTAAAATTTTTTGATTGTACAAATTTTCAATACAACAATTTACAAAAATTTCATTGCAATAAACATTTCTCATAAATCATTTTCATTGTAAAAATTACAATAGTAATAATTGTATTGTAATAAATTTTCATCGTAAATCAAATTTGATTGAAAAATGTTTGATTGCAGGCTTGCAATAGCAATCATTTTCCTCATAACTTTATACGAATGTATTGGGACTGACGAAAGGCAAGCGCCTGGGTAATTCGAGCAATACCCGGCATTTATATAACATGGTTTGCCGCGTAATAACCTTTGGTAAATTTAATAGGCTCGGTTTAGAATCCAAAATAGCATTGATTTCTTTATTGATTGACTTTCTCTATTTATACAAATTTCCTTAAGCTAACTTACACTAATACATATATAATTGAAAATGAGTGTTCAACATATGCTGTGTCAGCATATGTGAATCATAAATGTTTCGTCAGTGCACATTGACAAACTGACGCTGTCGCTCAGTTGGTCATTGTGACTGCTCGGGCAATGCACTTGACAAAATGCAACAAATGTAACCGGAGAAGCCATGTGCGGCGGTGTGTATATTTGATGTTAAACTCCCGCTGTTATTAGTACTTAAGTTTAATAACCTATAAGCTTCGGCTATTTCTTGATTTTTCCTTACTCTTTTACCTGCCCTTTTTCTTTTTTTGATTATTACTGGGGAAGGTATTTTTGGGATATCTTCCCTTTTGGCCTTATTTCTACTCCTATATTCTTGTATCGTGATTGGTTTTGGGCCTACTTTTTTATTTTTGAGGTGTTCCTCAGCAAATTATATGAATTCATTTATGGTGTTAACGCACCTATCAAAAATTTTATTGAATTCCTCTTGAGTTGTAATGTCCTGTGACATTTTAAAAGAAATATTTTCGATTTAAAAATTTTTTTTTTTTTTTTATTATTTATTTATTCGGCAAAAAAAAATTTTTAATTTTATACATTACTCTCCTAATTGCCCTATTTGTTTCCTCTACCAACGTGGAAGGATACAATAAATCTGTCATTGTGGGTGCTCTGCCCATTCCTATGTAAGCCCAAAATTGTCTTAACCAGTTAAGCTGATGCCTATTACTTCCTATTGTGCGCGATCTTGACCTACGAATTTCATATGCGTTTTCACGCTCTAAATTATCAATAACGTAATTTATATTCCCGTAGTCGAGATCGTGCGGCAGTGCGCTTTCCATGAGGGAAAAATTTTACAGAATCATTCGAGTTTACTCAATTGTTTAATTTGTTTAATTGACTTTAAAGTTTATCCCTTTTTTTTTTTTTTGAAAGCAAGCAAATTATATATCTACTTATCTTAAATATACCTAAGCAAAGTTAATTGCTTTTGAGTGTAGCGGCCGTTAGGCTGCTCAATTCATTCTAAACTTAATCTAAAATTTATACTTATGCTGCTCATCCTTGTAGTTAGTTAGTTGATGAAGCACTGTTGTACGGGGGTGCAAGAGGTGTTACCGCCGAGGTGTTACCGCCACATGAACTCGTAATATCAAGATGCCAAGTATATCACCATAAGCTGAGGCTGCTACTGCCGTAAGTTGAAGTTACCACCATTATATCACGCCAACAATGAAGCTGATGCCAGCTAGAACTTCGTATTGCGTTACCAGACACTTTCTGCGTGACAGCTGGGATAAAATACATGTATCTATATGAGGTTTCTCACGTAACAAAAAGTAACGCAACGCCGAAGTTACGTAATGCACAAAGTTGCCCAAATCTCGATTTTTGGACGCGTTGAATTTTTTTCAGTTTCTCTTCAAAATATGCGGATAGTTGTAGTACCGAATAGTTCTTGTGAACGGCTTCGCTATGTAGCAAATTTTTCCGTTCACGATTAGAACTGGCAGGATCGCCATTTGGTAAATTTAATAGGCTCGGTTTAGAATCCAAAATAGCATTGATTTCTTTATTGATTGACTTGACACTAATACATATATAATTGAAAATGAGTGTTCAACATATGCTGTGTCAGCATATGTGATTCATAAATGTTTCGTCAGTGCACATTGACAAACTGACACTGTCCCTCAGTTGGTCATTGTGACTGCTCGGGCAATGCACTTGACAAAATGCAACAAATGTAACCGGAGAAGCCATGTGCGGCTTATCTCCATCTCCATCCGCACCCTCATCCTCTTTCTCATCATCTTATCATCCATACTTTATACAAATTGAAGACTACAAATATTACCAGTACCATGTACGTATAAAGTTATGAAGAAAATGATTGCTATTGCAGGCCTTGCAATCAAACATGTTTCAATCAAATTTGATTTACGATGAAAATTTATTACAATACAATTATTGCTATTGTAATTTTTACAATGAAAATGATTTACGTTTGAAATTTATTGCAATGAAAAATTTTGTAAATTATTGTAATGAAATGATTTTCGAGAAAAGTGTATTGCAATGAAATTTTTTTAAATTATTGTAATTGTAATTTTTTCAATTAAAATGATTTACGGTCGAAGTTGATTGCAATGAAACTTTTGTAAATTATTGCAATTCTAATTTCTGAAATCAAAATGATTCATGGTGAAGGTCGATTGCAATAACATGCTTTTAAATTTTTGAAATTTTTATTTATACAATCAAAAAATTTACTAGCAAGGTGATTTACAATCAAAGCTGCTTACAATAATATACACTTTTTGTGATTGCAATACAATCTGATTGCAGCTTTTTACAGCTCTGGCACATACACAACATAACATAAATTTGATCGATGTGAGAGTCCGAAAACTCTCTCACTCGTCGGAGTGCACAACAACAATTACACGTTGCTCGTCGAGTATTGTCGTAAGCAAGGCTAATTTATAGAAGGTTAACCTACTAAACAGCTGATTGCTAACTTTTTTTTTTCATATTGTGGTGCTTATGTCAAACTTATGTCAATTTTGATCTTGGCGCAATATGATTTCACAATGGCGGGATATGATTTTGACAGAAGCATCACAGAATTCACAAACAATTTACATGGAGTGTGTATGTATGTATGTATGTATGTACGTATATCGTACTGCGAAAACCTTCTATAATTGAACCATGGTCGTAAGCATAACCACGGCATTACAAACGTCAAATGAAAACAGTTGGAAAATTAAAAACAGTGCAGGGTGATAAAAATTATTTTTTTAGTGTCGGCTAAAAATCAGTACAAATCAGTACAAAATCCAAAAAATCAGTATTTCTTAAGGTTTTTAAAACCATCAGTACGGGGCACGAAAAATCTGTATTGTACTGATCAAATCAGTACGTCTGGCAACCCTATTATTAGGCCAATGTGGTGTAGTGGGTAGAGTACTCACCTGCTATGCCAGAGGTCTCGTGTTCAAACCACAGTCCGAGCAAACACCAAAAAATTTTTCTAATTAGTAAAAATCTAATTATTGGGTTTTTTAAGAGCAGCGGTCACCTCTCGGCAGTGGGCGGCATACCCTCCGAGTGTATTTCTGCCATGAAAAAGCTTCTCACAAAAAACTCATTCGCCGTTCGGAGCCGGCATAAGGTCCACCCAATTAGTAGGAAAAACAAAAGGAGCGCACCTCGAATTGAGAGAGAAGCTCGTCCATAAAACTCGTCAGAGTTATAATAGCGTCATTGTATTATTATTATTAACACGTTGACTGCCAACTACGAGATAACTCGTAGTACGATTTCCCTTCCAGGAAGCCGACTACGAGTTATCTCGTACTACCTAAAACTACCTCTTTTTGTGTAGCTACGAGGAAAACCGTATTATAATACTTATTGCTAGTATCGATAAATTGCTTCTGGGAAAAGAAAAAATTTTGGGTTTGGCTTCCGTGAGCTCTTATTTTATTAAAAAATTTTATGGAAAAATGCATGCAATATAATGCAAAAATTCATTCAATATAATGGAAAAATTAACTCAAATACACAAGAAATAAAGTAATATATTATTGTTTGTGGAACTTTTTAAAACAATTTTCCACACAAAGGGAAAAATTATGTTTTTTTAGGGAAAAAAGGGCATATCTACTACGAGATAATTCGTAGCGTTCTTTCCCCCAGACGCCAACTACGAGATAACTCGTAGGGTTCATTCCCCAGACGCCAACTACGAGATAACTCGTAGGTCCTTTTTCTCCTGGAAAAAACATCATTTTTGAGTTTTGATGATACCAATGATCTATAAATGGAGTTTTTAGTAAGATAATGTGAAAAAATCAAAATGTCATTTTTGGGAGGTTTTCTGAAAATGGCCTCGGCAGTCAACGTGTTAATTCATTCATTACATGAAAAGTGCAACATTTTCATAGGGCAAAGGCACATGTTATTAATGCTGCCATGAATAATGCAATATTTTCGTTCAGAATAGGAAACGCTACTATTATACAGATATGAGAAGAATACAAATTATATAAAATTCAACTTTTCTTTGCTATAATAGGGGAATATTCTCTTTTTTCATCCCGAAAATTCCGGGATCATATTCTAACAATCCCGGGACTTTCGGAGCTCGAAAAAGGTCGAAATTCCGGTAGCCCGGTATTATGTTAATAGAAACGTTGGGTGAGTATTATCTTATTCCTTTTTTCCCTGGTTTTCTATGGATTAAATTGCGACTATCGTTTTTATAATTTTTTATTCTCATTGTCACTGCTACTATTTTGTTGTTTTTGTTTGCTTTGGTTTTTGATTTTTAATTTTTGATTTCTGATTTTGATTTCTTTTGTTTTCTTTTGCTCAGAAACATGCAAGATCATTCGGGTCCACGTTTGACCCATATCTGGAGGCTCCGTGAAGAACTCTTGCTCAAAACCTTTCATTTGATACCAATATTACTTACTTATTTAATTGGCACGTAACCGTCTAGACGATTTTGGCCGAGTCCAACATAGCGCGCCAGCTATTTCTGTTTCGTGCAGTGTGGCGCCATTTGGGAATACCTAGGGAGTCAGCATCACTGTCCACTAGATAGTTACAAAACCACACATAAATAATTTTGGCCAGCTTTTAAAGGCATATACCCCTATGTGCGACGCTCAATTGTAATTTACATAATATTATTGCTTTCTTTTACTTCTTATAGCTCGTTGTTGAGCTTTAGCCGTGTGAACATGTTCAGAATGTAAGTTGCTTGTAAAAAATTAAAAAAAAATTGCGTCGTCGAAACGACGAAGAATAGCTTTAGTGTGACTCTTGGTTACAATGCAACCTATTTATAGGGATTTATTTTTATGTACCTCTCCTAAATACTTAAGTTATTTACTTAGGGTCGATTTCACCATCTCCGTTTAATTGAATCGCTCGATAGTTTGACGTAAATTGTATGGCGAACTGTCAAATAAATTGCTTAACCGGGCAAAAATCTCTGGTTAAGTGCTTAACCGGAGATGGTGAAAAAAGATTCACTGAATGCCGAGAAAATTAAAAAATGTCTGACTTGGGACGACGAAAATACTGAATTCTTAATTTTTGACAACCTTGATCGTGACTTGGGAGAATTGGTTGATTTCTTCCGAAGAATTTTCTTCAGAAAAAGATGGCATCCCAATGGACAATAAAAACAAAAACCCTCGTGCATCGATTAATGTTATACGAATATTGAAACCAAATGTAATGAACAATAAATATTTGATTTTGTATCATACAAACCATACTCGTATAAAATGATTTTTATGCTAATTTTTTTGACGGTTTTCTGAAGTCACATAACAATGTATCGTTAAAGACTTTTCTTTGCGACTGAAACAATCAGAATGCTCATTTTCTCAAAAGTTAAGACTTTTATCGTCCATTACCTGTAATTACGTGAACACGTACTGATGCTGGTATTGCCCCAGCAGGCACACAGGTATAATTCCCGGAGTCCCGCAATGAAGCGCGCGTCATCAATAATCGACAAGTGGTTCCCATTTCCGTCTTTTCCGTCTCTAAACTGATACCGCCACGTTGAGAATCAAAGTCAACAACCATCGTGCCGTGATACCTTAATAAAGATACTACACATCAAAAGGAACCAATTCTAAATATTGAAGATCTCAATAATGCTAATCGATGTCAAGTGTAGTGAGTGACATACTAACATATGTACACTTTTGTAAACACTTCGGTGTACTTAGGTTAATAAGCTTCTCTAGAAAAAGTTTTCTTCTAGCAAATTGGCTGCTAGGCGGTTTTGACGAAAATCTCCCCTGGGTGCCAGCTGTACTAGTAAACAAAATATTATAAACTAGCTGGCCCGGCAGACGTTGTTCTGCCTAAAATTTATTCCTATAAAGCTATAAAACTGTAAATTCTCTGAACAAAAGAGATATATGTACATATATTCGCCGCGACAAACCTAATTTCTCCTATCCCCATCTCTATCTCTGTCTCTATCTCTATCTTTATCTCTATTTCTATCTCTATCTTTATCTCTATTTTTATCTCTATTTCTATCTCTATCTCTATCTCTATCTCTATCTGTATCTCTATCTCTATCTCTATCTCTATCTCTATTTCTATCTCTATCTCTATCTCTATCTCTATCTCTATCTCTATCTCTATCTCTATATCTATCTCTATCTCTATCTCTATCTCTATCTCTATCTCTATCTCTATCTCTATCTCTATCTCTATCTCTATCTCTATCTCTATCTCTATCTCTATCTCTATCTCTATCTCTATCTCTATTTTTATCTCTATTTCTATTTCTATCTCTATCTCTATCTCTTTCTCTTTGTCTATCTCTATCTCTATTTCTATTTCTATCTCTATCTCTATCTCTATCTCTATCTATATCTCTATCTCTATCTCTATCTCTATCTCTATCTCTATCTCTATCTCTATCTCTATCTCTATCTCTATCTCTATCTCTATCTCTATCTCTATCTCTATCTCTATCTCTATCTCTATCTCTATCTCTATCTCTATCTCTATCTCTATCTCTATCTCTATCTCTATCTCTATCTCTATCTCTATCTCTATCTCTATCTCTATCTCTATCTCTATATCTATCTCTATCTCTATCTCTATATCTATCTCTATCTCTTTCTCTTTGTCTATCTCTATTTCTATTTCTATCTCTATCTATATCCCTATCCCTATCCCTATCCCTATCCCTATCCCTATCCCTATCCCTATCCCTATCCCTATCCCTATCCCTATCCCTATCCCTATCCCTATCCCTATCCCTATCATTATCCTAATTTTTATCCCTATCTCAAAATGTATGGGAAAATAAATTTTTTTTTTGAATTTTTCGGGAATTTTATGGGATATTCTCCTATTCTGGCCAGAGTACAATCTAAATTGGTGTCAATCATCCAAATCGATGCAGGCGTTCTTGAGTTATACGCGTTTGTACTAACGTCACTTCCTTTTATATATATAGATATACAAAATGTATGGGAAAATAAATTTTTTTTTTAATTTTTCGGGAATTTTATGGGATATTCTCCTATTCTGGCCAGAGAAAAATCTAAATTGGTGTCAATCATCCAAATCGATGCAGGCGTTCTTGAGTTATACGCGTTTGTACTAACGTCACTTCCTTTTATATATATAGATATACAAAATGTATGGGAAAATAAATTTTTTTTTTGAATTTTTCGGGAATTTTATGGGATATTCTCCTATTCTGGCCAGAGAACAATCTGAATTTGTCTCAATCATCCAAATCGGTGCAGGCGTTCTTGAGTTATACGCGTTTGTACTAACGCCACTTCCTTTTATATATATTAGTCTAAGATACGACAGAACAAATGTATCCCCTCATCTGTTATTTACCAATGGACAGTGGTAACTGACAGTTCCTAAGCATATTAACACATCGCACATGGGTTGCCTAGCTAAAACGCGTACGAAAGGTACTAAATATTTAAAACAAAAACTAAAATTTTTAGGTATACTCCCCTTTTCTGTTATTTAAAAAAACGATACACCAGACGATAGAGGGCAATTAGGAGAGTCCAAAAAACATGGGTTGCCTATCAAAATCTGGGGCAAACTAGAGGGTTGCCACCTTTGAAAAGTGCAAAAAAATAGGTTGTCTCCCCTTTTCTGTTATTTAAAAAAACGATACACCAGACGATAGAGGGCAATTAGGAGAGTCCAAAAAACATGGGTTGCCTATCAAAATCTGGGGCAAACTGGAGGGTTGCCACCTTTGAAAAGTGCAAAAAAATAGGTTATCTCCCCTTTTCTGTATTGTAAAAAAACGATACACCAGACGAAAGAGGGCAATGAGGAGAGTCCAAAAAACATGGGTTGCCTATCAAAATCTGGGGCAAACTGGAGGGTTGCCAGCTTTGAAAAGTGCAAAAAAATAGGTTATCTCCCCTTTTCTGTTATTTAAAAAAACGATACACCAGACGATAGAGGGCAATTAGGAGAGTCCAAAAAACATGGGTTGCCTATCAAAATCTGGGGCAAACTGGAGGGTTGCCACCTTTGAAAAGTGCGTGAGTGATTTCTAAATAAAGGAAAAAACCGGTTAAATACATGTCGTATAGAAATATGTTGTTTGGAAACGTATAGTAAAATTTCACGAACTTTAATTTTGTGGAATACTTTAACCCGCTAACACCTCCACGAAAGGGTCGTTTTGACCCCCCTTTTTTTAAAGTCCGAAAAAATAGTATTTTGAAGGTCGATAGAGGGTTAAAATATTCTAGAAAATTATTCGCCATAAAATTTCACTAGGGGTCCCCTCAGACAAAATCTTTGTATAAATAACCCAAAAGACCACAGAAAGCAAAAAACATATTCCTTTGTATTATTTGTAAGTATTGTTCACATACAGAACCAATTTTTCTAACAGAAATAAATTCACGCCATGAAATATGCAACAACTTTTATATGACTTTACCTACATTAGATAGGGTCGAAAAAAAGTTGTAAAAGTCCGCACCTAAATTTGAAGCTTATGTTGAGAGGGTTAATTCACACAAAAAAAAATTTGTTTACCCCGCGAAATACCGCCGTAGTCGCTTTTTTATTGTAGCATTTTTATTTGACATCTGATTTTTTAAGTTTATATGTTATCATTTTGGTATTTTAAGAGCTTTATATTTTCTTTCTAATTCAATTCCATACAATTAATATATGTATTTACTCTTTAATAAATTCATACTTTATTTAATCAATGAAATGTGTACATACATATTAAAATACAAAGTTTATTCTGAATCTGACTCATCAGATGATGCTAGGTCGTAATTTAATTTTTCTTCTTCGTCGCTCTCTTTGTGAAAACGACTTCAGAGTTCAAAAGGACATCAGAAGAAAATATATAGCTCTTAAAATACCAAAATGATAACATATAAACTTAAAAAATCAGATGTCAAATAACAAGGCAACAATAAAAAAGCGACTTCGGCGGTATTTCGCGGGGTAAACAAATTTTTTTTTTGTGTGAATTAACCCTCTCAACATAAGCTTCAAATTTAGGTGCGGACTTTTACAACTTTTTTTCGACCCTATCTAATGTAGGTAAAGTCATATAAAAGTTGTTGCATATATCATGGCGTGAATTTATTTCTGTTAGAAAAATTGGTTCTGTATGTGAACAATACTTACAAATAATACAAAGGAATATGTTTTTTGCTTTCTGTGGTCTTTTGGGTTATTTATACAAAGATTTTGTCTGAGGGAACCCCTAGTGAAATTTTATGGCGAATAATTTTCTAGAATATTTCAACCCTCTATCGACCTTCAAAATACTATTTTTTCGGACTTTAAAAAAAGGGGGGTCAAAACGACCCTTTCGTGGAGGTGTTAGCGGGTTAAAGTATTCCACAAAATTAAAGTTCGTGAAATTTTACTATATGTTTCCAAACAACATATTTCTATACGACATGTATTTAACCGTTTTTTTCCTTTATTTAGAAATCACTCACGCACTTTTCAAAGCTGGCAACCCTCCAGTTTGCCCCAGATTTTGATAGGCAACCCATGTTTTTTGGACTCTCCTCATGGCTCTCTTTCGTCTGGTGTATCGTTTTTTTAAATAACATAAAAGGGGAGATAACCTATTTTTTTGCACTTTTCAAAGCTGGCAACCCTCCAGTTTGCCCCAGATTTTGATAGGCAACCCATGTTTTTTGGACTCTCCTCATTGCCCCCTTTCGTCTGGTGTATCGTTTTTTTAAATAACAGAAAAGGGGAGATAACCTATTTTTTTGCACTTTTCAAAGCTGGCAACCCTCCAGTTTGCCCCAGATTTTGATAGGCAACCCATGTTTTTTGGACTCTCCACATTGCCCTCTTTCGTGTGGTGTATCGTTTTTTTAAATAACAGAAAAGGGGAGACAACCTATTTTTTTGCACTTTTCAAAGGTGGCAACCCTCTAGTTTGCCCCAGATTTTGATAGGCAACCCATGTTTTTTGGACTCTCCTAATTGCCCTCTATCGTCTGGTGTATCGTTTTTTTAAATAACAGAAAAGGGGAGTATACCTAAAAATTTTTGTTTTTGTTTTAAATATTTAGTACCTTTCGTACGCGTTTTAGCTAGGCAACCCATGTGCGATGTGTTAATATGCTTAGGAACTGTCAGTTACCACTGTCCATTGGTAAATAACAGATGAGGGGATACATTTGTTCTGTCGTATCTTAGACTAATATATATAAAAGGAAGTGGCGTTAGTACAAACGCGTATAACTCAAGAACGCCTGCACCGATTTGGATGATTGAGACAAATTCAGATTGTTCTCTGGCCAGAATAGGAGAATATCCCATAAAATTCCCGAAAAATTCAAAAAAAAAATTTATTTTCCCATACATTTTGTATATCTATATATATAAAAGGAAGTGACGTTAGTACAAACGCGTATAACTCAAGAACGCCTGCATCGATTTGGATGATTGACACCAATTTAGATTGTTCTCTGGCCAGAATAGGAGAATATCCCATAAAATTCCCGAAAAATTAAAAAAAAAATTTATTTTCCCATACATTTTGTATATCTATATATATAAAAGGAAGTGACGTTAGTACAAACGCGTATAACTCAAGAACGCCTGCATCGATTTGGATGATTGACACCAATTTAGATTGTTCTCTGGCCAGAATAGGAGAATATCCCATAAAATTCCCGAAAAATTCAAAAAAAAAAATTTATTTTCCCATACATTTTGAGATAGGGATAAAAATTAGGATAATGATAGGGATAGGGATAGGGATAGGGATAGAGATAGAGATAGAAATAGAAATAGAGATAGAGATAGACAAAGAGAAAGAGATAGAGATAGATATAGAGATAGAGATAGAGATAGAGATAGAGATAGAGATAGAGATAGAGATAGAGATAGAGATAGAGATAGAGATAGAGATAGAGATAGAGATAGAGATAGAGATAGAGATAGAGATAGAGATATAGATAGAGATAGAGATAGAGATAGAGATAGAGATAGAGATAGAGATAGAGATAGAAATAGAAATAGAGATAGAGATAGACAAAGAGAAAGAGATAGAGATAGAGATAGAAATAGAGATAGAGATAGACAAAGAGAAAGAGATAGAGATAGAGATAGAAATAGAGATAGAAATAGAAATAGAGATAAAAATAGAGATAGAGATAGAGATAGAGATAGAGATAGAGATAGAGATAGAGATAGAGATAGAGATAGAGATAGAGATAGATATAGAGATAGAGATAGAGATAGAGATAGAGATAGAGATAGAGATAGAGATAGAGATAGAGATAGAGATAGAGATAGAGATAGAGATAGAGATAGAGATAGAGATAGAGATAGAGATAGAGATAGAGATAGAGATAGAGATAGAGATAGAGATATAGATAGAGATAGAGATAGAGATAGAGATAGAGATAGAGATAGAGATAGAGATAGAGATAGAGATAGAGATAGAGATAGAGATAGAGATAGAGATAGAGATAGAGATAGAGATAGAGATAGAAATAGAAATAGAGATAGAGATAGACAAAGAGAAAGAGATAGAGATAGAGATAGAAATAGAAATAGAGATAAAAATAGAGATAGAGATAGAGATAGAGATAGAGATAGATATAAATATAGAGATAGAGATAGAGATAGAGATAGAGATAGAGATAGAGATAGAGATAGAGATAGAGATAGAGATAGAGATAGAGATAGAGATAGAGATAGAGATAGAGATAGAGATAGAGATAGAAATAGAGATAGAGATAGAGATAGAGATAGAGATAGAGATAGAGATAGAGATAGAGATAGAGATAGAGATAGAGATAGAGATAGAGATAGAGATAGAGATAGAGATAGAGATAGAGATACAGATAGAGATAGAGATAGAAATAGAGATAAAAATAGAGATAAAGATAGAGATAGAAATAGAGATATAGATAAAGATAGAGATAGAGACAGAGATAGAGATGGGGATAGGAGAAATTAGGTTTGTCGCGGCGAATATATGTACATATATCTCTTTTGTTCAGAGAATTTACAGTTTTATAGCTTTATAGGAATAAATTTTAGGCAGAACAACGTCTGCCGGGCCAGCTAGTTTATAATATTTTGTTTACTAGTACAGCTGGCACCCAGGGGAGATTTTCGTCAAAACCGCCTAGCAGCCAATTTGCTAGAAGAAAACTTTTTCTAGAGAAGCTTATTAACCTAAGTACACCGAAGTGTTTACAAAAGTGTACATATGTTAGTATGTCACTCACTACACTTGACATCGATTAGCATTATTGAGATCTTCAATATTTAGAATTGGTTCCTTTTGATGTGTAGTATCTTTATTAAGGTATCACGGCACGATGGTTGTTGACTTTGATTCTCAACGTGGCGGTATCAGTTTAGAGACGGAAAAGACGGAAATGGGAACCACTTGTCGATTATTGATGACGCGCGCTTCATTGCGGGACTCCGGGAATTATACCTGTGTGCCTGCTGGGGCAATACCAGCATCAGTACGTGTTCACGTAATTACAGGTAATGGACGATAAAAGTCTTAACTTTTGAGAAAATGAGCATTCTGATTGTTTCAGTCGCAAAGAAAAGTCTTTAACGATACATTGTTATGTGACTTCAGAAAACCGTCAAAAAAATTAGCATAAAAATCATTTTATACGAGTATGGTTTGTATGATACAAAATCAAATATTTATTGTTCATTACATTTGGTTTCAATATTCGTATAACATTAATCGATGCACGAGGGTTTTTGTTTTTATTGTCCATTGGGATGCCATCTTTTTCTGAAGAAAATTCTTCGGAAGAAATCAACCAATTCTCCCAAGTCACGATCAAGGTTGTCAAAAATTAAGAATTCAGTATTTTCGTCGTCCCAAGTCAGACATTTTTTAATTTTCTCGGCATTCAGTGAATCTTTTTTCACCATCTCCGGTTAAGCACTTAACCAGAGATTTTTGCCCGGTTAAGCAATTTATTTGACAGTTCGCCATACAATTTACGTCAAACTATCGAGCGATTCAATTAAACGGAGATGGTGAAATCGACCCTAAGTAAATAACTTAAGTATTTAGGAGAGGTACATAAAAATAAATCCCTATAAATAGGTTGCATTGTAACCAAGAGTCACACTAAAGCTATTCTTCGTCGTTTCGACGACGCAATTTTTTTTTAATTTTTTACAAGCAACTTACATTCTGAACATGTTCACACGGCTAAAGCTCAACAACGAGCTATAAGAAGTAAAAGAAAGCAATAATATTATGTAAATTACAATTGAGCGTCGCACATAGGGGTATATGCCTTTAAAAGCTGGCCAAAATTATTTATGTGTGGTTTTGTAACTATCTAGTGGACAGTGATGCTGACTCCCTAGGTATTCCCAAATGGCGCCACACTGCACGAAACAGAAATATCTGGCGCGCTATGTTGGACTCGGCCAAAATCGTCTAGACGGTTACGTGCCAATTAAATAAGTAAGTAATATTGGTATCAAATGAAAGGTTTTGAGCAAGAGTTCTTCACGGAGCCTCCAGATATGGGTCAAACGTGGACCCGAATGATCTTGCATGTTTCTGAGCAAAAGAAAACAAAAGAAATCAAAATCAGAAATCAAAAATTAAAAATCAAAAACCAAAGCAAACAAAAACAACAAAATAGTAGCAGTGACAATGAGAATAAAAAATTATAAAAACGATAGTCGCAATTTAATCCATAGAAAACCAGGGAAAAAAGGAATAAGATAATACTCACCCAACGTTTCTATTAACATAATACCGGGCTACCGGAATTTCGACCTTTTTCGAGCTCCGAAAGTCCCGGGATTGTTAGAATATGATCCCGGAATTTTCGGGATGAAAAAAGAGAATATTCCCCTATTATAGCAAAGAAAAGTTGAATTTTATATAATTTGTATTCTTCTCATATCTGTATAATAGTAGCGTTTCCTATTCTGAACGAAAATATTGCATTATTCATGGCAGCATTAATAACATGTGCCTTTGCCCTATGAAAATGTTGCACTTTTCATGTAATGAATGAATTAACACGTTGACTGCCGAGGCCATTTTCAGAAAACCTCCCAAAAATGACATTTTGATTTTTTCACATTATCTTACTAAAAACTCCATTTATAGATCATTGGTATCATCAAAACTCAAAAATGATGTTTTTTCCAGGAGAAAAAGGACCTACGAGTTATCTCGTAGTTGGCGTCTGGGGAATGAACCCTACGAGTTATCTCGTAGTTGGCGTCTGGGGGAAAGAACGCTACGAATTATCTCGTAGTAGATATGCCCTTTTTTCCCTAAAAAAACATAATTTTTCCCTTTGTGTGGAAAATTGTTTTAAAAAGTTCCACAAACAATAATATATTACTTTATTTCTTGTGTATTTGAGTTAATTTTTCCATTATATTGAATGAATTTTTGCATTATATTGCATGCATTTTTCCATAAAATTTTTTAATAAAATAAGAGCTCACGGAAGCCAAACCCAAAATTTTTTCTTTTCCCAGAAGCAATTTATCGATACTAGCAATAAGTATTATAATACGGTTTTCCTCGTAGCTACACAAAAAGAGGTAGTTTTAGGTAGTACGAGATAACTCGTAGTCGGCTTCCTGGAAGGGAAATCGTACTACGAGTTATCTCGTAGTTGGCAGTCAACGTGTTAATAATAATAATACAATGACGCTATTATAACTCTGACGAGTTTTATGGACGAGCTTCTCTCTCAATTCGAGGTGCGCTCCTTTTGTTTTTCCTACTAATTGGGTGGACCTTATGCCGGCTCCGAACGGCGAATGAGTTTTTTGTGAGAAGCTTTTTCATGGCAGAAATACACTCGGAGGGTATGCCGCCCACTGCCGAGAGGTGACCGCTGCTCTTAAAAAACCCAATAATTAGATTTTTACTAATTAGAAAAATTTTTTGGTGTTTGCTCGGACTGTGGTTTGAACACGAGACCTCTGGCATAGCAGGTGAGTACTCTACCCACTACACCACATTGGCCTAATAATAGGGTTGCCAGACGTACTGATTTGATCAGTACAATACAGATTTTTCGTGCCCCGTACTGATGGTTTTAAAAACCTTAAGAAATACTGATTTTTTGGATTTTGTACTGATTTGTACTGATTTTTAGCCGACACTAAAAAAATAATTTTTATCACCCTGCACTGTTTTTAATTTTCCAACTGTTTTCATTTGACGTTTGTAATGCCGTGGTTATGCTTACGACCATGGTTCAATTATAGAAGGTTTTCGCAGTACGATATACGTACATACATACATACATACATACACACTCCATGTAAATTGTTTGTGAATTCTGTGATGCTTCTGTCAAAATCATATCCCGCCATTGTGAAATCATATTGCGCCAAGATCAAAATTGACATAAGTTTGACATAAGGACCACAATATGAAAAAAAAAAGTTAGCAATCAGCTGTTTAGTAGGTTAACCTTCTATAAATTAGCCTTGCTTACGACAATACTCGACGAGCAACGTGTAATTGTTGTTGTGCACTCCGACGAGTGAGAGAGTTTTCGGACTCTCACATCGATCAAATTTATGTTATGTTGTGTATGTGCCAGAGCTGTAAAAAGCTGCAATCAGATTGTATTGCAATCACAAAAAGTGTATATTATTGTAAGCAGCTTTGATTGTAAATCACCTTGCTAGTAAATTTTTTGATTGTATAAATAAAAATTTCAAAAATTTAAAAGCATGTTATTGCAATCGACCTTCACCATGAATCATTTTGATTTCAGAAATTAGAATTGCAATAATTTACAAAAGTTTCATTGCAATCAACTTCGACCGTAAATCATTTTAATTGAAAAAATTACAATTACAATAATTTAAAAAAATTTCATTGCAATACACTTTTCTCGAAAATCATTTCATTACAATAATTTACAAAATTTTTCATTGCAATAAATTTCAAACGTAAATCATTTTCATTGTAAAAATTACAATAGCAATAATTGTATTGTAATAAATTTTCATCGTAAATCAAATTTGATTGAAACATGTTTGATTGCAAGGCCTGCAATAGCAATCATTTTCTTCATAACTTTATACGTACATGGTACTGGTAATATTTGTAGTCTTCAATTTGTATAAAGTATGGATGATAAGATGATGAGAAAGAGGATGAGGGTGCGGATGGAGATGGAGATAAGCCGCACATGGCTTCTCCGGTTACATTTGTTGCATTTTGTCAAGTGCATTGCCCGAGCAGTCACAATGACCAACTGAGCGACAGTGTCAGTTTGTCAATGTGCACTGACGAAACATTTATGAATCACATATGCTGACACAGCATATGTTGAACACTCATTTTCAATTATATATGTATTAGTGTCAAGTCAATCAATAAAGAAATCAATGCTATTTTGGATTCTAAACCGAGCCTATTAAATTTACCAAATGGCGATCCTGCCAGTTCTAATCGTGAACGGAAAAATTTGCTACATAGCGAAGCCGTTCACAAGAACTATTCGGTACTACAACTATCCGCATATTTTGAAGAGAAACTGAAAAAAATTCAACGCGTCCAAAAATCGAGATTTGGGCAACTTTGTGCATTACGTAACTTCGGCGTTGCGTTACTTTTTGTTACGTGAGAAACCTCATATAGATACATGTATTTTATCCCAGCTGTCACGCAGAAAGTGTCTGGTAACGCAATACGAAGTTCTAGCTGGCATCAGCTTCATTGTTGGCGTGATATAATGGTGGTAACTTCAACTTACGGCAGTAGCAGCCTCAGCTTATGGTGATATACTTGGCATCTTGATATTACGAGTTCATGTGGCGGTAACACCTCGGCGGTAACACCTCTTGCACCCCCGTACAACAGTGCTTCATCAACTAACTAACTACAAGGATGAGCAGCATAAGTATAAATTTTAGATTAAGTTTAGAATGAATTGAGCAGCCTAACGGCCGCTACACTCAAAAGCAATTAACTTTGCTTAGGTATATTTAAGATAAGTAGATATATAATTTGCTTGCTTTCAAAAAAAAAAAAAAGGGATAAACTTTAAAGTCAATTAAACAAATTAAACAATTGAGTAAACTCGAATGATTCTGTAAAATTTTTCCCTCATGGAAAGCGCACTGCCGCACGATCTCGACTACGGGAATATAAATTACGTTATTGATAATTTAGAGCGTGAAAACGCATATGAAATTCGTAGGTCAAGATCGCGCACAATAGGAAGTAATAGGCATCAGCTTAACTGGTTAAGACAATTTTGGGCTTACATAGGAATGGGCAGAGCACCCACAATGACAGATTTATTGTATCCTTCCACGTTGGTAGAGGAAACAAATAGGGCAATTAGGAGAGTAATGTATAAAATTAAAAATTTTTTTTTGCCGAATAAATAAATAATAAAAAAAAAAAAAAATTTTTAAATCGAAAATATTTCTTTTAAAATGTCACAGGACATTACAACTCAAGAGGAATTCAATAAAATTTTTGATAGGTGCGTTAACACCATAAATGAATTCATATAATTTGCTGAGGAACACCTCAAAAATAAAAAAGTAGGCCCAAAACCAATCACGATACAAGAATATAGGAGTAGAAATAAGGCCAAAAGGGAAGATATCCCAAAAATACCTTCCCCAGTAATAATCAAAAAAAGAAAAAGGGCAGGTAAAAGAGTAAGGAAAAATCAAGAAATAGCCGAAGCTTATAGGTTATTAAACTTAAGTACTAATAACAGCGGGAGTTTAACATCAAATATACACACCGCCGCACATGGCTTCTCCGGTTACATTTGTTGCATTTTGTCAAGTGCATTGCCCGAGCAGTCACAATGACCAACTGAGCGACAGCGTCAGTTTGTCAATGTGCACTGACGAAACATTTATGATTCACATATGCTGACACAGCATATGTTGAACACTCATTTTCAATTATATATGTATTAGTGTAAGTTAGCGTAAGGAAATTTGTATAAATAGAGAAAGTCAATCAATAAAGAAATCAATGCTATTTTGGATTCTAAACCGAGCCTATTAAATTTACCAAAGGTTATTACGCGGCAAACCATGTTATATAAATGCCGGGTATTGCTCGAATTACCCAGGCGCTTGCCTTTCGTCAGTCCCAATACATTCGTATAAAGTTATGAGGAAAATGATTGCTATTGCAAGCCTGCAATCAAACATTTTTCAATCAAATTTGATTTACGATGAAAATTTATTACAATACAATTATTACTATTGTAATTTTTACAATGAAAATGATTTATGAGAAATGTTTATTGCAATGAAATTTTTGTAAATTGTTGTATTGAAAATTTGTACAATCAAAAAATTTTAATAAATTTTATTGCAATGAACTTGATCCCCAGAAATTTCAATAAACGTTTATTGCAATAAATAGAAGGTAAATTATTGCTGATTGTAGTTATTTTACAATACAAAATTTTTTATAAATGTTTATTGCAATCTATGGAACACAAATTATTTCAAATTGAAATTTTTACGATCAAAAAACTGCAATAAATTTTCATTGCAATAAAACTGGTAGAAGAATCAGTGATTGCTGGGAAGAATGATTGCAGCTTTTTACAGCTCTGGTATGTGCGCTCTAATCAGCGATTTAACAACCTCTCACCGATGACGAAAATGTGTCCGAATTTCATCGGTGTTTTGCTGGTAAGCATAACCACGGCATAACCATGAAACAATTAGGAAGGAGGAAGCAACGCGAACGTTAAATGTCATAGAAACATGATTGACAGTTAACGATACGGAAACAAAAACAAAATGCCATTAATAAAGACGATTTTCTCCGCATATATGTATTGTTTTCTTTTTTTTTTGTTGGAAGGCAATGTACTGATTTTTTCGGGAAGGTGTCTGGCAACCCTACCTAATAATGAATTAAGAGCAGAAAATATTGCCCCGTAGTCGGAACAGTTTTACATTTTGACAATAGAACAGCCCTGTGGAATCTGTGTGGAATAGAACAAAAAAACCCGCGTGTAGCATAGTACACGTGATAGAAGTTAACTTCTTACATCTTGTTCAATATTTCAAATAATTGTGTTTTCAATTTATATTGGCTCGAAAGAAAC
Source organism: Urophora cardui (assembly GCA_960531455.1). Classification (NCBI taxonomy): domain Eukaryota; kingdom Metazoa; phylum Arthropoda; class Insecta; order Diptera; family Tephritidae; genus Urophora; species Urophora cardui. The sequence continues at coordinate 42,667,664 of OY482675.1, read as the reverse complement.
AAGTAACAAGTTTCATATACATATCATATGAGAGGCGAATTTGAAAATACGTCCCTGAAAAAATGCGATTAATCCGGTACGTGTCTGGGATCAATCGGAAGGGAGAATGCGACTAATACAATTTTACATCCCTTTATAAGGAGCGAATTGATCGCATTTGTTCGATCATGTCCTATGAAGAGACTAATTGTTCAACTTGTATACCCTAACGGGTACCAATGTAGATTAATCGCTTTCATCCCGAACGGGTACAAATGTAGATCAATCGCTTTTATCCCGAACGGGTACAAATGTAGATTAATCGCTTTCATCCAAAGTTGTAAGCCAAGGCTATTTTTTATGAAAATGTCTAAAAATTATAAATTGTTATATATATTAGAAGAGTTTATTCGATTAGATTTCATCTTGTAGTGAAATCTTTAAAAAAAAATAAGTATTTTCTCCAAATATTTAAAGTTTTGAGAATGCGTTATGCGAGTGTAAAAGATATGTGAGGAATTTTTAAAAGTTGCTAGCCAAGGCTATTTTTTATAACAATCTTTAAAAATTATAAATGTTCATGCCTATTTAAAGAAAGATTATACAATAAGTTTCACTTTTGTAAAAAAATCTATTCAATAAATTAAAATTTTTTAAATAGTCAGTTTTCAGTGTATAATCGTAATTAATTTTTCAATGAATATTTTTGGTAAAATTTTGTCAAAATTATTATTCATCATTGTTATTAAAAGAAAGCGTGTTCAATTAGTTTTACCTATTGTTTTTTTAATACATACATTGAATATTTTTGTAAAATTTCTACATATAATCAATCTAGATTTATACCCGTTCGGGAACAATTGGTCCACAATTAGTCTACATTTATAACCGTTCGGGAACAATCGGGCACTAATTTTGGACCGATTGTTCCCGAAAGAAATCAATCCGGGGCAAATCTATGTATATCGGGATTAATCGCACATTTTTTTGCAGGGATATTGCAATGAAAACTATCGCATGTATATACATGTGGTTGTGTGTTTTTGTTTGTAAAAATTCTATTTATAGAAAAGGCAATGCTTGTTCTTGTTATTAGATTTTGTTTATCGGCAAGCTCATCCGATTGGTTTTTATATTGGTTGTTTGGTCGTTTTTATTTTAATAATTAACTAGTATCTATGTAACCCCCGATATTCGGGTGGCACTTTTATTTAATAAAAAATTATAAAGAAAATTATTTAATAAAAAAAAGGAACAAAAAAATTGGTTCGACCTAGACTTGAACCGCCTTCACTTAAATTGGAAGCCTAGCATCTTACAGCTGAGCTACTGCGCTAGTTACGCAAGTTGTGTCAAACGGTGTACTTTAGTTTCTGCTTGTGTTATTAACAGGGTGTGAAGAACGCTCAAAATAAACTCACTCAAACGAATTATCACTCTATAATTCTGAGCTATGCCACGCTCTCACTAGCGCAAATACACAGTAACAACGAACGCAAATGAACGAGCGTCAAAAGCGATCGATGGGTCTCTGCAGTGGCGATAAACTCTTACATAAATTCATTTTAAAACAAGTAAGGAAGCCTAAGTTCGAGTGGAATCGAACATTAGATACTCAGCTGCAGTGTTGCCAGAACTTTTCCAGAGTTCCAGCTAGATTATCAAAAAAAAAAGCTAGAAAAAGCTAAAAAAAAAATTGTTAAACACATCAAAAAAAATTTAAAGCTAAAAAAAGAAGCTAAAAAAATTACGAAATTACCCAGTAGAACTTGGAGCGAGATCTCCCCAAGCGAGAGCAGAAAAGTACTCTGTTTGATATCCTTTCCGAGCAATATCAAAATTTTTTCAGTTTTGTTTTATTTTGTTTGTGTTTATTACTTCCCTTCCTAGGACATACAATGTTAAAAGCGAGTATACAAAATTGTATACTTATACAAGAGGTACAGGGAGTAATGGAGTATCTATTGACTAGTACTCCCGGATTAATAAAACGATGATACCAAGTCCTACTGCGTATTTCAATGATTTATTAATAGGTGATTTCCTTGGGCAGTAATCCGGACAAAAAATTTGCAAGCAGCTGCAACAACAATTTTTTTATCCTGATGTTTATATGGATCAAAAAAATCTATTACAATCTATACGGACCGGAAATGGATCCAGATAAACACCAGGATAACAAAATTGTTGTTCCATTTGCATGCAAAATTTTTATGCGGATCTGGATCACAGCCAGGGGAACTCGCCTAATGTGTTTTCAAAACACACATAAATTCAAGGTCAATTTAACAGGTCGGTTCAAGATACATATACACATACACGTCGTGAGCTGAATGTCAAACTCTCGTGACCGAGATGTCAAAACTGTAAGGAAGACGAAATAATTTGATATTCAGCTCACGTGCGAATGATGGATAAACTCAGAGAATGAAGAATTTGACGAATTTTAAACGCGAATGCATGTATAGAATATGCAGAAGTAAACAAATTGGATAGCTGTCGAAGAAGAACAAGAAGTCAGCTTATCTGAAGAACCGACGTGTTTAGTGGAGCCTGCATAAGTTATTTATTTTCATATACTACAAATATGTAAATTTGTACTTCAAAGTCAATAAAAATAACGAAATGTTAAAAAAAATGTTTTACATTCAAATAATGGTAACTATAATGACTGTATGAATGTATATGAGCAGTGAGCAGCGCTCATTTTTTGGGGAGTTTTAGCAAATAAAAAAGCTAAAAAAAAGCCAAAGCTAAATCAGAATTTTTGCAGCTAAAAGACAAGAAAAAAAGCTAAATCTAGCTTGAAAAAAGCTAGAATGGCAACGCTGCTCAGCTGTATGCTTTCATTGTTTGTTTGCGTTTGTTCGATATAGGGTGTATTTTATATGAAACGAGTGCTGCATAAACAGGGCGCAGCCACGCCCATTTTTAAAATGTGTATCAATCATCCAAATAAGCATATAAATATTATTGTTAGTGCAAAATTGCATCCCTCTATGACTTTTAGTTACAAAGACTTCACGTTACAAATTCCAAAAGGGTTTTCCAGAAATATCTTTGTTAAAAAGTAGGCGTGGTCATAAACCGATTTCAATACATTTTTGCGTGTCTATTAACACATGTTATAAAAGTGCATAAACCAAGTTTCGTCATAATATCTCAGTTATTTGTCGAGTAATAGGCGCGTATATTCCTTTGTCTAAAAAGAGGCGGTGCCACACCTATTTTATAAACTTTTTTATTTTTTGTTTCCGGTCTATTGTAGAACTCATGTCACAAAATTTCAATGAATTATCTTTATATTTCACAGAGATATCGCTAAAAATGATTTTATTAGGTCACTTTATAATACCCATATATAAAAGTGGGCGTGGTCGTCAACCGATTTTGGTAATTTTTCGTCAACACATTTGGCTAAGTAAATATAGCACGCGTACCAAATTTCATCGATATATCTTTAACGGCTTCTGAGTTATGGCCTATAAAACTTTCAATATTTGCCCCTTAATAAGTGGGCGTGGCACCGCCCATTTGCCAAAATTTTTATACTTTTTGTTTTATGTCCGTAGTTGGACTCCTGCCACAAAATTTCAGTGACAGATCTTTATATTCGACAGAGATATGGCTTAAAATGTTTTTATTAGGCCCCTTTATAGTTCCCATATATAAAAGTGGGCGTGGCCGTCAACCGATTTTGATAATTTTTCGCCAAAACATTTGTCTAAGTAAGCAAATTACGCATACCAAATTTCATCGATATATCTTCAACGGTTTCATCGATATATCTTCACGTTTGTTTATTTCACACGTATATTATTCTTTTACACGTTTGTTTCAAATTTTGTTTGTTGATCCTTCTGTTGAGGAGAAGGCGGTAGGAATTTTTTTCCTTTTTTTGAATTTCCTTTTCGGAGGAGCTGAACAGACATAATCGATTTTTCGAAAATCGAGGATTTTTTTTTCTTGTTTGACGATTTGACATAAACAGGCGGAAGACAAGCCATAATTTGGGGCTACGCCAAATAGCCTATCCGAAGCGGAGTTTATTCCCCGGAGGGTTGAAAACATACCTTTGACAATTTAAGACTGCACTTTTGAACAAAAATTTATAGATTTTTTTTATATTGCCAGTGCGTCTGGCAACGACATCGACGCGCGCTACCAGTTGAAGCGGCGCGCGCGGCGTCACAATACCATTGAGTTACAGCGCCTATCGGTGAATCCAGGTTTTTGCTTGGCCTTGACATCGCGGCGATTATAGAAGGTTCAAGGAACTGGACTATAGCGCGTCTAAAATATGCCGAGGCCAGGGCCTAGAAACGCTAAGGACACCGCGATCGATGGCGGCGCAGAAGAAGAGGAGATAGGACCGGAAGGCGATGAAGGTAATGATAACGCAGAGGAGCGCGGCATTCAGGAGGCAGCGCAAGCAAGCGCGTCCAATCCCAGCGCTGTAACCGAAGAACTTGCGAGGCAGAGCGCGTCGGGTGTAAAGAGCGCGCCTATCGAAGGTTTTGGCGAGGAGCTTGTGAAGAAGTTCGAAGTCATGTTCGTGAAATACCAGCTGGAGATAAGCCACATGACCACGGACGCGGTCAGAGAGGTTGCGCAGTCGCTGAAAAGAGATATTAGCGGATTGGCGGGCAGGATGTCTGATCTGGAGCACTCAAGCGATCGGGGTCATCGCAATCCAGCGCGCGGCGAATGGCAAGCGGACGCGGGTGCTAGAGCGGCAGGCGCAAGCGTGAGCGCTGATGAGCGCGATCCTAATTACAACGCACGCACACCTGGCGGGCGTCCAAAGGCGGCTAGCGGTGGGGGTAGTGCAAATTGGCAACGCGTGTCACCGGCGCAGGAGCGTAGGGGAGAGTCTGACACATGGTACGAGAGGAGCGCCACGAAGGCAATACGCGACTGGCACCTGAAGTTTGATGGCGGGCCGAAAGCGATTCCCATCGAGCGTTTCCTATTTCGAGTAGAGACATTAAGGAAAAAGCATAACATATCATCGCAGGATTTGTATGCGAATTTCCACCTCTTGCTGGAAGGGCTGGCACAAGAGTAGTACTGGCTGTACACGGAGAAGCATCCGGACGATAGCGCAGTGGACTTCCAGGCTTTCAGGACGGCGATGGTGGAACATTTTCGCAAAGCGGACTACGACGAAGAAATTCGTCAAGCGATGAATGAAAGAAAGCAGGGTTACGGGGAGAAATTTGAAGAGTTCTACGCAGATGTCAGAGGTATGGAACTCACCATGCGGACCAGGCTGCCTGAGCGCAGCTTGGTCAACCTGATGCGAAGGAATCTGAAGCCCCGGATAAAAAATTTGATTTTTGGCTGCACTATAGAGTCCTTAGAGGATCTGCGTCGAGAATGCCGCAGAGCGGAGAAGCATCTGGCCGAATACGAAGCCAAGCCATATCGTAAGAAGGCTTTGGAGGAGCTGGAACCCGAGCGCGAAGAGGAGATCCCAGACGCGTTGGAAGCGTTACAGCATCGGACGGCCAAAGATAGACCAATGCGCCGAGAAGCACCGAACGAGACAGTAGGGAAGCAGGACGTCGCCAGTTGTGATGGCAAGCTCCACAACATGATTTGCTACAAATGCAACAAGCCCAGTAAGCAATTATGCGAGGGATGCCAGCAGGGAAACCGGGAGCATGGCGGGAAGACCGGGGAGCCTTGCCAGCGACGACCAACCCCGGAAAATTAGAAGTACCGGATATAGCGAATCAAGTCGAGACTCGATGTGACCGAACAGTCACACCAAACTCGGATAAGACATGTATTTTGAAACCAAGCAATGCCATTTTGAGAAACAAAGAGGAGAAGAAAGCAAAGCGGTCAGAGGCTCCGCAACTATCGCTAACGGAAAGGCAAGCCAGGGACGACGCCGCCCGCGCAAGAATATTTGGAGATAGCGTGGCAAGCATGACGGAATGCATAGTAAGACGAAAGTGGCGAAAAATCCTGGAGTTGCACAGGCGTTGACGAGAGAAACGACGCGAGGCAAAAGCGATAGAGGAGACTGTGATACGCGATGCCGTGGACAAGAGACCATATGTGCAGGTGGAGATAGAAGGGACAAGGATACAGGGTTTGTTGGACAGTGGCGCGTCCATAAGGTGCTTTGGATCATTGGCATCGAAGTGGCAGGAGAGGATGAGAGACAGTGTGTGCAAGTTGAGGGACAATCTGAAAACGGCAGACGGGAAAGCGCAAGCGGTAGTCGGCAAAATAACCGCAAATGTCACCTGGCGCGGTATGATAAAACCGATGACGCTTTACTTGGTGCCGAGTCTGAAGCAAGAGCTGTACCTGGGGATCGACTTCTGGGACACCTTCGGAGTGGCACCGATGGTGGTTTCGGAATTGGAAACCCAGGGACAGCTGGAGCTATCAGCCGCTCAAAGCCGCGAGTTGGAGGGGGTGAAGAAACTTTTTCCGTCGTTTTCAGAATTGGGTCTCGGCATATGGAGCATACGATCGAAGTGTTTGACGAAACGGTGCCAGTAAAGCAGCGCCACTATCCTATGTCGCCCGTTAAGCAGAAGTACGCATATGAGGAGATCGACCGCATGTTGAATCTGGATGTGATCGAAGAGAGCAACAGCGCGTGGAGCTCTCCGATCGTCCTAGTAGAGAAGCTGGGGAAGAAGCGTCTATGCGTGGATATGCGGAAGCTTAACGAGCGGACGAAGAAGGACGCCTATCCGACATAGCACATCGAGGGTATCTTGTCGCGGGTACGCGAGACCTACTACATTTCCGGAATCGACTTGAAGGATGCCTTTTGGCAGATCCCTTTGGAGCAGTCATCGAGGGAAAAAACCGCGTTTACGGTGCCGGGAAGGCCACTATACCAGTTTAAGGTGATGCCATTTGGCCTGTGCAACGCAAGCCAGCGTTTGTGCAGGCTGATGGACAAGGTCATCCCATCACGTTTAAGAGAGAACGTGTTCATGTACATTGACGATCTCCTGGTCTGCTCTCTAGACTTCCAGTCTCACTTAGTGCATTTGGCGGAGGTGGCCGAATGTCTCGCCAACGCTGGACTAACGATCAATTTGCAGAAATCGAAGTTTTGCCAGAAGGAGCTTAAATACCTTGGCTTTATAGTGGGACAGGGAGAGCTGAAGACAGATCCGGAGAAGGTGCGTTCGATAGTGGATTTCCCGGTGCCGGCGACGATCAAGCAGCTCCTGGGAATGTGTGGATGGTATAGACGTTTTATACCCAACTTCGCCACCATAGCTGCACCAATGACTGAGTGCTTGCGCAAGGCGAAAGTTTTTACAATGACGGAGGAAGCGGTGGAGGCGTTTGGCGGGTTGAAGAACGCGCTTTTGTCGGCGGATGTTCTGGTCAACCCTGACTTCAGCAAGCACTTCTTCATTCAGTGCGACGCGTCCACGCAGGGTATTGGCAGCGTGCTATTCCAGAAAGACGACGAGGGCGGTGAGCGGCCGATCGCGTTCATGTCGCAAAAACTGAACTCCGCTCAACGCAACTACACTATTACGGAGTTGGAATACTTAGCCGCTGTCGTAAGCGTAAAGAAATTTCGCGCATATATTGAGAGCCTTCCGTTTACCATCATCACGGACCAAATGAGTCTCAAGTGGCTCATGGGGCAAAAAGACCTCTCGGGACGTTTGGCTAGGTGGAGTTTAAAACTCCAAGCATTCGACTTCAAGGTGGAGCATCGAAAGGGATCGCAGAACGTCGTTCCCGACACCTTGAGTCGAATGCACATGGAGCCACTAGACGAGTTGGAGAATACTGGAGAATTCGACTTTGCGTCGCCGGAATTTTCCGGTGAGACATACACTGCGCTGAAGCGGCATGTGGAGCAGAATGCCGATAGATTGCCCGATTTGCGTGTGGTTGATGGAGTCGTATACAAGAGGGTACGGCCGAGATATGCCGACGAATCAGAAGAGTCAGCATGGAGGATATGGGTCCCAGAGGGACTAAGACAATCGCTGTTGGGGAAGGCGCACAACGACCGATCGGCTGGATATGGCGGCACAGCGAAGACGCTGCACAGGCTGCGAAATAAATTCTTTTGGCCCGGGATGGTAGGAGCCGTACGAGATTTTGTGGCGAGATGTGAGCTGTGCAAGTGTTCTAAGGCGCCGAACATGAGACCGCCAATGACTGATCGATTTGCGTCGGAAAGGCCTTTCCAGCGGTTGTACATGGACTTTTGCGGTGCATAACCGCGCTCGCGAGCTGGTAACACAGTTGTATTTGTGGTACTCGACCATCTCACAAAGTTTGTTTTCTTCAAGCCGATGAGACAAGCCACGGCATCGGAAGTAATAAAATACCTTGAGAAGGACATATTCCAGATCTTCGGTGTACCTGAGACCGTACACTCGGTCAATGGCAGGCAATTTCTCGCCAATTCAGAATTCCTGGCATCATACGGCGTACGGCAGGTGAAAACAGCGGCATATGGCCCGCAGGCGAACGCCTCCGAGCGAGTTAATCGGTCGCTGCTCGCCATGCTGCGGACCTATCTCGCCGAAGTGGACCAACGCGATTGGGATCAGCATGTATCGGACGCAGCGTTTGCGTTAAGGAGTGCGACACATGAAGCGATTGGGCTGGAACCGTATAGAGCTGTGTTCGGACAAACGATGGTTCAGCACGGTAGTGCGTACGAGGTTCTGCGACGGCTGGAGGCATTGCGAGAGGGCGAGGTAGAGGTCCTGGATCGGAGGGATCGTAGCTACCTAATGCGGGAGAAAATAATACGGAGTCTGGAAGAAGCCTACAAAAAGGGACAACGGACTTACAATACCAGGGCGCACCCGGTGAAGTATCGTGAGGGCGAGGTGGTGTATAGAAGAAACTTTAAGTTGAGCAATGCCGCGGAGGGCTTCAATGCGAAGCTGGCGCCCAAATATCTTCGATCGGTGATTCTATGCGCCAAAGGCAATGCGCTGTATGAGTTGGGGGATTCCGCAGGGCGCTCGGTGGGTGTATATCACGCCAAGGACATACGGCGTTGAGAGATCAGTAGGTGCAAAGTGACCAGCTCTTTCGAACGCATCGACAAGCACAGCGTGCCTGCAGCGTTCGCCCTGTTGCGGTCACCTTGTATGGTGCAATCAAAAGCCGTCAGAATTTATGCAACACAGCTTTTACGCCATTTTGCGTCATAAAGCACATTCAGACTGAATTTGAAATTTCGTTGATTAGCCGAAATTACCTTCCGAAATTACTTTCCGATATTACGTGTGTTCAGGCACATTCTTGCGTAATTTACTTTGGTCGTATTAATTACGCTGATGCTGCGCCAAATAAATATTTTTACATGGTCAATTTAAATGGGAGTATCATTTATGAAATACTCCCACCAAAGTAAATTTTTTTGTAGCTAAAGAATCGCTAATACAGTATGCAATATCGATTGCAAAGTAATTTCGTGAGTATTTTCGCCGAAATGCGCATTTCAAAGGTAATTTCGGCTGACATATTTTGTATGGCAAAATAACGTTGTTTGTTTAAATAACCCTTAAATTACGTCAGTCCGATCGTGCTTATAGCCAGCGAATCGCAGCTAGATCGAGTTTTCTGTTTCCTGTTGCGGCCATTTCAATTCGTGTGATACAGCCGAGCAGACCACTTGGGTAAGTAAAATATAAAATCCAATTCCATCTAACTAATCATCTGTGGAAAATCATAGGCAACATCATAAAAAGCTAGCGGCTGACCATAAGATTGCCAATAGCGAGCATAAGAGCGCAATCGGCATAACTTGAGGGAAAAAACTGCGTGCGTGAAAATACACAAGCGATTATGTAAGTACTAAGCACATGGGTGCTGCCAAATGTGCCTTTACATCTGTATATACAGATATATGTACATACATAATGGTTCTCGATAAGTGTTAAATAATTTTATCTACCATTTCAGCAGCTATAAGTTATTGAAAGTAAACCAGCGCCGTCCACGTTTTCGCCATCGCCAGCAGAAGCAGCAAGGTCGAGGCAGCGGCGCCGACAAGTCGCAATTCGCATGGTCATAGCCACAGCGCTGAAGAGAAAACAAACATCAGAAAAAGAGAAGAAAACCGACTGCGCAAAACCCACCACCACTGCCGGGATTGGTGCCGGCACGACGACGCTGCTTGCATCGAAATATTGTTGGAACGACGTCGACTGTGTTGATCATCACCACGTGCGAGTAAACTGAGCTCCAAGAATTTACTCCGGGCGTACGGCGCCCTAGCTCATTGTATGCATTCAATTTGCCAGTAGTACAAATTTCAATGTACATACGTACATAAGTAGTCAAAACAACCAAGAAAAGGCCACGAAGCGCTTTCAGCGCAGGCTATCAAGTCGCATGTGTATACATATGTACACTTGAGGTTGGCGGCGCTGCCGAAGAATGAGAACAACGATTGTCCAGTCGCGCAAACAATGAACGTCTAACGGCCTTATTCCGGTGTGGTAACATAATTTACTTTACTGGTGAAATAAAGAATCTGGTACTTTAAACACTCTTTTCATATTCTGGCAGCAAAAATTAAGTTACCACCTCAATACGTGGTAACAAGTTGTTACCATTTCAGCCCGATTCCATTCCGTTCGTATGGAAATGCTTTGACAGCGTTACCATTTGTGCCAGAATACCAATTGAAAAGATGGTAACAATTTTCAGCAACATAAATTACCAGTAAAGTAATTTGCCGGTAACGCTCGGAATAGCAGTGTAAAAGCGAATGTCAACAGCGAGAGAAGTGGCGGATAATTGCAGAGAATTCACATAGATAAGCTGAGCCTTTATATACAGCGCATATGTATGTACATATGTAAAGGTTTATATCAGAGATCCCCAAAACTCTAACTGCAGCAGTGTTAGTAACTGCAGCAGTATTAGTGAAAAACGACTAGTTGAGTGCCCAGCTACTACCGTCGCATCGTTCAGTAGCTTGCGGGCAAGCAAAAAGACAACAACGTGCACGCATATATTTTTCGCTTTTATGCGCTGCTATACCACGTCGCACAATGCAATACGAAAAATACTTTATGATGCCCAATGCTTGCGCGACGTCGTATAAAAGCGTATGAAAACGAAGTATGCGTGTACGTTGTTATCTTTTTGCTTGCGCGCAAGCAACTGGATCGTCGCACGGTCGTAGATGGTCACCTAACTTTTGCGCTCTTACTACGACAAAACGAGAGAGTATAACAATCTGTGTGAGTTGAGCGTTGCACCTCAGTGCTATGAAACGAAGACCCCTGGTTTATATGTACATATGATCGTGGGAAGCAAGAGTAAGCACAACAAGATCCGAGTCAGTGTGATGTGTACATGAAGGGCAGAAAAGAAGTCGCTTGCAAACACCTTTCACACGTATATAAGTAGAAAGTCGGTAAGTGATTCATACATACATACGTAGTGGGGTAGAGGGAGCACAGCAATCTGGCAGAGTGACCAATCCGTCCATCGATTTGTGGAGGCACAGCTGATACGACGAGGGGAAGCAACGGCGTTTGCATGCACAAACGGAGCTGCTTAAAGGATTTATTCTTCTGCCTTTCCGTATCGCAATGTACATATATGTATATATGCAGGAGATTGCATGAGTGAATTTGTATATACTTATACATATATGCTTGTAGCTAGTTGTATATAAGGACACGTTTGTTTATGTGAACAGTGAGTATGTATGCACGTGTGTGGCAATACTGGGAAGGAGTAGAATCTTGATATTGTCAAGACATTTCTGTGCATGTCAGTATCTAAGCAGAATCGAATAGATAAGCCGTACATATATGTACTTGTGTATAACTACATTAGTATGAATCGTAATTGAACAATTGAAGTTTGCCACGCGCTTTCATACATACATACACACATTTCATTTTGGACAAATGGTCGAGCGGCTCACATACTTATTACATATGTACAGGGGCGGAGGGGTTAACCCCCCCAAAGTAATTGAAATTTTAAATAATAGAATTTAATTCTACATACCTAGTCATTTGAAAAATTGTAATTTGTTGTTTTCAAAGCAATCTTTCTGCCGACGATGTATGAATATGTAAAATAAATGAATACATTAGTCACTAACAGCGTTGCCGTTTTGATATAATTGTATCTTTTTTGATACTTTTTCTTCTAAATTTTGTGATTTTATACTTTTTTGTTCACAAACGGCCTATTTTGATACTTTTCTGTTGATAGAATTTAATTTTTTGAAACTATGAAAATGTTAAACTAAAAACAAACCTATTGCATCTTAATAATAATAATACAATGGCGCTATTATAACTCTGACGAGTTTTATGGCCGAGCTTCTCTCCCAATTCGAGGTGTGCTCCTTTTTTGTTTTTCCTACTAATTGGGTAGGAACCTATTGTATCTGGATAGTATTAAAAAGTTGTGGGAATGTAGGCCAATTAAAAAACCCAGAAAAATATAAACTGGACAGAGACATTTTTTTAATTTGCTTCAAAGTAATGAGTTTGCCTTATAACTCTGTGGCTGCTGAACTGGATTTTTTTAGATTTAAGGGGAATTGTGAGTCGAAAATGGACTTCTTTTGAAAATTAGTTCTGAACTGAAAAGTTACCAATAAGGTTTCTATTATTTTTTTTAGAGTTTATTGTTAATCATAATACAGGAAAAATAAAAACTCATTTATTATGACTTTCAGTTTTCGTTCCATGAGCAAACTGTTGTGAAATAAATTTAAATTAAAAAAAATTATGCTATTTGCAAAAAAATACTTGAGTGTTTTAACTAAAATGTCTATATTTTTAATAAAAACAACCAGAAAAAACTGGTCTGAATTAGATACACAACTTTACTTATTTGTTTTTCAAATGAAAATTTTTAAAACCACGGTTGTGCTTTTGATACCCTTTGATACTTTTTTTGCTTGGCAATCTGCTTATAAGACCTGGTCCAGAGTGGTCCTTGGTTGTTAAAAGTTTAAATGAAAATGCTAATGCTTGAAAATTACGCTCATAGAAAAACTAAGATTTCTTCATCTTGTATTTTGCTAAAAATAAATTGTTGTCACTGTTTTCTTTCGCTAAATCATGAAACATACCTCTTTTTTGCGTTTCCATAGTTATCCGCATTTTTTAGCACTCAAACTTGAAATCTCGCGAAAATCATAATACACTTATTTATACAAACTTTTTCCAGACAATTTTTTTTTTTAAATGTGTTGACTTTGAAATGAGCTAAAGTAACGTTTAATGGTGTCTATTGCGTATAGAAGGAGGTTTTCCATAAAATTCAATATATTTTCCACGGAAATGTATGACAGAAATTTCTTTTTGAAACACCAATATTTTTTACTTTTGTGTGTAGGGCTGACAACGATGTGGACTTAACGAATATTTAATTCATCATAATCCAATTCGTTCCACCAAAGCTACAATGTAGCTGCTATATGACGAAAAATATGAATTCAGTAGCAATTATGACGCAATAATACAGGTGACCTTTCCTTTTTAGTTTTAGTTTAAATACAGAGAAAATGCTATGAATTGAGCTTTAAAAGGTGCCTTTGTTTAATGTGTGCATACGTAGGTCCACTCCCCAAACATAAATAGATTTAAGTAAAAATTGTCTGGACGAGTCTTGAGTATTTTTATACCTTTCATGAGAATGAAATGGTATTATAACTTTGTGCCGAAAATCAAATCTTGAAAGTACTAGAAGGAGGCGTGACAGACCCATCAATATATATACCGATATGATCAGAATCATGAGCTGAGTCGTTTAAGCCATGTCCGTCTGTCCGTCCGTCCGTCCGTCCGTCCGTCTGTGTGAACGCAAACTAGTCCATCAGTTTTTGAGATATTTGATTGAAATTTGGAACACGGGTGAGTTTTGATGCTCAATCGATCATTTGTCGGAATTGGCCGAATCGGACCACTATAACATATAGCTCCCATACAACCGATTGTTCAGATATACACATTTTGGGGTATAACTTCTCCCTTTTTACAGCTAAGGACACAAAACTTTGAAGTAGACAGCCGCGCTCTTACTTGTTTTTTTTGAAGACCCCCCCCCCCCAAAATATTTTTCTGTGTGCGCCACTGCATATGTATGTAATATGAGGAGCAAATTTACGCATTAAGGTGCGATGGTTTTAGGTGAGTGCGGATTGTCGTTGCACTTCTTTATATGGGTCATTATTTTACAAATCGTACACCTTTTGGGATTTCATATTTCTGATTCGGCTCAAACTTTTTTTTTAAGTTACTTGCACGAAATTAGCAAACACCTATATCAGGATTTTGGCAAATTTTTTTTTTTCAGAGATCTGCATGTGTAAAAATTCGATGGTTAAGCAAACATGCCCACATTCAAAATTCCATATCTTTGGTTCGGCTCGTCGTATCTTGTTCATTTTTTTTTTTTTTTGAAGGTAATAATATTTACTTTATAACTGCGTTAAAGAAAAACTTAATTTTACAAAATCAAAATAATGAATTCAAACTAAATTTTTTAAAGCATTATTACATACTGATCGGGTCAACGAATATTTTCGAAAAAATATACATAATATGCGCTGAACTTTCATCTAAAATACGCATTTTATTTCAAGGTGGAGACTTTTATGGTTCAAAAGATATTAACTCATTTCTGACATGACCTCGAGCAACTTGCCTACGTTCCACGAAGGGTGTACCGCCAACGTGTGCCTGTGCGCATGCATGGTGATGTTAACCACCGCATACATACCTATGTACATATGTATGTGCATGTAATTCAACCTGCTTATCACTTAATAGGTAGCTAGTAGTTATATTTTACCAAATCATTATTGTAGCACAATAGACGGCCCTCGTATATGTAAGCAGAATTGCGCCAAAAGAAATAAAACGGGGATGGTGAACAGTAACAAGCGAAAAAATGTTATTTATCGATTATTCCATGACAATTGCGCTAAAGGTGTCATTGCGCCAGTACCGTGAGTTGGCGCCACGAGTGGCGCTGGAGTTATTGTATCAGCGCCAAAAAAATTGCGCCATTACCCATGGCTAGTCGAAATCACATTTGCAGTGGGAATGCAATGAATGGGAATGCATTCACCTTTGAATTCGCATTCACTATTGAATGGTAGTGCAAATCACATTTGCATTCCCATTCACTACTGAATTGATTGGGGGCTGCAAGGCTGAATGCAATCAAAATTGAATGCAGCTTGCCCAACCCTGATATATATATATATATGGATACAAATAAGTAAATAAATGTTTTCTATTATTTTAATGCTTTTATAAATTTTACTTTCATTGACAAATGTAATAGGGATGTACCCTTCAAACCCGTCGTAATAAAATAAATATATCTAATATTACTAAAAATTTACAGTCAGTTCCCGAAAATATTTAAGTGAAAATTTAATTTTTTCCCTGTCAGATTTCATATTTAGAATCTGATATCTACTTATACTAAAGGTACTGGCTCGCAGGCATAACATATAATATGTGTATAACATAATATATTCATCTTAATGATCGTCCTTGGTCCTAAACACATAAATAGTTGTATTATCTATTTTACTAGACCTTCTATTGTGCTACAATAATGATTTGGTAAAATATAACTACTAGCTACCTATTAAGTGATAAGCAGGTTGAATTACATGCACATACATATGTACATAGGTATGTATGCGGTGGTTAACATCACCATGCATGCGCACAGGTAGGGATGGCAACTATAACCGGAAAAACGATTATAATCGGTTAATTTCTTTCGGTTAACGGTTAAAATGTATCGGTTTTTTCCTTTTGATTATTTTTTCGATTAACCTTTTTCCTCTAAAGTCGAAAATAATCGAAAGGAAATAATCGAGAATTACCGCCTTTTCATTCGAGTCCGAATTCAGTTACCTACGGTTTTGTGAGTATATCCAAAAAATCGCAATATACGTTCCCTCCAGCCAGCGTTGCCGTATTGACGATTTTTCTCAATAAATGACGATTTTTTCGTTTATTGTATATTTTTTTAAGGAAAGTGGCATTATTAAAAATTTAAACCATCTCAGTACAATAATTAAATGGTTAATAATAATAATAATACAATGGCGCTATTATAACTCTGACGAGTTTTATGGCCGAGCTTCTCTCCCAATTCGAGGTGTGCTCCTTTTTGTTTTTCCTACTAATTGGGTGGACCTACAGTTTTATGCCGGCTCCGAACGGCGAATGCATTTTTTGTGAGAAGCTTTTTCATGGCAGAAATACTCTCGGAGGGTATGCCGCCCACTGCCGAGAGGTGACCGCTGCTCTTAAAAAACCCAATAATTGGGTTTTTACTAATTAGAAAAATTTGTTTGGCTCGGACCGTGGTTTGAACCCGAGACCTCTGGCATAGCAGGCGAGCACTCTACCCACTGCACCACAGCGGTTATCTTCATGAAATAAATCCTTAGATTTTGTAAATTATTTTTCAAGGCAAAATGTTAGTATTAATGAATGATTGATGATGTTATTTAAGTAAGCGCAATGTGCAGATAAATGTGCACAGCTTTTTTAAATATGATTTCATTTATATACGAATTTGTATTAATTCGTACCTCCTTAAAATTGTTTTTGGGAAAATTTTCCATTAAGGAACAACGCCCCGAAATAAATGACTTTTTCAGGGGGGTAGAGGGGCTCTCACAGGACTTGGAACTGAAATCAAAAATTTCCGGAGGCTTGTAGTTTACAAGATATTTGTTGTTAAGATTTTAAAATTTACCAAACAAAACAAGAAAGCTACGATTTATTTCCGAGATAAAAGCACGTATTAAAACGAGAAAATGCATATATGTATGTGTGTAGAACAATATTTTGCATTGGCGGCCTTCAGCCGCGCTTTAAAAAAAATAATCCTCAGCCGACATAATTCTCTGGGGTAATATCTATGGATCCATCTAACCTTAACGACAATTATCTTGTAAACTGTAAACCTCCTGCAAGTTTTGATTTCAGTTTTGAGATATCTGAGAGCCCCTGAAAAAGTAATTTTTTTTTCGTGGTGTTTATAACGTGTTTTTAGTATTGACGATTTTTTCGCTGAAATTACGATTTTTTATTATTATAATAAAAACGAACACACATACATAGTATGTATAAAAATTAGCTTGTTTGTCCTCTTGGGGTACTACGTATTAATTTATCAGTAATTGTAATCGAAAAACGGTTATAATCGGTTAATTCCCTACGATTATTCGCGATTAATAATCGAACCCTTTCGATTAACCTAAAAAACGGTTAATCGATTATTAAATTTTTTTTGCCATCCCTACGCACAGGCACACGTTGGCGGTACACCCTTCGTGGAACGTAGGCAAATTGCTCGAGGTCATGTTAGAAATGAGTTAATATCTTTTGAACCATAAAAGTCTCCACCTTGAAATAAAATGCGTTTTTAGATGAAAGTTCAGCGCATATTATGTATATTTTTTCGAGAATATTCGTTGACCCGATCAGTATGTAATAATGCTTTAAAAAATTTAGTTTGAATTCATTATTTTGATTTTGTAAAATTAAATATTTCTTTAACGCAGTTATAAAGTAAATATTCTTACCTTCAAAATAAAAAAAAAAAATGAACAAGATACGACGAACCGAACCAAAGATATGGAATTTTGAATGTGGGCATGTTTGCTTAACTATCGAATCTTTACACATGCAGATCTCTGAAAAGAAAAAAAATTTGCCAAAATCCTGATATAGGTGTTTACTTAAATTGCGAAAAGATTCCAAGAAATAAATTTGGTGTCTTTTAAAAATGTGAAAATTTTTTTTTCAACAAATCCGTACGATTTGTAAAATAATGACCCATATATATTACGCTAAGCGATTTCTTTTTATATATTACGCTAAGCGATTTTTTGTAAGCACCATAACTTTTACACCGTTATACCGATTTTCGAAAATGTGGTGTCAGATGAAAGGGCTTGACCTGTAGATGTGCAGGAAGGTTTAATTTTTTTGAAAAGGGTTGCCAGATGTTTGAAAATTTAATTTTACTGTATAGTTTGTTTGATATTAAAATTTTTGGCACCATATGAAAGGGCTTGACCTGATATTAAGTAATTTAATAAAAATTTTACAAAAAGGGTTGCCACCTGTTCAAAAATTCAGTTTTACGCTATAGTTTGTTTGATTTTTAAATTTGAGGTGTCATAAGAAAGGACTTGGCATGGAAATGAGTAATTTATTAAAATTTTTACAAAAAGGGTGCCACCTGTTCAAAAATCCATTTTTACCCTACAGTTTATCTTATCTTTATAAATATTACGCTAAGCGATTTTTTGTAAGCACCATAACTTTTACACCGTTATACCGATTTTCGAAAATGTGGTGTCAGATGAAAGGGCTTGACCTGTAGATGTGCAGGAAGGTTTAGGTTTTTTGAAAAGGGTTGCCAGATGTTTGAAAATTTAATTTTACTGTATAGTTTCTTTGATTTTAAAATTTTTGGTACCATATGAAGGGGCTTGACCTGATATTGAGCAATTTAATAGAAATTTTTCAAAAAGGGTTGCCACCTGTTCAAAAATCCAGTTTTACGCTATAGTTTGTTTGATTTTTAAATTTGAGGTGTCATATGAAAGGACTTGGCATGGAAATGAGTAATTTATTAAAATTTTTACAAAAAGGGTGCCACCGTTCAATAATCCATTTTTACGCTACAGTTTATCTCATTTTTAAATTTGAAGTGTAATGCAATGCCTAGCACTGAAGATGGGTAATAAAAGGAAAGGGAAGAGGAAAATGTCACATTGGGCGGATTGGCGGGCAGGATGTCTGATCTGGAGTACTCAAGCGATCGGGGTCATCGCAATCCAGCGCGCGGCGAATGGCAAGCGGACGCGGGTGCTAGAGCGGCAGGCGCAAGCGTGAGCGCTGATGAGCGCGATCCAAATTACAACGCACGCACACCTACGGACCTACGAGTTATCTCGTAGTTGGCGTCTGGGGAATGAACCCTACGAGTTATCTCGTAGTTGGCGTCTGGGGGAAAGAACGCTACGAATTATCTCGTAGTAGATATGCCCTTTTTTCCCTAAAAAAACATAATTTTTCCCTTTGTGTGGAAAATTGTTTTAAAAAGTTCCACAAACAATAATATATTACTTTATTTCTTGTATTTGAGTTAATTTTTCCATTATATTGAATGAATTTTTGCATTATATTGCATGAATTTTTCCATAAAATTTTTTAATAAAATAAGAGCTCACGGAAGCCAAACCCAAATTTTTTTCTTTTCCCAGAAGCAATTTATCGATACTAGCAATAAGTATTATAATACGGTTTTCCTCGTAGCTACACAAAAAGAGGTAGTTTTAGGTAGTACGAGATAACTCGTAGTCGGCTTCCTGGAAGGGAAATCGTACTACGAGTTATCTCGTAGTTGGCAGTCAACGTGTTAATAATAATAATACAATGACGCTATTATAACTCTGACGAGTTTTATGGACGAGCTTCTCTCTCAATTCGAGGTGCGCTCCTTTTGTTTTTCCTACTAATTGGGTGGACCTTATGCCGGCTCCGAACGGCGAATGAGTTTTTTGTGAGAAGCTTTTTCATGGCAGAAATACACTCGGAGGGTATGCCGCCCACTGCCGAGAGGTGACCGCTGCTCTTAAAAAACCCAATAATTAGATTTTTACTAATTAGAAAAATTTTTTGGTGTTTGCTCGGACTGTGGTTTGAACACGAGACCTCTGGCATAGCAGGTGAGTACTCTACCCACTACACCACATTGGCCTAATAATAGGGTTGCCAGACGTACTGATTTGATCAGTACAATACAGATTTTTCGTGCCCCGTACTGATGGTTTTAAAAACCTTAAGAAATACTGATTTTTTGGATTTTGTACTGATTTGTACTGATTTTTAGCCGACACTAAAAAAATAATTTTTATCACCCTGCACTGTTTTTAATTTTCCAACTGTTTTCATTTGACGTTTGTAATGCCGTGGTTATGCTTACGACCATGGTTCAATTATAGAAGGTTTTCGCAGTACGATATACGTACATACATACATACATACACACTCCATGTAAATTGTTTGTGTATTCTGTGATGCTTCTTTCAAAATCATATCCCGCCATTGTGAAATCATATTGGGACAAGATCAAAATTGACATAAGTTTGACATAAGCACCACAATATGAAAAAAAAGTTAGCAATCAGCTGTTTAGTAGGTTAACCTTCTATAAATTAGCCTTGCTTACGACAATACTCGACGAGCAACGTGTAATTGTTTTTGTGCACTCCGACGAGTGAGAGAGTTTTCGGACTCTCACATCGATCAAATTTATGTTATGTTGTGTATGTGCCAGAGCTGTAAAAAGCTGCAATCAGATTGTATTGCAATCACAAAAAGTGTATATTATTGTAAGCAGCTTTGATTGTAAATCACCTTGCTAGTAAATTTTTTGATTGTATAAATAAAAATTTCAAAAATTTAAAAGCATGTTATTGCAATCGACCTTCACCATGAATCATTTTGATTTCAGAAATCAGAATTGCAATAATTTACAAAAGTTTCATTGCAATCAACTTCGACCGTAAATCATTTTAATTGAAAAAATTACAATTACAATAATTTAAAAAAATTTCATTGCAATACACTTTTCTCGAAAATCATTTCATTACAATAATTTACAAAATTTTTCATTGCAATAAATTTCAAACGTAAATCATTTTCATTGTAAAAATTACAATATCAATAATTGTATTGTAATAAATTTTCATCGTAAATCAAATTTGATTGAAACATGTTTGATTGCAAGGCCTGCAATAGCAATCATTTTCTTCATAACTTTATACGTACATGGTACTGGTAATATTTGTAGTCTTCAATTTGTATAAAGTATGGATGATAATATGATGAGAAAGAGGATGAGGGTGCGGATGGGGATAAGCCGCACATGGCTTCTCCGGTTACATTTGTTGCATTTTGTCAAGTGCATTGCCCGAGCAGTCACAATGACCAACTGAGCGACAGCGTCAGTTTGTCAATGTGCACTGACGAAACATTTATGAATCACATATGCTGACACAGCATATGTTGAACACTCATTTTCAATTATATATGTATTAGTGTCAAGTCAATCAATAAAGAAATCAATGCTATTTTGGATTCTAAACCGAGCCTATTAAATTTACCAAATGGCGATCCTGCCAGTTCTAATCGTGAACGGAAAAATTTGCTACATAGCGAAGCCGTTCACAAGAACTATTCGGTACTACAACTATCCGCATATTTTGAAGAGAAACTGAAAAAATTTCAACGCGTCCAAAAATCGAGATTTGGGCAACTTTGTGCATTACGTAACTTCGGCGTTGCGTTACTTTTTGTTACGTGAGAAACCTCATATAGATACATGTATTTTATCCCAGCTGTCACGCAGAAAGTGTCTGGTAACGCAATACGAAGTTCTAGCTGGCATCAGCTTCATTGTTGGCGTGATATAATGGTGGTAACTTCAACTTACGGCAGTAGCAGCCTCAGCTTATGGTGATATACTTGGCATCTTGATATTACGAGTTCATGTGGCGGTAACACCTCGGCGGTAACACCTCTTGCACCCCCGTACAACAGTGCTTCATCAACTAACTAACTACAAGGATGAGCAGCATAAGTATAAATTTTAGATTAAGTTTAGAATGAATTGAGCAGCCTAACGGCCGCTACACTCAAAAGCAATTAACTTTGCTTAGGTATATTTAAGATAAGTAGATATATAATTTGCTTGCTTTCAAAAAAAAAAAAAAAGGGATAAACTTTAAAGTCAATTAAACAAATTAAACAATTGAGTAAACTCGAATGATTCTGTAAAATTTTTCCCTCATGGAAAGCGCACTGCCGCACGATCTCGACTACGGGAATATAAATTACGTTATTGATAATTTAGAGCGTGAAAACGCATATGAAATTCGTAGGTCAAGATCGCGCACAATAGGAAGTAATAGGCATCAGCTTAACTGGTTAAGACAATTTTGGGCTTACATAGGAATGGGCAGAGCACCCACAATGACAGATTTATTGTATCCTTCCACGTTGGTAGAGGAAACAAATAGGGCAATTAGGAGAGTAATGTAGAAAATTAAAAATTTTTTTTTGCCGAATAAATAAATAATAAAAAAAAAAAAAAAAATTTTTAATTCGAAAATATTTCTTTTAAAATGTCACAGGACATTACAACTCAAGAGGAATTCAATAAAATTTTTGATAGGTGCGTTAACACCATAAATGAATTCATATAATTTGCTGAGGAACACCTCAAAAATAAAAAAGTAGGCCCAAAACCAATCACGATACAAGAATATAGGAGTAGAAATAAGGCCAAAAGGGAAGATATCCCAAAAATACCTTCCCCAGTAATAATCAAAAAAAGAAAAAGGGCAGGTAAAAGAGTAAGGAAAAATCAAGAAATAGCCGAAGCTTATAGGTTATTAAACTTAAGTACTAATAACAGCGGGAGTTTAACATCAAATATACACACCGCCGCACATGGCTTCTCCGGTTACATTTGTTGCATTTTGTAAAGTGCATTGCCCGAGCAGTCACAATGACCAACTGAGCGACAGCGTCAGTTTGTCAATGTGCACTGACGAAACATTTATGATTCACATATGCTGACACAGCATATGTTGAACACTCATTTTCAATTATATATGTATTAGTGTAAGTTAGCGTAAGGAAATTTGTATAAATAGAGAAAGTCAATCAATAAAGAAATCAATGCTATTTTGGATTCTAAACCGAGCCTATTAAATTTACCAAAGGTTATTACGCGGCAAACCATGTTATATAAATGCCGGGTATTGCTCGAATTACCCAGGCGCTTGCCTTTCGTCAGTCCCAATACATTCGTATAAAGTTATGAGGAAAATGATTGCTATTGCAAGCCTGCAATCAAACATTTTTCAATCAAATTTGATTTACGATGAAAATTTATTACAATACAATTATTACTATTGTAATTTTTACAATGAAAATGATTTATGAGAAATGTTTATTGCAATGAAATTTTTGTAAATTGTTGTATTGAAAATTTGTACAATCAAAAAATTTTTATAAATTTTATTGCAATGAACTTGATCCCCAGAAATTTCAATAAACGTTTATTGCAATAAATAGAAGGTAAATTATTGCTGATTGTAGTTATTTTACAATACAAAATTTTTTATAAATGTTTATTGCAATCTATGGAACACAAATTATTTCAAATTGAAATTTTTACGATCAAAAAACTGCAATAAATTTTCATTGCAATAAAACTGGTAGAAGAATCAGTGATTGCTGGGAAGAATGATTGCAGCTTTTTACAGCTCTGGTATGTGCGCTCTAATCATCGATTTAACAACCTCTCACCGATGACGAAAATGTGTCCGAATTTCATCGGTGTTTTGCTGGTAAGCATAACCACGGCATAACCATGAAACAATTAGGAAGGAGGAAGCAACGCGAACGTTAAATGTCATAGAAACATGATTGACAGTTAACGATACGGAAACAAAAACAAAATGCCATTAATAAAGACGATTTTCTCCGCATATATGTATTGTTTTCTTTTTTTTTTGTTGGAAGGCAATGTACTGATTTTTTCGGGAAGGTGTCTGGCAACCCTACCTAATAATGAATTAAGAGCAGAAAATATTGCCCCGTAGTCGGAACAGTTTTACATTTTGACAATAGAACAGCCCTGTGGAATCTGTGTGGAATAGAACAAAAAAACCCGCGTGTAGCATAGTACACGTGATAGAAGTTAACTTCTTACATCTTGTTCAATATTTCAAATAATTGTGTTTTCAATTTATATTGGCTCGAAAGAAACAAGTAACAAGTTTCATATACATATCATATGAGAGGCGAATTTGAAAATACGTCCCTGAAAAAATGCGATTAATCCGGTACGTGTCTGGGATCAATCGGAAGGGAGAATGCGACTAATACAATTTTACATCCCTTTATAAGGAGCGAATTGATCGCATTTGTTCGATCATGTCCTATGAAGAGACTAATTGTTCAACTTGTATACCCTAACGGGTACCAATGTAGACTAATCGCTTTCATCCCGAACGGGTACAAATGTAGATCAATCGCTTTTATCCCGAACGGGTACAAATGTAGATTAATCGCTTTCATCCAAAGTTGTAAGCCAAGGCTATTTTTTATGAAAATGTCTAAAAATTATAAATTGTTATATATATTAGAAGAGTTTATTCGATTAGATTTCATCTTGTAGTGAAATCTTTAAAAAAAATAAGTATTTTCTCCAAATATTTAAAGTTTTGAGAATGCATTATGCGAGTGTAAAAGATATGTGAGGAATTTTTAAAAGTTGCTAGCCAAGGCTATTTTTTATAACAATCTTTAAAAATTATAAATGTTCATGCCTATTTAAAGAAAGATTATACAATAAGTTTCACTTTTGTAAAAAAATCTATTCAATAAATTAAAATTTTTTAAATAGTCAGTTTTCAGTGTATAATCGTAATTAATTTTTCAATGGATATTTTTGGTAAAATTTTGTCAAAATTATTATTCATCATTGTTATTAAAAGAAAGCGTGTTCAATTAGTTTTACCTATTGTTTTTTTAATACATACATTGAATATTTTTGTAAAATTTCTACATATAATCAATCTAGATTTAGGGCCGTTTACTCAACCTCTGATTAACGCAAACCACGGTTAAAGTCCGGTTAAACATCATTATCGACTTCATCAAACCGCACATCTAGCATACGGTCGATAATGCAGTACATATCTTAACCCGACTTTTATCCTCCGGTTAGAGTTAATCATAGGTTGAGTAAGCGGCCCTGATACCCGTTCGGGAACAATTGGTCCACAATTAGTCTACATTTATAACCGTTCGGGAACAATCGGGCACTAATTTTGGACCGATTGTTCCCGAAAGAAATCAATCCGGGGCAAATCTATGTATATCGGGATTAATCGCACATTTTTTTGCAGGGATATTGCAATGAAAACTATCGCATGTATATACATGTGGTTGTGTGTTTTTGTTTGTAAAAATTCTATTTATAGAAAAGGCAATGCTTGTTCTTGTTATTAGATTTTGTTTATCGGCAAGCTCATCCGATTGGTTTTTATATTGGTTGTTTGGTCGTTTTTATTTTAATAATTAACTAGTATCTATGTAACCCCCGATATTCGGGTGGCACTTTTATTTAATAAAAAATTATAAAGAAAATTATTTAATAAAAAAAAAGGAACAAAAAAATTGGCTCGACCTAGACTTGAACCGCCTTCACTTAAATTGGAAGCCTAGCATCTTACAGCTGAGCTACTGCGCTAGTTACGCAAGTTGTGTCAAACGGTGTACTTTAGTTTCTGCTTGTGTTATTAACAGGGTGTGAAGAACGCTCAAAATAAACTCACTCAAACGAATTATCACTCTATAATTCTGAGCTATGCCACGCTCTCACTAGCGCAAATACACAGTAACAACGAACGCAAATGAACGAGCGTCAAAAGCGATCGATGGGTCTCTGCAGTGGCGATAAGCTCTTACATAAATTCATTTTAAAACAAGTAAGGAAGCCTAAGTTCGAGTGGAATCGAACATTAGATACTCAGCTGCAGTGTTGCCAGAACTTTTCCAGAGTTCCAGCTAGATTATCAAAAAAAAAGCTAGAAAAAGCTAAAAAAAAAATTGTTAAACACATCAAAAAAAATTTAAAGCTAAAAAAAGAAGCTAAAAAAATTACGAAATTACCCAGTAGAACTTGGAGCGAGATCTCCCCAAGCGAGAGCAGAAAAGTACTCTGTTTGATATCCTTTCCGAGCAATATCAAAATTTTTTCAGTTTTGTTTTATTTTGTTTGTGTTTATTACTTCCCTTCCTAGGACATACAATGTTAAAAGCGAGTATACAAAATTGTATACTTATACAAGAGGTACAGGGAGTAATGGAGTATCTATTGACTAGTACTCCCGGATTAATAAAACGATGATACCAAGTCCTACTGCGTATTTCAATGATTTATTAATAGGTGATTTCCTTGGGCAGTAATCCGGACAAAAAATTTGCAAGCAGCTGCAACAACAATTTTTTTATCCTGATGTTTATATGGATCAAAAAAATCTATTACAATCTATACGGACCGGAAATGGATCCAGATAAACACCAGGATAACAAAATTGTTGTTCCATTTGCATGCAAAATTTTTATGCGGATCTGGATCACAGGGGAACTCGCCTAATGTGTTTTCAAAACACACATAAATTCAAGGTCAATTTAACAGGTCGGTTCAAGATACATATACACATACACGTCGTGAGCTGAATGTCAAATTCTCGTGACCGAGATGTCAAAACTGTAAGGAAGACGAAATAATTTGATATTCAGCTCACGTGCGAATGATGGATAAACTCAGAGAATGAAGAATTTGACGAATTTTAAACGCGAATGCATGTATAGAATATGCAGAAGTAAACAAATTGGATAGCTGTCGAAGAAGAACAAGAAGTCAGCTTATCTGAAGAACCGACGTGTTTAGTGGAGCCTGCATAAGTTATTTATTTTCATATACTACAAATATGTAAATTTGTACTTCAAAGTCAATAAAAATAACGAAATGTTAAAAAAAATGTTTTACATTCAAATAATGGTAACTATAATGACTGTATGAATGTATATGAGCAGTGAGCAGCGCTCATTTTTTGGGGAGTTTTAGCAAATAAAAAAGCTAAAAAAAAGCCAAAGCTAAATCAGAATTTTTGCAGCTAAAAGACAAGAAAAAAAGCTAAATCTAGCTTGAAAAAAGCTAGAATGGCAACGCTGCTCAGCTGTATGCTTTCATTGTTTGTTTGCGTTTGTTCGATATAGGGTGTATTTTATATGAAACGAGTGCTGCATAAACAGGGCGCAGCCACGCCCATTTTTAAAATGTGTATCAATCATCCAAATAAGCATATAAATATTATTGTTAGTGCAAAATTGCATCCCTCTATGACTTTTAGTTACAAAGACTTCACGTTACAAATTCCAAAAGGGTTTTCCAGAAATATCTTTGTTAAAAAGTAGGCGTGGTCATAAACCGATTTCAATACATTTTTGCGTGTCTATTAACACATGTTATAAAAGTGCATAAACCAAGTTTCGTCATAATATCTCAGTTATTTGTCGAGTAATAGGCGAGTATATTCCTTTGTCTAAAAAGAGGCGGTGCCACACCTATTTTATAAACTTTTTTATTTTTTGTTTCCGGTCTATTGTAGAACTCATGTCACAAAATTTCAATGAATTATCTTTATATTTCACAGAGATATCGCTAAAAATGATTTTATTAGGTCACTTTATAATACCCATATATAAAAGTGGGCGTGGTCGTCAACCGATTTTGGTAATTTTTCGTCCACACATTTGGCTAAGTAAATATAGCACGCGTACCAAATTTCATCGATATATCTTTAACGGCTTCTGAGTTATGGCCTATAAAACTTTCAATATTTGCCCCTTAATAAGTGGGCGTGGCACCGCCCATTTGCCAAAATTTTTATACTTTTTGTTTTATGTCCGTAGTTGGACTCCTGCCACAAAATTTCAGTGACAGATCTTTATATTCGACAGAGATATCGCTTAAAATGTTTTTATTAGGCCCCTTTATAGTTCCCATATATAAAAGTGGGCGTGGCCGTCAACCGATTTTGATAATTTTTCGCCAAAACATTTGTCTAAGTAAGCAAATTACGCATACCAAATTTCATCGATATATCTTCAACGGTTTCATCGATATATCTTCACGTTTGTTTATTTCACACGTATATTATTCTTTTACACGTTTATTTCAAATTTTGTTTGTTGATCCTTCTGTTGAGGAGAAGACGGTAGGAATTTTTTTCCTTTTTTTGAATTTCCTTTTCGGAGGAGCTGAACAGACATAATCGATTTTTCGAAAATCGAGGATTTTTTTTTCTTGTTTGACGATTTGACATAAACAGGCGGAAGACAAGCCATAATTTGGGGCTACGCCAAATAGCCTATCCGAAGCGGAGTTTATTCCCCGGAGGGTTGAAAACATACCTTTGACAATTTAAGACTGCACTTTTGAACAAAAATTTATAGATTTTTTTTATATTGCCAGTGCGTCTGGCAACGACATCGACGCGCGCTACCAGTTGAAGCGGCGCGCGCGGCGTCACAATACCATTGAGTTACAGCGCCTATCGGTGAATCCAGGTTTTTGCTTGGCCTTGACATCGCGGCGATTATAGAAGGTTCAAGGAACTGGACTATAGCGCGTCTAAAATATGCCGAGGCCAGGGCCTAGAAACGCTAAGGACACCGCGATCGATGGCGGCGCAGAAGAAGAGGAGATAGGACCGGAAGGCGATGAAGGTAATGATAACGCAGAGGAGCGCGGCATTCAGGAGGCAGCGCTAGCAAGCGCGTCCAATCCCAGCGCTGTAACCGAAGAACTTGCGAGGCAGAGCGCGTCGGGTGTAAAGAGCGCGCCTATCGAAGGTTTTGGCGAGGAGCTTGTGAAGAAGTTCGAAGTCATGTTCGTGAAATACCAGCTGGAGATAAGCCACATGACCACGGACGCGGTCAGAGAGGTTGCGCAGTCGCTGAAAAGAGATATTAGCGGATTGGCGGGCAGGATGTCTGATCTGGAGTACTCAAGCGATCGGGGTCATCGCAATCCAGCGCGCGGCGAATGGCAAGCGGACGCGGGTGCTAGAGCGGCAGGCGCAAGCGTGAGCGCTGATGAGCGCGATCCTAATTACAACGCACGCACACCTGGCGGGCGTCCAAAGGCGGCTAGCGGTGGGGGTAGTGCAAATTGGCAACGCGTGTCACCGGCGCAGGAGCGTAGGGGAGAGTCTGACACATGGTACGAGAGGAGCGCCACGAAGGCAATACGCGACTGGCACCTGAAGTTTGATGGCGGGCCGAAAGCGATTCCCATCGAGCGTTTCCTATTTCGAGTAGAGACATTAAGGAAAAAGCATAACATATCATCGCAGGATTTGTATGCGAATTTCCACCTCTTGCTGGAAGGGCTGGCACAAGAGTGGTACTGGCTGTACACGGAGAAGCATCTGGACGACAGCGCAGTGGACTTCCAGGCTTTCAGGACGGCGATGGTGGAACATTTTCGCAAAGCGGACTACGACGAAGAAATTCGTCAAGCGATGAATGAAAGAAAGCAGGGTTACGGGGAGAAATTTGAAGAGTTCTACGCAGATGTCAGAGGTATGGAGCTCACCATGCGGACCAGGCTGCCTGAGCGCAGCTTGGTCAACCTGATGCGAAGGAATATGAAGCCCCGGATAAAAAATTTGATTTTTGCCTGCACTATAGAGTCCTTAGAGGATCTGCGTCGAGAATGCCGCAGAGCGGAGAAGCATCTGGCCGAATACGAAGCCAAGCCATATCGTAAGAAGGCTTTGGAGGAGCTGGAACCCGAGCGCGAAGAGGAGATCCCAGACGCGTTGGAAGCGTTACAGCATCGGACGGCCAAAGATAGACCAATGCGCCGAGAAGCACCGAACGAGACAGTAGGGAAGCAGGACGTCGCCAGTTGTGATGGCAAGCTCCACAACATGATTTGCTACAAATGCAACAAGCCCAGTAAGCAATTATGCGAGGGATGCCAGCAGGGAAACCGGGAGCATGGTGGGAAGACCGGGGAGCCTTGCCAGCGACGACCAACCCCGGAAAATTAGAAGTACCGGATATAGCGAATCGAGTCGAGACTCGATGTGACCGAACAGTCACACCAAACTCGGATAAGACATGTATTTTGAAACCAAGCAATGCCATTTTGAGAAACAAAGAGGAGAAGAAAGCAAAGCGGTCAGAGGCTCCGCAACTATCGCTAACGGAAAGGCAAGCCAGGGACGACGCCGCCCGCGCAAGAATATTTGGAGATAGCGTGGCAAGCATGACGGAATGCATAGTAAGACGAAAGTGGCGAAAAATCCTGGAGTTGCACAGGCGTTCACGAGAGAAACGACGCGAGGCAAAAGCGATAGAGGAGACTGTGATACGCGATGCCGTGGACAAGAGACCATATGTGCAGGTGGAGATAGAAGGGACAAGGATACAGGGTTTGTTGGACAGTGGCGCGTCCATAAGGTGCTTTGGATCATTGGCATCGAAGTGGCAGGAGAGGATGAGAGACAGTGTGTGCAAGTTGAGGGACAATCTGAAAACGGCAGACGGGAAAGCGCAAGCGGTAGTCGGCAAAATAACCGCAAATGTCACCTGGCGCGGTATGATAAAACCGATGACGCTTTACTTGGTGCCGAGTCTGAAGCAAGAGCTGTACCTGGGGATCGACTTCTGGGACACCTTCGGAGTGGCACCGATGGTGGTTTCGGAATTGGAAACCCAGGGACAGCTGGAGCTATCAGCCGCTCAAAGCCGCGAGTTGGAGGGGGTGAAGAAACTTTTTCCGTCGTTTTCAGAATTGGGTCTCGGCAGATGGAGCATACGATCGAAGTGTTTGACGAAACGGTGCCAGTAAAGCAGCGCCACTATCCTATGTCGCCCGTTAAGCAGAAGTACGCATATGAGGAGATCGACCGCATGTTGAATCTGGATGTGATCGAAGAGAGCAACAGCGCGTGGAGCTCTCCGATCGTCCTGGTAGAGAAGCTGGGGAAGAAGCGTCTATGCGTGGATATGCGGAAGCTTAACGAGCGGACGAAGAAGGACGCCTATCCGACATAGCGAGACATCGAGGGTATCTTGTCGCGGGTACGCGAGACCTACTACATTTCCGGAATCGACTTGAAGGATGCCTTTTGGCAGATCCCTTTGGAGCAGTCATCGAGGGAAAAAACGGCGTTTACGGTGCCGGGAAGGCCACTATACCAGTTTAAGGTGATGCCATTTGGCCTGTGCAACGCAAGCCAGCGTTTGTGCAGGCTGATGGACAAGGTCATCCCATCACGTTTAAGAGAGAACGTGTTCATGTACATTGACGATCTCCTGGTCTGCTCTCCAGACTTCCAGTCTCACTTAGTGCATTTGGCGGAGGTGGACGAATGTCTCGCCAACGCTGGACTAACGATCAATTTGCAGAAATCGAAGTTTTGCCAGAAGGAGCTTAAATACCTTGGCGTTCGATAGTGGATTTCCCGGTGCCGGCGACGATCAAGCAGCTCCTGGGAATGTGTGGATGGTATAGATGTTTTATACCCAACTTCGCCACCATAGCTGCACCAATGACTGAGTGCTTGCGCAAGGCGAAAGTTTTTACAATGACGGAGGAAGCGGTGAAGGCGTTTGGCGGGTTGAAGAACGCGCTTTTGTCGACGGATGTTCTGGTCAACCCTGACTTCAGCAAGCACTTCTTCATTCAGTGCGACGCGTCCACGCAGGGTATTGGCAGCGTGCTATTCCAGAAAGACGACGAGGGCGGTGAGCGGCCGATCGCGTTCATGTCGCAAAAACTCAGCTCCGCTCAACGCAACTACACTATTACGGAGTTGGAATGCTTAGCCGCTGTCGTAAGCGTAAAGAAATTTCGCGCATATATTGAGGGCCTTCCGTTTACCATCATCACGGACCATATGAGTCTCTAGTGGCTCATGGGGCAAAAAGACCTCTCGGGACGTTTGGCTAGGTGGAGTTGTACATGGACTTTTGCGGTCCATATCCGCGCTCGCGAACTGGTAACACAGTTGTATTTGTGGTACTCGACCATCTCACAAAGTTTGTTTTCTTCAAGCCGATGAGACAAGCCACGGCATCGGAAGTAATAAAATACCTTGAGAAGGACATATTCCAGATCTTCGGTGTGCCTGAGACCGTACACTCGGACAATGGCAGGCAATTTCTCGCCAATTCATTTGCAGAATTCCTGGCATCATACGGCGTACGGCAGGTGAAAACAGCGGCATATGTATCGGACGCAGCGTTTGCGTTAAGGAGTGCGACACATGAAGCGATTGGGCTGGAACCGTATAGAGCTGTGTTCGGACAAACGATGGTTCAGCACGGTAGTGCGTACGAGGTTCTGCGACGGCTGGAGGCATTGCGAGAGGGCGAGGTAGAGGTCCTGGATCGGAGGGATCGTAGCTACCTAATGCGGGAGAAAATAATACGGAGTCTGGAAGAAGCCTACAAAAAGGGACAACGGACTTACAATACCAGGGCGCACCCGGTGAAGTATCGTGAGGGCGAGGTGGTGTATAGAAGAAACTTTAAGTTGAGCAATGCCGCGGAGGGCTTCAATGCGAAGCTGGCGCCCAAATATCTTCGATCGGTGATTCTATGCGCCAAAGGCAATGCGCTGTATGAGTTGGGGGATTCCGCAGGGCGCTCGGTGGGTGTATATCACGCCAAGGACATACGGCGTTGAGAGATCAGTAGGTGCAAAGTGACCAGCTCTTTCGAACGCATCGACAAGCACAGCGTGCCTGCAGCGTTCGCCCTGTTGCGGTCACCTTGTATGGTGCAATCAAAAGCCGTCAGAATTTATGCAACACAGCTTTTACGCCATTTTGCGTCATAAAGCACATTCAGACTGAATTTGAAATTTCGTTGATTAGCCGAAATTACCTTCCGAAATTACTTTCCGAAATTACGTGTGTTCAGGCACATTCTTGCGTAATTTACTTTGGTCGTATTAATTACGCTGATGCTGCGCCAAATAAATATTTTTACATGGTCAATTTAAATGGGAGTATCATTTATGAAATACTCCCACCAAAGTAAATTTTTTTGTAGCTAAAGAATCGCTAATACAGTATGCAATATCGATTGCAAAGTAATTTCGTGAGTATTTTCGCCGAAATGCGCATTTCAAAGGTAATTTCGGCTGACATATTTTGTATGGCAAAATAACGTTGTTTGTTTAAATAACCCTTAAATTACGTCAGTCCGATCGTGCTTATAGCCAGCGAATCGCAGCTAGATCGAGTTTTCTGTTTCCTGTTGCGGCCATTTCAATTCGTGTGATACAGCCGAGCAGACCACTTGGGTAAGTAAAATATAAAATCCAATTCCATCTAACTAATCATCTGTGGAAAATCATAGGCAACATCATAAAAAGCTAGCGGCTGACCATAAGATTGCCAATAGCGAGCATAAGAGCGCAATCGGCATAACTTGAGGGAAAAAACTGCGTGCGTGAAAATACACAAGCGATTATGTAAGTACTAAGCACATGGGTGCTGCCAAATGTGCCTTTACATCTGTATATACAGATATATGTACATACATAATGGTTCTCGATAAGTGTTAAATAATTTTATCTACCATTTCAGCAGCTATAAGTTATTGAAAGTAAACCAGCGCCGTCCACGTTTTCGCCATCGCCAGCAGAAGCAGCAAGGTCGAGGCAGCGGCGCCGACAAGTCGCAATTCGCATGGTCATAGCCACAGCGCTGAAGAGAAAACAAACATCAGAAAAAGAGAAGAAAACCGACTGCGCAAAACCCACCACCACTGCCGGGATTGGTGCCGGCACGACGACGCTGCTTGCATCGAAATATTGTTGGAACGACGTCGACTGTGTTGATCATCACCACGTGCGAGTAAACTGAGCTCCAAGAATTTACTCCGGGCGTACGGCGCCCTAGCTCATTGTATGCATTCAATTTGCCAGTAGTACAAATTTCAATGTACATACGTACATAAGTAGTCAAAACAACCAAGAAAAGGCCACGAAGCGCGTTCAGCGCAGGCTATCAAGTCGCATGTGTATACATATGTACACTTGAGGTTGGCGGCGCTGCCGAAGAATGAGAACAACGATTGTCCAGTCGCGCAAACAATGAACGTCTAACGGCCTTATTCCGGTGTGGTAACATAATTTACTTTACTGGTGAAATAAAGAATCTGGTACTTTAAACACTCTTTTCATATTCTGGCAGCAAAAATTAAGTTACCACCTCAATACGTGGTAACAAGTTGTTACCATTTCAGCCCGATTCCATTCCGTTCGTATGGAAATGCTTTGACAGCGTTACCATTTGTGCCAGAATACCAATTGAAAAGATGGTAACAATTTTCAGCAACATAAATTACCAGTAAAGTAATTTGCCGGTAACGCTCGGAATAGCAGTGTAAAAGCGAATGTCAACAGCGAGAGAAGTGGCGGATAATTGCAGAGAATTCACATAGATAAGCTGAGCCTTTATATACAGCGCATATGTATGTACATATGTAAAGGTTTATATGTACATATGATCGTGGGAAGCAAGAGTAAGCACAACAAGATCCGAGTCAGTGTGATGTGTACATGAAGGGCAGAAAAGAAGTCGCTTGCAAACACCTTTCACACGTATATAAGTAGAAAGTCGGTAAGTGATTCATACATACATACGTAGTGGGGTAGAGGGAGCACAGCAATCTGGCAGAGTGACCAATCCGTCCATCGATTTGTGGAGGCACAGCTGATACGACGAGGGGAAGCAACGGCGTTTGCATGCACAAACGGAGCTGCTTAAAGGATTTATTCTTCTGCCTTTCCGTATCGCAATGTACATATATGTATATATGCAGGAGATTGCATGAGTGAATTTGTATATACTTATACATATATGCTTGTAGCTAGTTGTATATAAGGACACGTTTGTTTATGTGAACAGTGAGTATGTATGCACGTGTGTGGCAATACTGGGAAGGAGTAGAATCTTGATATTGTCAAGACATTTCTGTGCATGTCAGTATCTAAGCAGAATCGAATAGATAAGCCGTACATATATGTACTTGTGTATAACTACATTAGTATGAATCGTAATTGAACAATTGAAGTTTGCCACGCGCTTTCATACATACATACACACATTTCTTTTTGGACAAATGGTCGAGCGGCTCACATACTTATTACATATGTACAGGGCGGAGGGGTTAACCCCCCCAAAGTAATTGAAATTTTAAATAATAGAATTTAATTCTACATACCTAGTCATTTGAAAAATTGTAATTTGTTGTTTTCAAAGCAATCTTTCTGCCGACGATGTATGAATATGTAAAATAAATGAATACATTAGTCACTAACAGCGTTGCCGTTTTGATATAATTGTATCTTTTTTGATACTTTTTCTTCTAAATTTTGTGATTTGATACTTTTTTGTTCACAAACGGCCTATTTTGATACTTTTCTGTTGATAGAATTTAATTTTTTGAAACTATGAAAATGTTAAACTAAACTCTGACGAGTTTTATGGCCGAGCTTCTCTCCCAATTCGAGGTGTGCTCCTTTTTTGTTTTTCCTACTAATTGGGTAGGAACCTATTGTATCTGGATAGTATTAAAAAGTTGTGGGAATGTAGGCCAATTAAAAAACCCAGAAAAATATAAACTGGACAGAGACATTTTTTTAATTTGCTTCAAAGTAATGAGTTTGCCTTATAACTCTGTGGCTGCTGAACTGGATTTTTTTAGGTTTAAGGGGAATTGTGAGTCGAAAATGGACTTCTTTTGAAAATTAGTTCTGAACTGAAAAGTTACCAATAAGGTTTCTATTATTTTTTTTAGAGTTTATTGTTAATCATAATACAGGAAAAATAAAAACTCATTTATTATGACTTTCAGTTTTCGTTCCATGAGCAAACTGTTGTGAAATAAATTTAAATTAAAAAAAATTATGCTATTTGCAAAAAAATACTTGAGTGTTTTAACTAAAATGTCTATATTTTTAATAAAAACAACCAGAAAAAACTGGTCTGAATTAGATACACAACTTTACTTATTTGTTTTTCAAATGAAAATTTTTA
Source organism: Urophora cardui (assembly GCA_960531455.1). NCBI lineage: Eukaryota > Metazoa > Arthropoda > Insecta > Diptera > Tephritidae > Urophora > Urophora cardui. The sequence continues at coordinate 42,631,960 of OY482675.1, read as the reverse complement.
AAACCACGGTTGTGCTTTTGATACCCTTTGATACTTTTTTTGCTTGGCAATCTGCTTATAAGACCTGGTCCAGAGTGGTCCTTGGTTGTTAAAAGTTTAAATGAAAATGCTAATGCTTGAAAATTACGCTCATAGAAAAACTAAGATTTCTTCATCTTGTATTTTGCTAAAAATAAATTGTTGTCACTGTTTTCTTTCGCTAAATCATGAAACATACCTCTTTTTTGCGTTTCCATAGTTATCCGCATTTTTTAGCACTCAAACTTGAAATCTCGCGAAAATCATAATACACTTATTTATACAAACTTTTTCCAGACAATTTTTTTTTTTAAATGTGTTGACTTTGAAATGAGCTAAAGTAACGTTTAATGGTGTCTATTGCGTATAGAAGGAGGTTTTCTATAAAATTCAATATATTTTCCACGGAAATGTATGACAGAAATTTCTTTTTGAAACACCAATATTTTTTACTTTTGTGTGTAGGGCTGACAACGATGTGGACTTAACGAATATTTAATTCATCATAATCCAATTCGTTCCACCAAAGCTACAATGTAGCTGCTATATGACGAAAAATATGAATTCAGTAGCAATTATGACGCAATAATACAGGTGACCTTTCCTTTTTAGTTTTAGTTTAAATACAGAGAAAATGCTATGAATTGAGCTTTAAAAGGTGCCTTTGTTTAATGTGTGCATACGTAGGTCCACTCCCCAAACATAAATAGATTTAAGTAGGGTTGGGCGATATATATCGATATATCAATATATCGGTATTTTTAAAATAGTACAGCCGATAATATCGACGATATTTTGAATTACCGTGCATCGATAATCGATAATTTTTTGCCATTTCGAGCCAAATTCGATATTCTTCATAAATTTCTGATTCGCTTTGAATTTAACACCAGAACATTTTTTAAGAAGTGTTATAACCATAATGTTCGGGTGCTTGAATTTACATTACTTTCTTCTTCAAGCAATTCTTAATGATTTTTATGTTTATACTTTAGGATTCGTAGAATATCTGTAGACCCATCGAACTTTAACAACAAATATCTAGTAAACTATAAGAGCCTATACACACTTGCGACTCAATCGATTTGGTCGAATTGGACAGAAGTGAGTTTCTGTAACAAAATCGCGAAAATTGTCGATCAAAATGACGTCACATTAATACGTTCCACACTTTGTCACCACCTAAAAAGCAAGTGAGAATCTATCGATTGACGTCATTATGACGTCACTCGGTCGAAACTATTGATAGAGTTCAGTTACAGAAACTCAGTACTGTTGTATTCACACTACTCCAACTATTTAGTCGAATCGGTGGCAGCTATTCACACTTGAGACTAAATAGTCGTGCGATTGACAATGACATAGTGTTGCCAATGTTCACATTTTACTCAGCAAATTTTACATTAGTGGTCTTCATATAAAGTGATGAAATATTAAATTGTTAAAGTTTATCTGCATTCTTACATGAAAGCACCTTCTTGTCAGCTGTCAACTTGATTAATAAATAAAAAACAATAAAATAAACAAAAAGTGCATACATTGTTTGGCTTTGTTTCTTATTAAACTAGCAACTAGCTGTCAAGTAAATGAAAAGAGAAAAACGGAAGGAATTACGCTCATAAAGGCGAAACGAACAGAAGTACAAGAAACGGAAAAATAGTAAAAATCAGCCATTAATAATTTTCATGAAATTTCATTTTCATTATTTCTATTTTAAAATGCGATTAATGACATTTGAAGAGAACAACAATATCAAGAAACATATGAAAACGGAAGTAAATATCCTTAGTTAGATAATTCTTGTCTATAACTACACCATTTCCAGATGGATTTTAGAAATGTCAATTGGATTTTAGAAAGGGGAAATTAGATTTTAGAAATGTCAATTGGATTTTAGAAAGGGGAAATTAGATTTTAGAAATGTCAATTGGATTTTAGAAAGGGGAAATTAGATTTTAGAAATGTCAATTGGATTTTAGAAAGGGGAAATTAGATTTTAGAATAGCCAAATGGATTTTAGAAAGGGAAAATTGGATTTTAGAAATGTCGATTTGATTTTAGAAAAGGGAAATTGGACTTTAGAAACTGTAAATTGGATTTTCGAAAATTTATATAATTATTAATTTATACTTTCATACGAAATAAAGAATTTCTATTCGAAAAATTCTGTGTAAAATTTATTTTAAACGCACATTCTGAAATTCAATTCACGCTTTCAAAAATCCAATTTTGTTTTCTAAAATCCTTTTAACGCTTTCTAAAATCCAATTGACATTTCTAAAATCCAATTTCCCCTTTCTAAAATCCAATTGACATTTCTAAAATCCAATTTCCCCTTTCTAAAATCCAGTTAACGCTTTCTAAAATCCATCTGGAAATGGTGTAGTTAATAAGAAACGAACCTTTTGTTTTTAAACATTTTGAAAATATTAATTGAAATATTCAATCTCTACAATTTACCAAAAGTGAAATAAAAGTAGTGCTGTCAGCATGGCAACTCTTTCCACTACGAATATCACTGTTGTTGTTGTAGTCGTTCGACTAAATTGTCTCAAGTGTGAATACGTAGAAGGGCGCCTTGCTGATCAAGCAGTTGTACAACTGTTTCAGTTGGAATGAAATTGGGCTGCAAATCCAACTGTTTCAGTTGTACAACTAATTGAATGTAGTGTGAATGCTTCCATACATTCCCATGCAAATCAACATTCGACTAAATCGATTCAGTCGCAAGTGTGTATAGGCTCTAAGTCTCCGGCAAGTTTGGATTTCAGTTTTGAGATCTGTGAGAGCACCCCTAACCCCGTGAAGAAGTGGTTTTTAGCGGGACGTGGTTCCTTAATGTTAAGCCGCCCCTTTCGATATAGTGATATATCGATGTTTTTACACGGCATAAATCGATGTTTTTTGAAATATCGATATAATATATATCGATATCTTTTTCCAATTTGCCCATCCCTAGATTTAAGTAAAAATTGTCTGGACGAGTCTTGAGTATTTTTATACCTTTCATGAGAATGAAATGGTATTATAACTTTGTGCCGAAAATCAAATCTTGAAAGTACTAGAAGGAGGCGTGACAGACCCATCAATATATATACCGATATGATCAGAATCATGAGCTGAGTCGTTTAAGCCATGTCCGTCTGTCCGTCCGTCCGTCCGTCCGTCTGTGTGAACGCAAACTAGTCCATCAGTTTTTGAGATATTTGATTGAAATTTGGAACACGGGTGAGTTTTGATGCTCAATCGATCATTTGTCGGAATTGGCCGAATCGGACCACTATAACATATAGCTCCCATACAACCGATTGTTCAGATATACACATTTTGGGGTATAACTTCTCCCTTTTTACAGCTAAGGACACAAAACTTTGAAGTATTTGTAATCATATTGACCCAAATAAGGTTACCGAAAATTATTAAGATCGGACCACTATAACATATAGCTCCCATACAACCGATTGTTCAGATATACACATTTTGGGGTATAACTTCTCCCTTTTTACAGCTAAAGATATGAAACTTTGGAGTATTGGTACCCATATGGACCCAAATAAGGTTACCGAAAATTGTCAAGATTGGACCACTATAACATATAGCTCCCATACAACCGATTATTCAGATATACACATTTTGGGGTATAACTTCTCCCTTTTTACAGCTAAGGATATGAAACTTTGGAGTATTTGTACCCATATTGACCCAAGTAAGGTTACCGAAAATTGTCTAGATCGGACCACTATAACACCGACAGAATTGAAATTATAAATTAAACTAAATCAGGCTATTTGCATAGGTAACTTTTCATTTCCCCATTCATGAAAGGTATGAAGTCTTCGGTACGCCCGAAGACAGCCGCGCTCTTACTTGTTTTTTTTGAAGACCCCCCCCCCCAAAATATTTTTCTGTGTGCGCCACTGCATATGTATGTAATATGAGGAGCAAATTTACGCATTAAGGTGCGATGGTTTTAGGTGAGTGCGGATTGTCGTTGCACTTCTTTATATGGGTCATTATTTTACAAATCGTACACCTTTTGGGATTTCATATTTCTGATTCGGCTCAAACTTTTTTTTTAAGTTACTTGCACGAAATTAGCAAACACCTATATCAGGATTTTGGCAAATTTTTTTTTTTCAGAGATCTGCATGTGTAAAAATTCGATGGTTAAGCAAACATGCCCACATTCAAAATTCCATATCTTTGGTTCGGCTCGTCGTATCTTGTTCATTTTTTTTTTTTTTTGAAGGTAATAATATTTACTTTATAACTGCGTTAAAGAAAAACTTAATTTTACAAAATCAAAATAATGAATTCAAACTAAATTTTTTAAAGCATTATTACATACTGATCGGGTCAACGAATATTTTCGAAAAAATATACATAATATGCGCTGAACTTTCATCTAAAATACGCATTTTATTTCAAGGTGGAGACTTTTATGGTTCAAAAGATATTAACTCATTTCTGACATGACCTCGAGCAACTTGCCTACGTTCCACGAAGGGTGTACCGCCAACGTGTGCCTGTGCGCATGCATGGTGATGTTAACCACCGCATACATACCTATGTACATATGTATGTGCATGTAATTCAACCTGCTTATCACTTAATAGGTAGCTAGTAGTTATATTTTACCAAATCATTATTGTAGCACAATAGACGGCCCTCGTATATGTAAGCAGAATTGCGCCAAAAGAAATAAAACGGGGATGGTGAACAGTAACAAGCGAAAAAATGTTATTTATCGATTATTCCATGACAATTGCGCTAAAGGTGTCATTGCGCCAGTACCGTGAGTTGGCGCCACGAGTGGCGCTGGAGTTATTGTATCAGCGCCAAAAAAATTGCGCCATTACCCATGGCTAGTCGAAATCACATTTGCAGTGGGAATGCAATGAATGGGAATGCATTCACCTTTGAATTCGCATTCACTATTGAATGGTAGTGCAAATCACATTTGCATTCCCATTCACTACTGAATTGATTGGGGGCTGCAAGGCTGAATGCAATCAAAATTGAATGCAGCTTGCCCAACCCTGATATATATATATATATGGATACAAATAAGTAAATAAATGTTTTCTATTATTTTAATGCTTTTATAAATTTTACTTTCATTGACAAATGTAATAGGGATGTACCCTTCAAACCCGTCGTAATAAAATAAGTATATCTAATATTACTAAAAATTTACAGTCAGTTCCCGAAAATATTTAAGTGAAAATTTAATTTTTTCCCTGTCAGATTTCATATTTAGAATCTGATATCTACTTATACTAAAGGTACTGGCTCGCAGGCATAACGTATAATATGTGTATAACATAATATATTCATCTTAATGATCGTCCTTGGTCCATAAATAGTTGTATTATCTATTTTACTAGACCTTCTATTGTGCTACAATAATGATTTGGTAAAATATAACTACTAGCTACCTATTAAGTGATAAGCAGGTTGAATTACATGCACATACATATGTACATAGGTATGTATGCGGTGGTTAACATCACCATGCATGCGCACAGGTAGGGATGGCAACTATAACCGGAAAAACGATTATAATCGGTTAATTTCTTTCGGTTAACGGTTAAAATGTATCGGTTTTTTCCTTTTGATTATTTTTTCGATTAACCTTTTTCCTCTAAATTCGAAAATAATCGAAAGGAAATAATCGAGAATTACCGCCTTTTCATTCGAGTCCGAATTCAGTTACCTACGGTTTTGTGAGTATATCCAAAAAATCGCAATATACGTTCCCTCCAGCCAGCGTTGCCGTATTGACGATTTTTCTCAATAAATGACGATTTTTTCGTTTATTGTATATTTTTTTAAGGAAAGTGGCATTATTAAAAATTTAAACCATCTCAGTACAATAATTAAATGGTTAATAATAATAATAATACAATGGCGCTATTATAACTCTGACGAGTTTTATGGCCGAGCTTCTCTCCCAATTCGAGGTGTGCTCCTTTTTGTTTTTCCTACTAATTGGGTGGACCTACAGTTTTATGCCGGCTCCGAACGGCGAATGCATTTTTTGTGAGAAGCTTTTTCATGGCAGAAATACTCTCGGAGGGTATGCCGCCCACTGCCGAGAGGTGACCGCTGCTCTTAAAAACCCCAATAATTGGATTACTAATTTTACTAATTAGAAAAATTTGTTTGGCTCGGACCGTGGTTTGAACCCGAGACCTCTGGCATAGCAGGCGAGCACTCTACCCACTGCACCACAGCGGTTATCTTCATGAAATAAATCCTTAGATTTTGTAAATTATTTTTCAAGGCAAAATGTTAGTATTAATGAATGATTGATGATGTTATTTAAGTAAGCGCAATGTGAAGATAAATGTGCACAGCTTTTTTAAATATGATTTCATTTATATACGAATTTGTATTAATTCGTACCTCCTTAAAATTGTTTTTGGGAAAATTTTCCATTAAGGAACAACGCCCCGAAATAAATGACTTTTTCAGGGGGGTAGAGGGGCTCTCACAGGACTTGGAACTGAAATCAAAAATTTCCGGAGGCTTGTAGTTTACAAGATATTTGTTGTTAAGATTTTAAAATTTACCAAACAAAACAAGAAAGCTACGATTTATTTCCGAGATAAAAGCACGTATTAAAACGAGAAAATGCATATATGTATGTGTGTAGAACAATATTTTGCGTTGGCGGCCTTCAGCCGCGCTTTAAAAAAATAATCCTCAGCCGACATAATTCTCTGGGGTAATATCTATGGATCCATCTAACCTTAACGACAATTATCTCGTAAACTGTAAACTTCCTGCAAGTTTTGATTTCAGTTTTGAGATATCTGAGAGCCCCTGAAAAAGTAATTTTTTTTTCGTGGTGCGCTTTCTTAGTGGAAAGCCGACACTTTTTTGTTTATAACGTGTTTTTAGTATTGACGATTTTTTCGCTGAAATTACGATTTTTTATTATTATAATAAAAACGAACACACATACATAGTATGTATAAAAATTAGCTTGTTTGTCCTCTTGGGGTACTACGTATTAATTTATCAGTAATTGTAATCGAAAAACGGTTATAATCGGTTAATTCCCTACGATTATTCGCGATTAATAATCGAACCCTTTCGATTAACCTAAAAACGGTTAATCGATTATTAAATTTTTTTTGCCATCCCTACGCACAGGCACACGTTGGCGGTACACCCTTCGTGGAACGTAGGCAAGTTGCTCGAGGTCATGTTAGAAATGAGTTAATATCTTTTGAACCATAAAAGTCTCCACCTTGAAATAAAATGCGTTTTTAGATGAAAGTTCAGCGCATATTATGTATATTTTTTCGAGAATATTCGTTGACCCGATCAGTATGTAATAATGCTTTAAAAAATTTAGTTTGAATTCATTATTTTGATTTTGTAAAATTAAATATTTCTTTAACGCAGTTATAAAGTAAATATTCTTACCTTCAAAATAAAAAAAAAATGAACAAGATACGACGAACCGAACCAAAGATATGGAATTTTGAATGTGGGCATGTTTGCTTAACTATCGAATCTTTACACATGCAGATCTCTGAAAAGAAAAAAAATTTGCCAAAATCCTGATATAAGTGTTTACTTAAATTGCGAAAAGATTCCAAGAAATAAATTTGGTGTCTTTTAAAAATGTGAAAATTTTTTTTTCAACAAATCCGTACGATTTGTAAAATAATGACCCATATATATTACGCTAAGCGATTTCTTTTTATATATTACGCTAAGCGATTTTTTGTAAGCACCATAACTTTTACACCGTTATACCGATTTTCGAAAATGTGGTGTCAGATGAAAGGGCTTGACCTGTAGATGTGCAGGAAGGTTTAATTTTTTTGAAAAGGGTTGCCAGATGTTTGAAAATTTAATTTTACTGTATAGTTTGTTTGATATTAAAATTTTTGGCACCATATGAAAGGGCTTGACCTGATATTAAGTAATTTAATAAAAATTTTACAAAAAGGGTTGCCACCTGTTCAAAAATTCAGTTTTACGCTATAGTTTGTTTGATTTTTAAATTTGAGGTGTCATAAGAAAGGACTTGGCATGGAAATGAGTAATTTATTAAAATTTTTACAAAAAGGGTGGAGTTATTGTATCAGCGCCAAAAAAATTGCGCCATTACCCATGGCTAGTCGAAATCACATTTGCAGTGGGAATGCAATGAATGGGAATGCATTCACCTTTGAATTCGCATTCACTATTGAATGGTAGTGCAAATCACATTTGCATTCCCATTCACTACTGAATTGATTGGGGGCTGCAAGGCTGAATGCAATCAAAATTGAATGCAGCTTGCCCAACCCTGATATATATATATATATGGATACAAATAAGTAAATAAATGTTTTCTATTATTTTAATGCTTTTATAAATTTTACTTTCATTGACAAATGTAATAGGGATGTACCCTTCAAACCCGTCGTAATAAAATAAGTATATCTAATATTACTAAAAATTTACAGTCAGTTCCCGAAAATATTTAAGTGAAAATTTAATTTTTTCCCTGTCAGATTTCATATTTAGAATCTGATATCTACTTATACTAAAGGTACTGGCTCGCAGGCATAACGTATAATATGTGTATAACATAATATATTCATCTTAATGATCGTCCTTGGTCCTAAACACATAAATAGTTGTATTATCTATTTTACTAGACCTTCTATTGTGCTACAATAATGATTTGGTAAAATATAACTACTAGCTACCTATTAAGTGATAAGCAGGTTGAATTACATGCACATACATATGTACATAGGTATGTATGCGGTGGTTAACATCACCATGCATGCGCACAGGTAGGGATGGCAACAATAACCGGAAAAACGATTATAATCGGTTAATTTCTTTCGGTTAACGGTTAAAATGTATCGGTTTTTTCCTTTTGATTATTTTTTCGATTAACCTTTTTCCTCTAAAGTCGAAAATAATCGAAAGGAAATAATCGAGAATTACCGCCTTTTCATTCGAGTCCGAATTCAGTTACCTACGGTTTTGTGAGTATATCCAAAAAATCGCAATATACGTTCCCTCCAGCCAGCGTTGCCGTATTGACGATTTTTCTCAATAAATGACGATTTTTTCGTTTATTGTATATTTTTTTAAGGAAAGTGGCATTATTAAAAATTTAAACCATCTCAGTACAATAATTAAATGGTTAATAATAATAATAATACAATGGCGCTATTATAACTCTGACGAGTTTTATGGCCGAGCTTCTCTCCCAATTCGAGGTGTGCTCCTTTTTGTTTTTCCTACTAATTGGGTGGACCTACAGTTTTATGCCGGCTCCGAACGGCGAATGCATTTTTTGTGAGAAGCTTTTTCATGGCAGAAATACTCTCGGAGGGTATGCCGCCCACTGCCGAGAGGTGACCGCTGCTCTTAAAAACCCCAATAATTGGATTTTTACTAATTAGAAAAATTTGTTTGGCTCGGACCGTGGTTTGAACCCGAGACCTCTGGCATAGCAGGCGAGCACTCTACCCACTGCACCACAGCGGTTATCTTCATGAAATAAATCCTTAGATTTTGTAAATTATTTTTCAAGGCAAAATGTTAGTATTAATGAATGATTGATGATGTTATTTAAGTAAGCGCAATGTGCAGATAAATGTGCACAGCTTTTTTAAATATGATTTCATTTATATACGAATTTGTATTAATTCGTACCTCCTTAAAATTGTTTTTGGGAAAATTTTCCATTAAGGAACAACGCCCCGAAATAAATGACTTTTTCAGGGGGGTAGAGGGGCTCTCACAGGACTTGGAACTGAAATCAAAAATTTCCGGAGGCTTGTAGTTTACAAGATATTTGTTGTTAAGATTTTAAAATTTACCAAACAAAACAAGAAAGCTACGATTTATTTCCGAGATAAAAGCACGTATTAAAACGAGAAAATGCATATATGTATGTGTGTAGAACAATATTTTGCGTTGGCGGCCTTCAGCCGCGCTTTAAAAAAATAATCCTCAGCCGACATAATTCTCTGGGGTAATATCTATGGATCCATCTAACCTTAACGACAATTATCTCGTAAACTGTAAACTTCCTGCAAGTTTTGATTTCAGTTTTGAGATATCTGAGAGCCCCTGAAAAAGTAATTTTTTTTTCGTGGTGCGCTTTCTTAGTGGAAAGCCGACACTTTTTTGTTTATAACGTGTTTTTAGTATTGACGATTTTTTCGCTGAAATTACGATTTTTTATTATTATAATAAAAACGAACACACATACATAGTATGTATAAAAATTAGCTTGTTTGTCCTCTTGGGGTATACGTATTAATTTATCAGTAATTGTAATCGAAAAACGGTTATAATCGGTTAATTCCCTACGATTATTCGCGATTAATAATCGAACCCTTTCGATTAACCTAAAAACGGTTAATCGATTATTAAATTTTTTTTGCCATCCCTACGCACAGGCACACGTTGGCGGTACACCCTTCGTGGAACGTAGGCAAGTTGCTCGAGGTCATGTTAGAAATGAGTTAATATCTTTTGAACCATAAAAGTCTCCACCTTGAAATAAAATGCGTTTTTAGATGAAAGTTCAGCGCATATTATGTATATTTTTTCGAGAATATTCGTTGACCCGATCGGTATGTAATAATGCTTTAAAAAATTTAGTTTGAATTCATTATTTTGATTTTGTAAAATTAAATATTTCTTTAACGCAGTTATAAAGTAAATATTCTTACCTTCAAAATAAAAAAAAAATGAACAAGATACGACGAACCGAACCAAAGATATGGAATTTTGAATGTGGGCATGTTTGCTTAACTATCGAATCTTTACACATGCAGATCTCTGAAAAGAAAAAAAATTTGCCAAAATCCTGATATAAGTGTTTACTTAAATTGCGAAAAGATTCCAAGAAATAAATTTGGTGTCTTTTAAAAATGTGAAAATTTTTTTTTCAACAAATCCGTACGATTTGTAAAATAATGACCCATATATATTACGCTAAGCGATTTCTTTTTATATATTACGCTAAGCGATTTTTTGTAAGCACCATAACTTTTACACCGTTATACCGATTTTCGAAAATGTGGTGTCAGATGAAAGGGCTTGACCTGTAGATGTGCAGGAAGGTTTAATTTTTTTGAAAAGGGTTGCCAGATGTTTGAAAATTTAATTTTACTGTATAGTTTGTTTGATATTAAAATTTTTGGCACCATATGAAAGGGCTTGACCTGATATTAAGTAATTTAATAAAAATTTTACAAAAAGGGTTGCCACCTGTTCAAAAATTCAGTTTTACGCTATAGTTTGTTTGATTTTTAAATTTGAGGTGTCATAAGAAAGGACTTGGCATGGAAATGAGTAATTTATTAAAATTTTTACAAAAAGGGTGCCACCTGTTCAAAAATCCATTTTTACCCTACAGTTTATCTTATCTTTATAAATATTACGCTAAGCGATTTTTTGTAAGCACCATAACTTTTACACCGTTATACCGATTTTCGAAAATGTGGTGTCAGATGAAAGGGCTTGACCTGTAGATGTGCAGGAAGGTTTAGGTTTTTTGAAAAGGGTTGCCAGATTTTTGAAAATTTAATTTTACTGTATAGTTTCTTTGATTTTAAAATTTTTGGTACCATATGAAGGGGCTTGACCTGATATTGAGCAATTTAATAGAAATTTTTCAAAAAGGGTTGCCACCTGTTCAAAAATCCAGTTTTACGCTATAGTTTGTTTGATTTTTAAATTTGAGGTGTCATATGAAAGGACTTGGCATGGAAATGAGTAATTTATTAAAATTTTTACAAAAAGGGTGCCACCGTTCAATAATCTATTTTTACGCTACAGTTTATCTCATTTTTAAATTTGAAGTGTAATGCAATGCCTAGCACTGAAGATGGGTAATAAAAGGAAAGGGAAGAGGAAAATGAAAGGGACGGATATGGCGAAGGACAGGAAGCGAAAGAGGAAATATGAAAAATAAAATGGATAAAGGGAAAATAAAGCGCAAATAAAGGGGAAAGGGGAAGAGAAAGAGAACTAGAAAGAAAAGGAGGAGCGCGCCAAATGGCCTTTTGTAGGTCGCTTTAAGGTTACCATAGTCTAAAAATATTCGGCACAAAACTTCACTATGGGGCTCCTTGGTCAAAATCTATGTATAAAAAATCTAGGTCCACAGAAAATAAAAATAACCAGTAGCTATGAAGGTATATAAAAAAATTTTCAAATGTGGCAATAAGTGGTCTTCCACCCTCAAATTGTCGCACAGTGTAATTGAAAGCCACAGCATCGCGTGGCCGTTTTTACTAGTTATTATTATTAGCATTATTGAGTAAGTACATATGTGACAACATATGCATACATATGTATGTAAGTATGTGCGAGCTGAGGCATACCACTCCTGAGCATATAGTTACAAGCAAGAATGGTGATTAGTCTTATTTCTCTGCGATCAACCGTTGGTAAACAAGTGCATACATATGAGCATTTGCAATTATATATTTTTGTGAGAGCTTACTTGCGGGTAGCTCATATTAAATCAATATTTTTTTGGAGAAATTAGAAATGGATTTTGTGCAAGAAGAGGCGAAACTTCACCTATTAACGACAGTCAAGCCGTGAGTAAGTTTTGGGTAATAGCGAGCAAATGAAGCTTGCACCCCTCCGTACCTTCAAGACGTCTTGGGTAGGATAGGGATGACCCATTCGCGTTTTAGTAGCATCCATATGGTATGCAGGTAAGGTGGGTGGAACGACGCCGAATCTTTTTTTGTTCTTTTGCACAATAGAGTGCGATATTTTGGTAAGGGGGGAGTAAAGCCTAACGAATGGGCCAAGTTTAGTTTGAACGTTTAGAAAAACAAATATTACTGAGTATAAAAGCATAGATTTAAGTTTTCTTTGGAGCAATTTGATTCTCTAGTTAAGATCTCTAACGAAAATTGATAAATACGCGCACTCATGCGCTCAATAGAACACCAATGAAGGTGAAATCGTAGTTTTAAGTAACTTTAAATCGTTAAGTGATCAATATACAGTATACACCCGCATAGGGGTGGCTAAATAGTTCATAAGTATAGGTGTACACGAATGTTACTGACACACCACTGAAGGTGCAGCATGGTTGTAAGCGGATTGTTGAATAAGAGTTTTTTGTACAAACCCGTGCGCCGGGAATTTCGATGGCACTATTGAGTGCGCGAAAACCAAATATGTTAAGTTTATATTAGAATAAAATGTTGAGATAAATAATTGAATTGAAAGAGATCGTGACATATTCATTTGGATGCGGTGTGTACGGACGGACATGGGAAGGGATAGAGGATCGATTGGGATGAATTAAGGGGTATTAGGGGGTTGCTCTTGGGGTCGGCATCAATTTGCCACAGCCGACCATGGATGGGTGGGTATAGAGCGGCTGGCCAAACAACAGCATGGGCCGGCAGGGAAGAATGGGGCGGACTGTAAGGGGATGTGGGCGATGACATGGGGAAGAAACCGGAACAAGAATCCTTGAGACTTATATTGAAGTATGCAGGTATGAATTTTTCTGTATGGTGCGGTAGCGCGTCTCAAGCCGCCAAATCCACCCCATAGTCCGGCGAGCTAGTACGTGCAATAAAGCAAGCATGCCTGCGCGGGACTTGAGGCATGCAACATTGGGGTGTGGTACGCTGCGAACTTTTGTGCCATGCACCTCCACGACCCGTACGTAACAATGCATATAGCCAAATTCCACAATGTTGGACTAAGAACAATAAAATAACCTTTTTCTAAAGTAGAATCTTCTTCTGATTCCGAATATCACATCCACTTGCTTGTGGTGTATCTAGTTTCCGAGATATCCTAAAGATGAATAAGATGCAAAAATTGCTGTTTCTGCGCTACTTTGCTACTAGTAGAAATTAAAAGAATATGGGTTGCTATACCGCTCTTGTGCAGTGGGTAGAGTGCTCGCCTGCTATGCTAGAGGTCTCGGGTTCAAACCCCAGTCCGAGCAAACACCAAAAAAATTTTCTAATTAGTAAATATACAATTATTGGGTTTTTAAGAGCAGCGGTCACCTCTCGGCAGTGGGCGGCATACCCTCCGAGAGTATTTCTGCCATTAAAAAGCTTCTCACAAAAAATGCATTCGCCCTTCGGAGTCAGCATAAAACTGTAGGTCCACCCAATTAGTAGGAAAAACAAAAAGGAGCACTCCTCGAATTGGGAGAGAAGCTCGGCCATAAAACTCGTCAGAGTTATAATAGCGCCATTGTATTATTATTATATTATACTTAAAACAATTCTACATAAACTTCAATCGAAAATGGGCAAGCTCGATATTGATTTTAGAGGCATGCTCTAGAAGACTTTTTTTCATAGAATTTAATGCAGAATCCGAATTTGCTAGGAACACTATGGCTTAGAAAATTGACCCAGCATAATCTACATTCATGCAATGAAGATTTTTCAAATATGGGTTTTTCTCAACATGTGAGATTTATTTTGAAAAATAAAATATTTTTGTTACCAAAAGACCAAAAAATCTGAATTTAATTTTTTTTGTTGAGACCGAAATTTTTATTTTTCTGTTTTTTTTTTTGTTTTTGGTCTGTGAAAAACAAAAATATTTCAAAGGCTAACAGTTAAATTCTATCTCTGATACATACATAAATAAAATTAAGATTTGTTCGCTCTTATTTCTTTCAGGAGAACAACCCGCCGCTATGCAAGCTAGCACCAGCAGTGTAGTCATACCAAGTCCACCACACAAGATTGTTGCTGTTTGCATTTTCTCCACGGAAATTTGGAATTTAATCATAATTTTTAACCAGGGGAAGTCTAAAATGTATATACGAAGATGACTGCCGAAAACATAATTCCTAATTAACTAATTAATCAGAAATAAAGGCATTCCATCGGACATTTCAAATCTTTATCTGTATATATATCAGGGCTGCAAACCGGTTCGAACCGAACCGGTGCAAAAACCGAAACATGGCGTTTTTCAGTCTTTGAACCGAACCGTTTTTATTTTGAAATTCAAAAAGCGAGCCGAAAACCATTTAAAAAATGGTTCGGTTCGGTTCAAAGCATTTCCAAGCTTCATAAATTATAATACACACACTAAAACTGTACATAATCGTATAACTTTTCCATTTCACCATGGATTTTCTTCGTTGATATCTTATCTTTTTGCAAATAGAATGAGGCTGAACGTAAAGCAGTAAAATTAAATGAAAACACTTTTGTCTTAAAGATTTTCCCTGACAAAGTAAATTTTTTCTTCATTTTTTCATTAAAAATTTAAAAAATTCAAATTGGCTCATCAATATTTCCGAAACTATAAAACTTAGAGAAAAACATTACAGGTAAATATCAGATATCTCATAAACTTTCCATACTATTAAAAATGAACTCGAGTTTCAGAATCAGGGACCGATTTTAAATATCGATAGGATAGTGGCGTCCAGAGTACAGAAAAAAAATTTATTTTGTGATCCAGTGTAATTATTATAAATAAATTTTATCTCAATAAAAGTACATATCGACCCCTTTGTGCGACTTTATCGTAACGGAAAAAAGCAAATTTTACAGGAGAGCATTTTTTTACTACTTTTTATTGGTATTTTGAAACGAAATCAAACACGTGATTAGGTAGTTAATTAATATACTAAACCTGATAATTTTTTTCTTGAAAAATGTGCAGTTTGCGAAAAAATCATAATTTTGTCCCGTACGATAATTTTCGCTCTCAATGTTTTATGAGTTTGTTGAATAAATGTCCCTTACGATAATATTTAAAAAAGAGTTTGTATGAAAAATACAAATATTTTATTCCATACTTTTGTGTTTTTAATGATGGGATAATGGTAATATAGTGTGGGGAGTCAGAGAAATGGGAGAGGTAAATGAGCAGGGAGAAGGAGAAATAAATGGAAATATAAAAATTTTACATTATTCCGATAAATCAATGTTTGGACAGAGCAACATCTGTCGGCGTTTCTAGTCTAAAATATAAAACTGCACATCGAACGTGAATTTGAACCAGCGACTCCCAATCAGTAAATGTCAGAGAACCCTCCAAAAACAAATTACATTAGCAGATGCCGTTTAAAGGCGACACAATAACAGAAAATACTATTGTTATTTTTTCTAAATAAGTAAGTATTTTTAATCACTAGTTTTCATTATTTTACATGCCAGTGGGGCATTCTCTTCTTTCTATAAATTACTTGAACCTGGGTGGTGGAGCTCAGACGTGATTCTTTGCCTTAGAAAGTATTCTAGTTCACCATATAAAAATATACAAATATCTAATCAAGTAAATGAGCCAAAAATTAATGTATAAAATTTCATTCAACTCAGTCAAACCGTTTTCGCGATAGTTTACAAAGGAATTAATAAGATTGGGTTATGTAGAAATCCCACTGGGCAATATTTTAATTGAAATACGGCGTAAAATACCATTCATTTGATGCCCATACTAGCACACCTTTTTTTTTAGTTCCAAAAAGTTGGCAGCATTGGGAAGATATCCCTAGGGGCAGCACGTGGATAGAATATCTTAAATTTAGGCATACTATCCGTAAAACGAATTTCATCCAAATCGGTTCAGCCGTTCCCGAGATAGTAGTGGATATAGAAATATATAAATAAACAAATATACATACAAGAATAACTCGTTTAAGGTTATAAGATAATCCAAACATAATCATGGTACCATGGCTAGATTACGCTTACAATCCCCTTCACATTCTATTTTAAATTTCAGAATAAATAGTACATAAAATTACTTGCTAGCTATATTCAAATATTTTTTGTATGGGCGATACGATAAATTCGAGCTCAAGAAAAAAGTGTGGATTGTCCCTTACGATAAAAAATAAAGCCAATTTTTGGCACAACTATAAGGATTTCAGCTATAATATTTTACCAGGTGATGCGCTGACGGATGTAGATTTAATTTTCATCAAAAAGTGAAATTCGAGAAAACGACCCTTACGATAAAATCGCGCAAAGGGGTCGATATCGTCCTTGCGAATGCAAAATGAGCTGTGTATTTTTTTTTAGAAATTTTTTGATTGCATTTTTTAACAACCTTATTCATTGCCAACATTTCTGCATTTGCAATTTTTTCATATCTCGTTTTATTTAGAAGTTATCAAATACAGCTATGTGCGTGTAGTACTATAAATTTCCTGAAAAAAAGGTATGCGCTTACAGGCCAGTAATGGTCAGTTAATGAGTTTGATAACACTGCTCTACAGCCAAAAAATACTCTGAACGCGACCATCCTATCTATATGTAAAATCGGTCGCTGATTCCGAAAATCGGGTTCATTTTTAATTCTATGGGAAGGTTTTTGAGATATCGGCAATTTACCGTTATTTGGCCAATGGCTCCACTTAATCCTGTATATCTCTTTAACGCAGTGAGCTATCTTCCTTGGTATAACACAAAACGAAAGAAAATTAAATTTACTTTTCATGGCTTCTATAACATTTTTCTCTAACTCTCATAGTTTCTGAAATATTGATGATTCAATTTGAATTTTTTCGATTTTTTACGATTTTTTTAAGAAAAAATTGACTTTGCAGGCAATATCTTTAAAACCAATGTTTTCACCTTCGGTTTGACTCCATTAGCAAAAAAATAAGCTATCAACGAAGAAAATCCATGGTAAAATGGAAAAGTTATAGGCGATGAAGTAAATTCAGCCAAGTCTCGCAATGTCACTATACGGTATATTCTATGCATATTATACCAACACCTACACATCTGCAGTAGCAGCGTATTGGCAGCGCAGTAGATACGAGCCCATTTACGGGTATAACATGCATAAAATATACCCGTGTAGTAGCACTGCGCGACTTGGCTGTATTTACTTGATCCCCTATAACTTTTCCATTTTACCATGGATTTTCTTCGTTGATAACTTATTTTTGAAGTTAACTTCTTAGGCGGCGATACAGAGTTTTTATGGAGAGTGAAATTTGATGCAACGGAAGTTGCCCCCGGAAATAGCAGCCATTTTAGTTGATTTTTAATTTAAAAAAAAATCAACCTTCATATCCGCGCGGTTCGAACTCACAACCCCTCGCTTCCAGACCAGACGCAAAACGTCTGCGCCACCACACCACTTGCGTTGAGTATGTCAAATGTTGCACTTAAATTGAACTAACAAGTACAACTCGCTCACCTATTGAAAGCAACAAGTAACAAGTTTGATATTTGCAAATACATATGTATGTACATATTACAATGAAAGCATCCACCCGTTTTGTTAGTTCAGTTTAAGTGCAGCGTTTGACATACCCCACGCAAGTGGTGTGGTGGCGCAGAGGTTGTGTGTCTAGTCTGGAAGCTAGGGGAGGTGGGTTCGAATCAAGCCAGGCGACTGATTTTTATTTTAATTTTTTTTTTTATTTCTTTTTTTATTTTCTTTATTTTAATAATAAATAATAGCTTAAAAAAACTAAAAAGCACGATTTAGTCTTAAAATCGCACTAAAACTGAGAAATAATTTAATATAAAAACAAAACGATGAACGAAAATATAAATACCTATTTAAAGAAAAGCATTAGGTGCTCAGTATGTCAAAAAAAATTTAAAATCGATATTTTTTACTAATACATATTTTTATTTTAAATTCTTTTGTAGATTTGTATGTACATGTATGTATGTACATATGTATATGTGTAAGTATATAAGAAATTCTAACCAGAACAGCGCTGTGGTGAAATAAGCGAGGTGAGAATGTTAATAACACAAGAAGAAATTATGTGTGTATCACCAACGCCGTCGGCGGCACCGAAATGCCGAAAGCCACGGCGCCGAACTCATCGAAAATGGCATCAGCAACCCCGACGGTTCGAAGTTCAGTGTAGCCAAATATGTGAACTGTGTTCGAATCAGTGTTGCCAAGTACTGATGTGAAATTCAAGACAGGTAGGCGCAGCGGCGAATTAAGAAACTACTTTTTTTTATTTAGAAAGGAACAGTGTAATGTCAAAATCAGAGCAAATTCACACTATGGCCCACAAGAATGGGCGAGTCCCAAGCGAATACAGATTTTAAGCAAGGCGAAACATTATTTTGACATTAAACTATACCAATTACAATACTAAAGTTCTGAATTCACGTATGCGCCTACCTTTCTAAAGCTGGCTGGCGGAATTGAGCGAGATTTTCTGACGTTTCTTATCTTTTTGATAAAAGCAAATACATCGTTAGTTTATTTTACTAAAAACTATTTATTTAAATAATAAAATAATGGATTCTATTGTGATGGCAGCTATATTAGTGGAGGAAGAAGAGCAAAGGAATCTAATAAATGAGAGAAAGTTTTTAAGGGATCATAGCAATCCTTTTACTTTAAGTAAACAAACGTAAATTTAATTAGAGGCTGAAAATAAAAATAATAGTCTTAATTTTGCGTGAAAAAAACCTTTACCTTGTCCTTTTTTCTGTTTTTCATAGAATTATTTTAAACTACATAAAAGCAAATTGTATACAAAAATAGGGGAAAATTTCAATAACAATGTACCCGGCACCGGAATTTTTCGTTTATTTTTTTTGGCGATAGATCACTAAAATGCAAACGAAATCTTGCGGAAACTTATAATTCATTAATAACACAATAGGGGCGCAAAGAAATATGCTAGACCTCAAAAATATGCCACACCAAAATCTATGTATATTTATTTGCTATGAAGTGTAGGAAATAAATTGCGACCCTGCGTCAGCTGACATTTGCCAATTGCTAATTTCAATTTCAATTTGAGCATTCGAATTTTGCTTAAAATGTTATTTTTTATGTGTATTTATTAAATTTTCTAAAATAGAATGATTTATTTATTAAAAAGTGAGTGATCAACGCGTCCCTTTGGCTAAAAAGAAAAGCTGCTTCTTAAAATTTCCTACGACTGTGCAATGGGGTGCTCTCGATGTGTAGCATATTTTGGTCTAGGATATTTGCAATCCGTGCTATCTTGCTAGGGATAGCGAATACCCCTAATATTTTTGCGTAGAGCACCCTTATGCACTGCGCCGCGCTTTGAAAAGTAACCCTCAGCCGACAGAACTACCTTTCTGGTGTTAGATCTGGAGAGATTTACAGTAATTTTGCGTAGTCGGGAGTGTTATAACTAGTAAAATTATCATTCGCAGAAATTTTCCTGAAGGATTCATTGAAACATTCTTAGTGGTTTGAAAATAAATATGGCGGGCGCATTATACTGAAGCCGACCTTCCACCACCAGCAATATTTATTTGAATGCGTCTTTATTGAGACGAAAGTTTTTACTGAAATGGTAAATTGTTGGTAATACACATTCATAATTCGTTATTTGCATTTTTATAGTACTCAAACAATAATTATCAACTTCAGAAAATGCATTATTATTCTTTGGTGAAAATATATTTTAATTTCCAAAGCCTATATACACACGTATTTAAATCACTGTTATTATCATTATTTCACAATTTTTTCTCTGAAGTTTTTCTTTGCATATAACAGCAATTCAATCCCGGTGGAAAATGCAATGGACCCACGCCATGTTTGTGGCTTCTCGCGACCGGTTGATTAATATATTTACATATATTCACACTTATTAACACTTATTCCAACTTTATACATGCATTTACACAATTTAACTTTTATTTATTTATTATTTTACTTTTTATATTTATTATTTTTAAACTTTTATTGTAATTTTTTGGTATTTTGTTAATATCGCCGCAACCAAATACTTGCGGCAAATTTCGGCACGAAAAACTGTCAAAATGTTCGGTCATTCGGTGTTCATAATGCCGATTTACCGATCTTCGAAAAATTCGGCGCGCCGTCGCACAATGGGATTTTTTGGCCAAAAATAAATTCGAAATTAAAGTAGTGATAAATAAATATTTTTTAACTACAATCGACAGATATCTTATGGGACAAAAAAAAAGCCCGTGTAAAATTTTTTGAGTTCCGTTTCGTTTAGCCATACAGGGTGCTCAAAGTTGAACAAAAAATATGTCATATGAATTATGAATTTTATGACCTGATACGAAAAGCTCTATCTAAGCCATTTATCGACGTATATATGTGGTTTTGACATCTAAATATAGAAAATGGCCTCTACTTTTCTAGGAAGTAATCTCGTTTCTTCTAACTTTGAAACCTGATTTTATATGATTTTTCAAATACCGATAAAAAAATATAGAAAAAAAATTTTCTTCGTCCACTTTAAGGAATAAAATAAAAAAAACAAAAAAAAGGTATCTTGGTTTTTTTTTTGTGTTATGAACTAATATATTCTTTATCAGATCACATTAACAGATATTAATTTCACGCGCGCCTTCGCGTGTTTTAATTATTCTCCTAACTGGATAAAAGTGCATTTTTCAAATTACATTTATAATGACATATTCAAAATTAAAAAAAATAAAGTGTATAGAAGATCTATCATCCAATTTACATCTGTAATATAGAAAATGTTTCACAATATGAAATACAGCAGCTCATTTTTGAATTAGCTATATAGATTCTATTATATATTGTTTTTTTTGCAGGGTAAAAAAAAAAAATTCAAAAAAATTCCAAAATTTTGAAATCAAATAAAAAAAAAATAAAAAAAAAAAGGTCTCCTCAATTTTTTAATATATGTTCACCCCAAGTGTGCTTTATAACCCCCCATAATCAGTTTCATAATTCACGCGCGCTCTTCTCAATAATTCATATTTTTCGACGAGGTGTATATGCGCGCTATCACTATGGATGTACATACATATGTACACATGTGTAGCTAGAGAGAAAAACATTGATGAGCAGTTTTGACATATGTTTATGCTTTAAAATCGCTAATATATTAACTAATGCAATTTTATATAGAATATTTACATATATACTTACTTTTATCCTATTTACTTCAAAAGTATCATAACTCAAAAACGCGAGTTTTCAGGTAAGGATGGGTATGCATGCATGTGTGTGTATGTACATATGTGTATGTTCATTATATGACGAAATTTCGATCTGATATATTGAAAATTTAGAGTTTGAGATCAAAAAATTATCTGTGCTATATGTATTATTGATGTACATATCGTCGCTGCGCCAACAAATTCAGTTATATGTTTTTTTTCGATTTTTTTTATTACATATTTATTTAGCGCTATCCGCTAGCCATATTTCTGCATTTCCCGTTTTCTGATATCCTTCTTTGGTTAGAAGTTATCAAACACAGCTATATGCTCTCAGTAGTAGAAATGCTCTGTAAAATCAGTTATACATCTATTTCCGTATAATTGTTTTTTTGATTTGAGGTTATTTTTGTGTAAAAAATTATTTAAAAAAGCGTATGTGACCAATTTTCAAAATAGGGGGGGCACTGGTCAATTAAGTAATGCATTTCCAAGCTATCGCTAATTGCATCGGACCCTAGCGAAGAATTGTATACACATATTTCACGATTTCTTACCCCCACTAGCAAATTTAAACAATTTGTAAAAAGAGCTATGTGCTGTAAAACGGCGCAAATGCTTCATGCGAAGTAGTTGGTCAAAAAAAGTAAAAAAAAAAAATTGCACAAGTCTATTACATATGTGTAGTATCATTAGTTAACAATTCAAACTAGAAAAAATATTCTCTAGGATCACCAGAAAACGGTTTTTTTGCTCTCCTGAAAAGTTGCTGAAAAACGTATAGCTCTTTTTGTTGGCGCAGCGACGATATATATAGCGATCGAAAACTTAAAGGGCTTTTTCGTAAAATCAGCTTACTAAGGTATGATAGTAGAGAAGTAAATGAGCGATATAGTACTATCATTTGCTGCTTTTTATACCAGCCATGAACATGAAATAGTGTTATAACTTTGTGCCGAAATACTATGTACTTTTATATAAAGTTTATCATTTGTCGGAATCGCCCAAATCCAGTATAAAGTATAGCTCCCATACAACGGATTGTTCATATGTACAAGATAAATTTGAGTATTTGTAACTTATGCAATTAAACAGATAAAATTTAATTTCTATCATTCATAAATGGTATAAAGTCTTTGGTACGCATAAACTTGTTGATATTTGCATTTATCTATTTCGTCTCCCACCTGTGCCGTTACCTTATTAATGGGAGTTTACGTGGGGATCCAAAACCTAAGAGTTTTTAAATAAAAATAGGTAAAAAAACTTTTTAAGTTAAACGGTTTTATGTTATACATACATTGCAATGTTTAAGATAAATGTACTAAAAACCAAAAAATAATAAAATAGATACAGTCGTGGGAATTATAAACATTTGCATAGACTAGACTAAAATAAAACCGTGGGGCACGTCAATTGTCTACAATCGTTGATTAAAATGTTTGTTTTGTAATGTTACACTATAATTAGGCAGTTGTTCAACCAACAACGATGGACGTGTGATAAGTAGGGCTAGAATGTGGAAAAAAGCTAGCAAGCTCGATTATAAGCGAGTTTTAGGGTTTCATAGTGGTGAGCGAGTAGTACTTTTATCATATGTTTTGTCGATTAAAGACAAACTACGAGCAGTGAAACGATTCCTCGTGTGAATGGCCAGCGATAACTTGTTGAAACATCTCTTTTATTAACATGGAGTGTATAACTATTGGAATTTCCATGAGCAAGAAAATAGTAAGTAATTTCCTCACCGTCTGCGGGCCAACTGCCTAACGACGAATTAAACGATTCTTCTATCGCACATTAAGTCGATAATTTGTAGACAATTGACGTGCCCCCCGGTTTTATTTTAGTCTAGTCTATGCAAATGTTTATAATTCCCACGACTGTATCTATTTTATTATTTTTTGGTTTTTAGTACATTTATCTTAAACATTGCAATGTATGTATAACATAAAACCGTTTAACTTAAAAAGTTTTTTTACCTATTTTTATTTTCTAGTTTTTAGTTTTTATTTCGCATTTTTAAGAAAATATTTCTTTTCAAGGTAGTAATACATGTTCCGAATTTCAGCCAAATCGGACCATAAATGCGATTTTTGTAAATATAGCGACCCACGCGCCACCTATCGGAAGTTTTTTTAGGAAAATATTTCCTTTCAAGGTAGTAATATATGTTCCGAATTTCAGCCAAATCGGACCATAAATGCGATTTTTGTAAATATAGCGACCAACGCGCCACCTAGCGGAATTTTTTTTTAAGAAAATATTTCTTTTCAAGGTAGTAATACATGTTCCGAATTTCAGCCAAATCGGACCATAAATGCGATTTTTGTAAATATAGCGACACACGCGCCACCTAGCGGAATTTTTTTTCATAATATTGCATTGTCATCGGGGTTATACATGCGTACAAAATTTCAGATTAATCGGTTGACAGGAAGAGGGTGAAATTTGAATTACTAAATTTGACCCAAGAATAAATAATAAATAATAAAACAAACGGGGTGAGCTAAATAAAACCGTTTAATAAGTATGCATAAACGTCACATAGATAATTAAACAAATATTTTTGAAATAGTTACAAATATATGCTTATACCTATATATATAATTGCCCCTCAGCATTCCAACTCAATTAGTTTCGAAAATAAATGCATTTTAATGGTTTTTCGCGGCACCCGTTATATGGGGGGTGGGAGAATTTGTCATCAGATTAAGTTCATTTTTACACCATGTACTAATATTCATCAAAGAAGCTTGCATACTGAATTTCAGCATTATAACTTAATTAGTTTCCAAAATAAATGCATTTTAATGGTTTTTCGCGGCACCCGTTATATGGAGGTGGGAGAATTTGTCATCAGATTAAGTTAATTTTTACACCATGTACTAATATTCATCAAAAAAGCTTGCATACTGAATTTCAGCATTGTAACTTAATTAGTTTCCAAAATAATTGCAATTTACTGGTTTTTCGCGACACCCGTTATATGGAGGGTGGTAGAATTTGTCATCAGTTTAAGTTCATTTTTACACCATGTACTAATATTCATCAAAGAAGTTTGCATACTGAATTTCAGCATTGTAACTTAATTAATTTCCAAAATAATTGCAATTTAATGGTTTTTCGCGACACCCGTTATATGGAGGGTGGGAGAATTTGTCATCAGTCCAAGTTAATTTTTACACCATGTATGTACTAATATTCATCAAAGAAGTTTGCATACTGAATTTCAGCATTGTAGAATTTGTCATCAGATTAAGTTAATTTTTACACCATGTACTAATATTCATCAAAAAAGCTTGCATACTGAATTTCAGCATCGTAACTTAATTAGTTTCCAAAATAATTACAATTTAATGGTTTTTCGCGGCACCCGTTATATGGGGGGTGGGAGAATTTGTCATCAGATTAAGTTCATTTTTACACCATGTACTAATATTCATCAAAGATGCTTGCATACTGAATTTCAGCATTGTAACTTAATTAGTTTCGAAAATAAATGCATTTTCATGGTTTTTCGCGACACCCGTTATATGGGGGGGTGGGAGAATTTGTCATCAGATTAAGTGCATTTTTATACCATGTACTAATATTCATAAAAAAAGCTTATTTTCAAAATTTGAGCACTCTAGGTCCATTTTTACTATTTATGGCCGTTTTTTGTATGAAACGTTCCCATTGTGCGTCGGTTGTCATAATGCCGATTTGCCGAAAACGTAATTTCGGTACCGCCGACGGTGTTGGTGATAGTGGCATTAGAGTACACCGTTTGACACAACTTACGTAACTAGCGCGGTAGCTCAGTTGTAAGATGCTAGGCTTCCAATTCAAATGAAACTGGTTCAAGTCCAGGTCGAGTCAGTTTTTTTGTTGCTTTTTTTTTATTAAACAATTTTCTTTGTCATTTTTTATTAAATAAAAGTGCCACCCGAATATCGGGAATTACATACTAGTTAATTATTAAAATAAACAAGTAAGGAAGCCTAAGTTCGAGTGGAATCGAACATTAGATACTCAGCTGTATGCTTTCATTGTTTGTTTGCGTTTGATGGAAACACGCTGTATTTTATATTTATTTATTTATTTATTTATTTATTTATTTATATGTGGTTGTACAGTAAGTTAAATCTTTTATAGTACATCATCTTAGACACTACAATTCTGTATATATTAGCTAAAGACCTAATACTAAAACCTAAGTATGTTAACATAAATAAAATTAGACATCCTTAAGAGAGATAGATAGAGTGAAAGATATTGCGAAGATATCGCAGTAAGGATTATTCACAATCATATAACACTGCTTTCCGCAGTAAACCATTTATAAATCAACCTTTTGCAGTTCGTTCCATTCAGAGCAGCTTTAACGGTATTAGGAATGGAGTTCCATAGCCTAGCAGCATTAACGAAAAATAACCTCGAAGACGCTAAATACACATACCTGGGAATAACTAAGTTATGCTTCCTACAGGATTTTGTAAATTTTAGTTTATCATACAAATAATTGGGCGTTTTACATTCAATAAGTTTATACACATATACACAATTTCTAGCCGCAATGTAGTCAAAAATACCACATCCCAAAATTTTATCCTTCCAAGCTGATATGTGGTCATATTTTTTCAAGCCATACACATAACGTGTTATATTGTTGAAAGAAACTTCAATTTTTCTACGTAATACCGAGTCAAGTTGGCTGTAAACTAGTTCAGAATACAAAATATGTGGCAGTATAAGCTGGATTGCTAATTTTTTCCGTGTTTCCAGCGGCGTAAAGTATGCAGACATTCGCAGCCTACTCTGAAAAAAAAACGTTGTAAATCTAAAGACTTTCGCTGTTAAATCAACTATTTTCCGCAGTTGAAATGTGCCCAACAACGCTCCGTTGTTGTTTCAAAGGTGCGAGCGTTGTTGATTTAAGTCAATAACGGAGATTGTTGGAAAAAATTTTCACCTAAAAATAAATTTTTGTTTGCATTTCACTCTTCATCTTCCCTCCGCCCAGGTCCCAACTGCAAATATGTAGCCTCCGCTTGTTCTCCTATTCTTCTCTCCTTCTTATCATTCACTGGTTGCTATCTTTATTTCTTATTCTGATTTTTCTTCTTTATTTTATATTCTCCTCCGGATTCGAACCATGACTTCAATCTGAAATTCCATCCAATCATCACATAGTGGAACATTCAACATTATATTGAATTGTAGTAACCTATTTATACTTCCATTTCCTAAAAAGGAATCTATAGATTATATGAATGATTGTAAAAACAAAATTTAAAAAAATTGTTCTCATTAGTTTTGTTTACAACGGAAACTGTTGGGTCAAATACTTTTGCCTTTAAATCAACAACGGGGAGAAATTTGTTGCTAAAAATATACTTTTTTTGGATTTTTCTCTTCATCTTCTCTCCATCATTATTTTTTTGTTGGTTTTCTCACAAAAAAATATTTCCTCACAAAAAATTTTTTAAAGGCAAGCAAGTTTTTGTGTTAACAACGCCCGTTTTTGAATAAATTGTTGGATCAAAAACTTTGCTGTAAAAACAAATACTTTTGCTTTTGAATCAAAGACGGAGATTCAACAGCCGAAAGTTGTTGGTTTAACTACGGGTATTTTTTTCAGAGTGCGTAACACATAATATACGTTACCTACTGCCTTATTAATATGATCAATACAGTTAAGCTTTGAGTTAACTACAAACCCCAAGTTTCTGATTTTCTCAGTAAACACAAGTATACTACTCCCGATAAATAATTTTGGGATGTTCTCAACATGTACTGTATTGATAGAGATAGGTAACACATAGGACTTTTCAGCATTAATATAAAGACAATTTTTATGGGCCCATTTGGAGATTGCAGACAGATCACTATTTACTTTGCAACATAAATCCTCAACAAGGCCAATACGGTTGGATAAATACAGTTGAATATCATCAGCATAAGCATGAATGTTAACGTACTGGCACACAGAGAATACATCGTTCACAAAAAGGCTAAATAAAAGAGGACCGAGCACAGAGCCTTGCGGCACCCCTGACTTAATTAAATGAGGTCTAGAAGCAGATCCATTGCAGTAAACCCTCTGAGTTCTGTCAGCAAGATAACTGGTCATCAGTTTGACGGAGTTATCAGAAAATCGGAAATAATAAGACAATTTCTTACACAGAAGGGAATGATTGACAGAGTCAAATGCCTTAGAAAAGTCAAGTAGGCAGAGAAGCGTTAGGTCACCTTTGTCGAAATACTCTCTTATGTCGTCAAGTATTTTTAGCATCGCAGTAGAACAACTTAACCATACAGGAAGCATCTTATATCACAAGAGTGTGCAACTGCTGGCGTACGCCGATGACATCGACATCATTGGCACTAACACGCGCGCCGTATGTTCTGCCTTCTCCAAGCTGGATAAAGAGGCTAAGAAAATGGGTTTGGCGGTCAACGAGGACAAGACGAAGTACCTCCTGTCATCACACAAAGAAACAGCACGCCTTGGCAGCCACGTCAATGTTGATAGCTACAAATTCGAAACTGTTAAGGACTTCGTCTATCTGGGAACCAGCATTAATACCAAGAATGATGTCAGCACGGAGATCCAACGAAGAATCACGCTTGCCAATAAATGCTACTTCGGACTAAGTAGGCAACTGAAAAGTAAAGTCCTCTCTCGACAAACAAAAATCACACTCTACAGGACGCTCATCGTTCCAGTCCTCATGTACGGCGCAGAAGCATGGACAATTTCAAAATCAGATGAGATGGCACTTAGAGTATTCGAGAGAAAAGTTCTTCGTAAGATTTATGGACCTTTGCGCGTTGGCGTGGGCGAGTATCGACGGAGATTTAACGATGAGCTGTACGAGCTTTACACAGACATCGACATTGTTCAGCGAATAAAGATCCAGCGGCTGCGTTGGGCAGGTCATGTCGTGAGAATGGACGAAGGCGCTCCGGCCAAGAAAGCATTTCTATCGAAACCCGCTGAACGCAAAAGAAAAGGGAGACCTCCACTGCGTTGGGAAAATCAGGTGGACAGCGATGCTGCCTCCCTAGGTGTTCCCAAGTGGCGCCATGCTGCACGAAACAGAAGCAATTGGCGCGCTCTGTTGGACTCGGCCAGAATCGTCTAGACGGTTAAGCGCCAATCAAGAAGAAGAAGAAGTAGGACAACTGTGTTTAGGTCTAAATCCCGACTGCAGTGGTGAGAGTAATTTATTTTCTTGAATGTAAGAAGAAATCTGCGCAGCCATCAACGACTCACAAACTTTTGCAAAGACGGGTAGAATGCTAACTGGCCTATAGTCACCTGGTTCACTTGCAACATTTTTCTTGCCGATGGGAATTATTTTTGCCTTTTTCCATTCCACTGGGAAACAAGATGTTGTGAAGCAGTGGTTGATAATATGAGTGAGAGGTCCTAGGATAAACGGTAACACAAGTTTAACAAATTTCAAAGATATACCATCCTCCCCAATGGCATTAGACTTAATTCTCATAAGTGATCTAAAAACCTCCTCCTCTGCCACGGCAATAAATTGAAACTTTTCGTTCAGTGCAATGCATTCTCCTAAATTATAACTCATAAAGCTTCCCCGGTCTGCAATTGAATTAATGAAAAACTCGTTAAGAATATCAGGGTCAACCTGACAATCAGCCTTACTTTTCTCTTGTATATTTAAACTCTTCAGATTACGCCACAACTCTTTAGATGGTAATGACGGGCTTAGCTTGGATTCACAATACAACTGCTTCTCCTTTCTTACAATAGAGGTTGCCTTATTACGTGCAACTTTATACTGAGACCAACAAGAGTGCTAGATAAAGTGGGCGTAGCCACGCCCATTTTCAAAATTTTTATCAGCCATCCAACTAAGCATATGAATATTATTCTTTGTGCAAAATTTCATTCCTTTATGACTTCTAGTTACAAAGATGTCACGTTACAAATTCCCAAAGGGTGTTCCAGAAATATCTTTGTTAAAAAGTAGGCGTGGTCATAAACCGATTTCAATAAATTTTTGCGCGTCTATTAACACAAGTTATAAAAGTGTATAAACCAAGTTTCGTCATAATATCTCAATTATTTGCCGAGTTATAGGCTAAGAAATCTCGTATATTCCTTTGTCTAAAAAGAGGCGGTGCCACGCCCATTTTCCAAAATTTTTATATTTTTTGTTTCCGGTCTATTGTGGAACTCATGCCACAAAATTTCTATGAATTATATCTATATTTGACAAAGATATCGCTTAAAAATTAGGCCACTTTATAATACCCATATATAAAAGTGGGCGTGGTCGTCAACCGATTTCGCTAAAATTTTTAACATGTATTACCACAAGTAATAAAAGTGTACACACCAAGTTTCGTCATTATATATCAATTATTTGTCGAGTTATGGGCTCAGAAATCTCGTATATTCCAGCTTCTAAAAAGAGGCGGTGCCACGCCCATTTTCCAAAATTTTTGTGTTTTTCGTTGTATGTCCGCAGGTGGACCCCTGGCATAAAATTTCAATGATATATCTCTATATTTGACAGAGATATCGCTTAAAATGTTTTTATTAGGTCACTTTATAATACCCATATATAAAAGTGGGCGTGGCCGTCAACCGATTTTGACAATTTTTCGTCCAAACATTTGCCTAAGTAAGTATATCACGCGTACCAAATTTCATCGATATATCTTCAACAGTTTCTGAGTTATGACTCATAAAGCTTTCAATGTTTGCTCCTTAATAAGTGGGCGTGGCACCGCCCATTTTCCAAAATTCTATCAAATTTCTTTTTAGGGGCCTGAGCTCAACACGTGGGTAAAATTTCATCATTCTAGCTATATTAGTGGCTGTGATACCAAATTTCCGATTTTTTCTATATAGGAAAAGTGGGCGTGGTCATGGTCCGATTTCGCCCATTTTCAATACCAACCGTCCCAGTGTCCATACCAACTTGCATTTCAAATTTCATCAAAATATCTCAATTTTTGTGAGAGTTAGAGTGTTTACAGACGGACGGACGGACGGACGGACAGACGGACAGACGGACGGACGGACGGACATGGCTCAATCGATTTCTCTTTTCACCCTGGTCATTTTGATATATATAAGTCTATATCTATCTCGATTATTTCATTCTGTTACAATCCACCGTTATGTGATTAAAACTATAATACTCTATGTACTAGTACAGCTGAGTATAAAACGATCAAACAACCAATATAAAAACCAATCGGATGAGCTTGCCGATAAACAAAATCTAATAAGAAGAACAAGCTTCGCCTGTTCTATAAATAGAATTTGTACAAACAAAAACACACTACCACATGTACATATGTACATGCGATAGTTTTCATTGTAATATCCCTGCAAAAAAATGTGCGATTAATACCGATATACATAGATTTGTCCCGGATTGATTTCTTTCCGGAGCAATCGGTCCACAATTAGTGCCCGATTGTTCCCGAACGTGTATAAATGTAGACTAATTGTAGACCAATTGTTCCCGAACGGGTATAAATCTAGATTGATTATATGTAGAAATTTTACAAAAATATTCAATGTATGTATGTATTAAAAAAACAATAGGTAAAACTAATTGAACACGCTTTCTTTTAATAACAATGATGAATAATAATTTTGACAAAATTTTACCAAAAATATCCATTGAAAAATCAATTACGAATATAAACTCAAAACTGACTATTTAAAATATTTTAATTTATTGAATAGATTTCTTTACAAAAGTAAAACTTATTGTATAATCTTTATTTAAATAGGCATGAACATTTATAATTTTTAAAGATTGTTATAAAAAATAGCCTTGGCTAACAAATTTGAAAAATTCCTCGCATATCTTTTACACTCGCATAATGCATTCTCAAAACTTTAAATATTTGGAGGAAATGCTTATTTTTTTTTTAATTCACATAATGAAATCTAATCGAATAAACTCTTTAATATATAAAACGATTTATAATTTTTAGACATTTTCAGAATTGGGTGAAAGCGATTGATCTACATTTGTACCCGTTCGGGTATACAAATTGAACAATAAGCCTCTTCGTAGGACATTCTCGAACAAATGCGATCAATTCGCTACATATAAAGAGATGTAAAATTGTATTAGTCGCATTCTCCCTTGCGATTTATCCCGGACACGTCCCGGATTAATCGCATTTTTTGCAGGGATGTATTTGCAAATTCGTTTCTCATATGATATATTTACACCCCAGTTCAAAAATGCGTTATATTATTTTCTAGCGCAAAAACGAACTTTCATACAAACAAAAGGCGCGAAAACTCGAAGCGCAAAAACATGCCGACAAAACTTTTTTGTCCATTTTTTCCCCTAAGATAAAAGCTGCGTTAAAGAGATATACAGTATTAAGTGGAGCCATTGGCCAAATAACGGTAAATTGCCGATATCTCAAAAACCTTCCCATAGAATTAAAAATGAACCCGATTTTCGGAATCAGCGACCGATTTTACATATAGATAGGATAGTCACGTCCAAAGTACAGACAAAAAATTTCATTTTGTGATCCAGTGTAAACAACTCAGCGGCGCACAATGGGATATTTCATGGCCATTTTGCGATTGCGGCGCACAGTGTTGCGAGTAGGGACAAAAATGTTGAAATTGAATTTCATAATCAGAAAAATCAAAGTATGAGGTTTGATTGTGTTATGTATGTAACATCTCAAGAGAGATACGCTCTCTCACTCTATAAATCAAGCATGTACTTAAACGTATGTATATTAATATGAATTGAATAAAGAGTTAGTCGTAAGAAGAACTCCAATGTGTTTGGTTATTGAATAGACACATCATTCTGGCGACGAGGCGGTGTACGAATTCACGCGAAGGTCATTTGAAGTGCAAATAAAACGTGGTGGCTGTCAAAGAATCGTGATATGTTATTAATAAATAATATTAAATAAAATACCGAAATGACGGAGACTCCAGTGGCGTTTATCGGATCCATAGAGGTTTTTAATATTGGTGACGATTTCGAACTATATAAAAACCGGTTCGAACATCTTTTATCACTTAACAAAATAGTGAAAAATGCCGATAAAATATCATTTTTGATAAGCCTGGGTGGAGCTGAATTATATAAAACGTTAATTTCATTGCTGGCACCTAAGACGGAGAAGGATCATACGTATTCTTACATTGTGGAAAAATTAACCTCACATTTTAAGCCGAAGAAAAATATCATCGTGGAATGCTTTAAATTCTTCAAACGCGACCAGCTAACATCGGAAAAAATTGCCTATTATATCGTGGAATTAAAGCAAATGGCGCAGGAATGTGACTTCGGTAATTTTTTAGACCGTGCCTTGTTAATAAAATTCGTTTGTGGCTTGAATAGTCAGCATATACAGAACCGACTTCTCAACGAAAGCGAACTGGCAACTTTTGAAAAGGCATGCACAATTGCACTGTCATTGGATATGACCTCCAATAACATGGAGCTTATGAGGAATAACACAGTACACCAATTGCGAAGTGGCGCGAGGAAGCCCAAATCACCTGACACGAGCGTTAAAAGAGACGAGGTTCGTCGACGCAGGAGCACTAGCCGGAGGCGTAGGGAGATAAAGTGTTTTTATTGCCATAAGGTGGGGCACATGGAACGTAACTGCTGGGAAAAAAAAAATCTAAGAAATCTCTCGATAAAGATAAGTCACATAGTAAAAATAAGAGTAAGTCGAGTGTTAATAGTATTGATTATTCAGATGATGATTATACGTTCAATTATTTAAATAATATTGCATGCAATTCGTCAAAATCCCTGAAAGTACACATAAAAATTAATGGCACAGTTTTTATACTCAGCTGTACTAGTACATAGAGTATTATAGTTTTAATCACATAACGGTGGATTGTAACAGAATGAAATAATCGAGATAGATATAGACTTATATATATCAAAATGACCAGGGTGAAACGAGAAATCGATTGAGCCATTTCCGTCCGTCCGTCCGTCCGTCCGTCTGTCCGTCTGTCCGTCCGTCCGTCTGTAAACACTCTAACTCTCGCAAAAATTGAGATATTTTGATGAAATTTGAAATGCAAGTTGGTATCGACACTGGGACGGTTGGTATTGAAAATGGGCGAAATCGGACCATGACCACGCCCACTTTTCCTATATAGAAAAAATCGGAAATTTGGTATCTCAGCCACTAATATAGCTAGAATGATGAAATTTTACCCACGTGTTGAGCTCAGGCCCCTAAGAAGAAATTTGATAGAATTTTGGAAAATGGGCGGTGCCACGCCCACTTATTAAGGAGCAAACATTGAAAGCTTTATGAGTCATAACTCAGAAACTGTTGAAGATATATCGATGAAATTTGGTACGCGTGATATACTTAGGCAAATGTTTGGACGAAAAATTGTCAAAATCGGTTGACGGCCACGCCCACTTTTATATATGGGTATTATAAAGTGACCTAATAAAAACATTTTAAGCGATATCTCTGTCAAATATAGAGATATATCATTGAAATTTTATGCCAGGGGTCCACCTGCGGACATACAACGAAAAACACAAAAATTTTGGAAAATGGGCGTGGCACCGCCTCTTTTTAGAAGCTGGAATATACAAGATTTCTGAGCCCATAACTCGACAAATAATTGATATATAATGACAAAACTTGGTGTGTACACTTTTATTACTTGTGGTAATACATGTTAAAAATTTTAGCGAAATCGGTTGACGACCACGCCCACTTTTATATATGGGTATTATAAAGTGGCCTAATAAAAACATTTTAAGCGATATCTTTGTCAAATATAGATATAATTCATAGAAATTTTGTGGCATGAGTTCCACAATAGACCGGAAACAAAAAATATAAAAATTTTGGAAAATGGGCGTGGCACCGCCTCTTTTTAGACAAAGGAATATACGAGATTTCTTAGCCTATAACTCGGCAAATAATTGAGATATTATGACGAAACTTGGTTTATACACTTTTATAAGTGTTAATAGACACGCAAAAATTTATTGATATTTCTGGAACACCCTTTGGGAATTTGTAACGTGACATCTTTGTAACTAGAAGTCATAAAGGAATGAAATTTTGCACAAAGAATAATATTCATATGCTTAGTTGGATGGCTGATAAAAATTTTGAAAATGGGCGTGGCTACGCCCACTTTATCTAGCACTCCCTTTATATAAAATACAGCGTGTTTCCATCAAACGCAAACAAACAATGAAAGCATACAGCTGAGTATCTAATGTTCGATTCCACTCGAACTTAGGCTTCCTTACTTGTTAAGATGGAAATTGATACGGGGGCCTGTGTATCTGTCCGCCATATTTCGGATTATAACGAAACATTTAAACACATAAAAATGAGAAAAATGTGTAAAAATTTAAAAGTTATAACCGGTGAAAATGTTGTGGTAGTGGGAATTATTGAGGTGGAAGTGGAATTAATGGATAAGTTTTACAATTTAGAGCTAGTTGTTCTGGATTCGAAGTGTAAGTTTGATGCGCTGGTTGGTAGAAATTGGCTGGATATTATCATTCCACAGTGGCGTAGCATGTTCGGTAGTGGCCACGTTAACAGTATACGTTCTGGTCTGGATTCAAATAACTTTGAATTCCATAAATATAGCCAATTATTTTCGAAAGACAATAACTCCACCATTAAAAACCATGTAGCGGAAATAGTTCTAAAAGACGACCATTATCCAATATTTGCGAAAGCTTATTCGGTGCCATTTGGGTTGCGGAAAAAGGTTGAGGACGAAATTGCTAGACTTTGCGAACAGGGTGTAATAGTTCCGGTTAACAGAAGTAGGTGGGCTAGTCCAATTGTTATTGTGAATAAGGGAGATGGCCCAATAAGGCTATGTGTGAACTGTCGAAGGACAGTTAACAGGTTTTTTGAGATGGAATATTATGTTATTCCACGAATCGATGATATACTTGCGAATTTAAGCGGATGGAAATACTTTTGTAAGTTAGATTTGACGGGCGCGTATTTGCAGGTAAATGTCTCAGAGAGATCCAGGGAATTGTTAACGATTAATACGCATATCGGTTTATTCCAATTCACACGGTTGGTGTACGGCTTAAAAACGGCTCCTCAAATTTTTTCTAAAATAATAGATGAAATTTTGAAAGGTTTAAAAAAAGTACAAGTTTATTTTGATGATATTCTCGTTGGTGGAAGCGATTTAGACGAGTGTAAGAAAAATTTGATAGCCGTGTTCGACAAGCTGTTGGAGCACAACGTGAAAATAAATTTTGATAAATGTAGATTTTTTGAAACAGAAATTCAGTACTTAGGATACAAAATTAACGGCGAAGGCATAAGTCCTGCTAAGAAAAAGGTAGAAGCAGTGTTGAAAGCACCACCACCGGAAAATAAGCAGCAACTTAAATCTTACTTAGGGATGATTAATTATTACAGTCACTTAGGGGATTCACAACCTGTCATATTGCGTCATATCGTCATAAGTCATAATATTTTGTTGTTGCATTCTATGCTATATGTGTACTAAATAAATACAACTCTGCACGATATGTTTTTGGGGCGTCGTATTTGATCAGCTGTTTTTGTTTACTTCTTCACAAGGCTTCGGAAAGGTCTTTTATAACTATTTCCGTACAATATTTTAATATGACATATGACTTTATGACACTTTGTGAATCACCTAACTGTATCCGAAATTTATCAAGTGAGCTTCACATCTTATACGATTTAATAAAAGCTAACGTTGCTTGGCAGTGGTCGTTGAAGCATCAAGAGGTGTTTGAGAGAAGTAAGAAATTATTAATAAGCATGAACAATTTAGCGCATTATGATCCAACAAAACCAATTATAATTTCTTGCGATGCTAGTCCATATGGGGTAGGAGGTGTTTTATCTCACTTAATTGACGGAGAAGAGAAACCAGTTATGTTCGTTTCCAGTACTTTGAAACCTGCAGAGCGGAATTATTCTCAACTGCATCGGGAAGCGCTCGCAATAGTATTCGCAGTTCGTAAGTTTCATAAGTACATATATGGTTTACCGTTTGTCATTGAGAGCGACCATCAACCTCTAAGGGAAATTTTATCCGATCGAAAAGACCTTTCAGTGGTCGCTTCCAACCGTTTGCAACGGTGGGCTATATTTTTGTCAATGTACAATTATACAGTAAAGTATAAGAGAGGTTCCCAGATGGGTCACGCTGCTGCCTTTAGCAGAAGAGACAGATGATGACACAGATAGCATAAATATTTTTACTCTGGTACAAGAGTTACCACTTAACATAGAAGACGTTCGAAAAGCATTAGAAAGGGATGAAATATTAATTAAAATTTTGAGGTATGTAAAGTTCGGGTGGCCACAGCAATTATCGAACGCTGAAAAAGTATTTTTTAATAAACGATTATCGCTAGGCACCGAAAACAATTGCTTATTTTATGGAGATAGGTTAGTAATACCTAACAAATTAATAGGTTCTATTCTCGAGTTGTTACACAGTGAGCAAACAGGCATCGTTCGCATGAAAGCTCTTGCGAGAACTTATGTATGGTGGCCGAGTATAGACTCGGATATAGAGAGATATGCCAAAAGTTGTGAAAGTTGCATGAAAATGCAAAACAATGGGAAAAGGTAGTTAAAGCCTGACCGGAGCCAGAGTACCCATTTCAAAGGGTTCATTTAGATTTTTGTAAACTCGAGAAAAACAATATTTTGGTACTTGTTGATACATATTCAAAATGGATTGAGGCTAAAGTTATGAAGACTACGACCGCGTCTGCTGTAATAGCAACATTGCGCACTTTATTTGCCACATTTGGCTTACCAAAACAAATTGTTAGCGATAACGGACCTCCATTTGGGTCTTTTTAACACGCTTTTATTAGCTTCACCTCTATGTATGTATGTATGTATGTATGTATGTAACTTCATCCCATCTTAAAAGTTGTAACATTTAACTAAATTAACTAAATTATTATATCTTTCAAACATTCACTTTTATTGTGTTCTCTCTATTATTTCTATTCTCCTCCGGATTCGAAACATGATATCAACAGCCCAACGGCATCATATAGTAGGACATTCAACATTATACTTCATGTTTCATTGCGGCTTTTAAGTTACCTTTCCTAAAATAGCCTCTATGAATTTCAATTCACTCCCTTATATAAGCCAATAAGTAACAAGCTTTCAGGGTACGGAAAAACTCACTCACGAACGCTCAAAAATACATTCTTCTCAAATCACAAACAAATGTTCAAAGAAAAACGTATAACCACTCAAATAGCGAGCGAACTAACGCACAACAGCCAGCGATCGCTCACAGCGATGGCGATAAACTCAATGCATAAATTCACTCAAAAACAAGTAAGGAAGCCTAAGTTCGAGTGGAATCGAACATTAGATACTCAGCTGTATGCTTTCATTGTTTGTTTGCGTTTGATGGAAACACGCTGTATTTTATATAAAGGGAGTGCTAGATAAAGTGGGCGTAGCCACGCCCATTTTCAAAATTTTTATCAGCCATCCAACTAAGCATATGAATATTATTCTTTGTGCAAAATTTCATTCCTTTATGACTTCTAGTTACAAAGATGTCACGTTACAAATTCCCAAAGGGTGTTCCAGGAATATCTTTGTTAAAAAGTAGGCTTGGTCATAAACCGATTTCAATAAATTTTTGCGCGTCTATTAACACAAGTTATAAAAGTGTATAAACCAAGTTTCGTCATAATATCTCAATTATTTGCCGAGTTATAGGCTAAGAAATCTCGTATATTCCTTTGTCTAAAAAGAGGCGGTGCCACGCCCATTTTCCAAAATTTTTATATTTTTTGTTTCCGGTCCATTGTGGAACTCATGCCACAAAATTTCTATGAATTATATCTATATTTGACAAAGATATCGCTTAAAATGTTTTTATTAGGCCACTTTATAATACCAATATATAAAAGTGGGCGTGGTCGTCAACCGATTTCGCTAACATTTTTAACATGTATTACCACAAGTAATAAAAGTGTACACACCAAGTTTTGTCATTATATATCAATTATTTGTCGAGTTATGGGCTCAGAAATCTCGTATATTCCAGCTTCTAAAAAGAGGCGGTGCCACGCCCATTTTCCGAAATTTTTGTGTTTTTCGTTGTATGTCCGCAGGTGGACCCCTGGCATAAAATTTCAATGATATATCTCTATATTTGACAGAGATATCGCTTAAAATGTTTTTATTAGGTCACTTTATAATACCCATATATAAAAGTGGGCGTGGCCGTCAACCGATTTTGACAATTTTTCGTCCAAACATTTGCCTAAGTAAGTATATAACGCGTACCAAATTTCATCGATATATCTTCAACAGTTTCTGAGTTATGACTCATAAAGCTTTCAATGTTTGCTCCTTAATAAGTGGGCGTGGCACAGCCCATTTTCCAAAATTCTATCAAATTTCTTCTTAGGGGCCTGAGCTCAACACGTGGGTAAAATTTCATCATTCTAGCTATATTAGTGGCTGAGATACCAAATTTCCGA
Organism: Urophora cardui; assembly: GCA_960531455.1. Taxonomy (NCBI): domain Eukaryota; kingdom Metazoa; phylum Arthropoda; class Insecta; order Diptera; family Tephritidae; genus Urophora; species Urophora cardui. Next base: position 42,592,551 of record OY482675.1, on the reverse strand, counting down.
TTTTTTCTATATAGGAAAAGTGGGCGTGGTCATGGTCCGATTTCGCCCATTTTCAATACCAACCGTCCCAGTGTCGATACCAACTTGCATTTCAAATTTCATCAAAATATCTCAATTTTTGCGAGAGTTAGAGTGTTTACAGACGGACGGACGGACGGACAGACGGACGGACGGACGGACGGACATGGCTCAATCGATTTCTCTTTTCACCCTGGTCATTTTGATATATATAAGTCTATATCTATCTCGATTATTTCATTCTGTTACAATCCACCGTTATGTGATTAAAACTATAATACTCTATGTACTAGTACAGCTGAGTATAAAAATGAAGCTTGTAGCTTTCTGTTTTGGGTTTGTTGTATTTGCAATGAAATCAGCCGCATGTACATACATACGTATGCAAAGCAAGAACTGGTTTTGTTTGTAATTCATTTAATAGTAAGTGCTGAATCAACGAAAAGGAACCCTAATTCTATAATTGCATTTCACGTTTGGAAAGCAATTTTTATACAATGTTTTGTAAACGTGAGGTGAAAAAAATTTCTCTAAAAATAAAAAAAAATTAAAAAAATAAAAAAAAATGCGCCACTCGGGACTCGAACCTGAGCTCCTTGGTCCGTAGGCAGCATACCTCACCATTACGCTACAATCCTATTCGGAACTTTGTTGTCTAAATTCGAATTTATTCAATCAGGTTTCTTTTTTTTTAGGTTAGTGTCTAGCACGAAATTATTATTTTTAATTTTAATTTTTATACTTTGGAATAAGCGGAAAAATCCAATTAGCTCATACAGCGATGGTAGATGTGATAGCTATTTCGAAGAAAAAACACTTTCTTCATCATCAGACATCTTCTCGGGAGCACACCAGGCTTTGAACCTACGCTCCAACCATCAGTAGTCGAATATTAGCGAAACGCTAAGCACTGCGGCTACCGATGGTCCTGCTGAGCTGTTGGATTTTTCACTTATATATGTCATTGCTCTATTCAATCTAACCTCACTTAGTGGACGATTTTCGTACATCTGCTATGCAAGTGTTGAATACTGGTTGGCAGCTGACGGACAGCGGGCGCTGTGTACAGTAGTTGTATGTACAACAGCACAATTTATAATTTAACATTATTAGGTATGTTAGTGTCTAGCACGAAATTATTATTTTTATACTCAGCTGTACTAGTACACAGAGTATTATAGTTTTAATCACATAACGGTGGATTGTAACAGAATGAAATAATCGAGATAGATATAGACTTATATATATCAAAATGATCAGGGTGAAAAGAGAAATCGATTGAGCCATGTCCGTCCGTCCGTCCGTCCGTCTGTCCGTCCGTCCGTCTGTAAACACTCTAACTCACGCAAAAATTGTGATATTTTGATGAAATTTGAAACGCAAGTTGGTATCGAGACTGGGACGGTTGGTATTGAAAATGGGCGAAATCGGACCATGACCACGCCCACTTTTCCTATATAGAAAAAATCGGAAATTTGGTATCTCAGTCACTAATATAGCTGGAGCGATGAAGTTTTACCCACGTGTTGAGCTCAGGCCCTAGGAAGAAATTTGATGAAATTTTGGAAAATGGGCGGTGCCACGCCCACTTATTAAGGGTCAAAACTTGAAAGTTTTATGAGTCTTAACTCAGAAACCGTTGAAGATATATCGATGAAATTCGGTACGCGTTATATACTTACTTAGTCAAATGTTTGGACGAAAAATTTCCAAAATCGGTTGAGGACCACGCCCACTTTTATATATGTGTATTATAAAGTGGCTTAATAAAAACATTTTAAGCGATATCTCTGTCAAATATAAAGATATATCATTGAAATTTTATAGCAGGTGTCCAACTGCGGACATAAAACGAAAAACACAAAAATTTTGGCAAATGGGCGTGGCACCGCCTCTTTTTATAAACAGGAATATACGAGATTTCTGAGCCCATAACTCGACAAATAATTTATATATAATGACGAAACTTGGTGTGTACACTTTTATTACTTGTGGTAATACATGTTCCAAATTTTAGCGAAATCGGTTTGACGACCACGCCCACTTTTATACATGGGAACTATAAAGTGGCCTAATAAAAACATTTTAAGCGATATCTTTGTCAAATATAGAGATAATTCATAGAAATTTTGTGGCATGAGTTCCACAATAGACTGGAAACAAAAAATATAAAAATTTTGGAAAATGGGCGTGGCACCGCTTCTTTTTAGACAAAGGAATATACGAGATTTCTTAGCCCATAACTCGACAAATAATTGAAATATTATGACGAAACTTGGTTTATACACTTTTATAACTTGTGTTAATAGACACGCAAAATTTTATTTAAATCGGTTTATGACCACGCCTACTTTTTAACAAAGATATTTCTGGAACACCCTTTTGGAATTTGTAACGTGACATCTTTGTAACTAGTAGAAGTCAAAAAGGAATGAAATTTTGCACAAAGAATAATATGCATATTCTCAGTTGGATGACTGATAAAAATGTTGAAAATGGGCGTGGCTACGCCCACTTTATGCGGCACTCGCTTTATATAAAATACGCCGTGTTTCCATCAAACGCAAACAAACAATGAAAGCATACAGCTGAGTATCTAATGTTCGATTCAACTCGAACTTAGGCTTCCTTACTTGTTAATTTAAATTTTTATACTTTGGATTAAGCGGAAAAATCCAATTAGCTCATACAGCGATGGTAGATGTGATAGCTATTTCGAAGAAAAACCACTTTCTTCATCATCAGACATCTTCTCGGGAGCATACCAGGCTTTGAACCTACGCTCCAACCATCAGTAGTCGAATATTAGCGAAACGCTAAGCACTGCGGCTACCGATGGTCCTGCTGAGCTGTTGGATTTTTCACTTATATATGCCATTGCTCTATTCAATCTAACCTCACTTAGTGTACGATTTTCGTACATCTGCTATGCAAGTGTTGAATACTGGTTGGCAGCTGACGGACAGCGGGCGCTGTGTACAGTAGTTGTATGTACAACAGCACAATTTATAATTTAACATTATTAGGTATGTTAGTATCTAGCACGAAATTATTATTTTTAATTTTAATTTTTATACTTTGGAATAAGCGGAAAAATCCAATTAGCTCATACAGCGATGGTAGATGTGATAGCTATTTCGAATAAAAACCACTTTATTCATCATCAGACATCTTCTCAGGAGCACACCAGGCTTTGAACCTACGCTCCAACCATCAGTAGTCGAATATTAGCGAAACGCTAAGCACTGCGGCTACCGATGGTCCTGCTGAGCTTTTTTTTTGTTCTTTTCAAATGCTTCACCTCAACTTCTCTTCACTTTCTGATTGTAAAATATAACAAAACGTTTGGAAAATTTTGTATTTCCAAACTAGTTTGGAAAACCTTGAATAAAAGGGTTTGGAAAATGTTGCATAATAAGCTAGTTTACTTCAGTGCATATATCAATAATATTTGAACATGAAAATATTCGATTCGTACAACTAGTACAAAAATATACCTAGTTGCGAAATTAAAGAGTACGATATATGAAATCTCAAAAAAGTCAAAATAAAATTATTAGTAGAAAAACACCGATTTTAAATATTTTTTGACATACTGAGCACCCCACGCTTTTCCTTAAATACTTATATTTCCTTCATCATTTTGTTTCTAATTAAATTATTTCTCAATTTTTAGTACGATTTTTAAGATTAAAGCGTGTTTTTTAGTTTTTTTAAGCTATTATTTATTTTGTATCATACTAGGCTTACGTTCCGATCAATATCCATAAAAACCGGGGTCGGGAGTCCAGCGCCACCTCGCTGTAAAAGCTGTAAAAAGCTGCAATCATTCTTCCCAGCAATCATTAATTGTTCTACCAGTTTGATTGCAATGAAAATTTATTGCAGTTTTTTTATTGTAAAAATTGCAATTTGAAATAATTTGTGTTGCATAGATTGCAATAAACAATTATAAAAAATGTTTGATTATAAAAAACTACAATCAGCAATAATTTACCTTCCATTTATTGCAATAAACGTTTATTGAAATTTTTGGGGATCAAGTTCATTGCAATAAAATTTATTGAAATTTTTTGATGGTACAAATTTTCAATAGAATAATTTACAAAAATTTCATTGCAATAAACATTTCTCATAAATCATTTTCATTGTAAAAATTACAATAGCAATAATTGTATTGTAATAAATTTTCATCGTAAATCATATTGATTGAAAAATGTTTGATAGCAAGGCTTGCAATAGCAATCAAGCTCCGGTTTATGACCACGCCTACTTTTTAACAAAGATATTTCTGGAACACCCTTTGGGAATTTGTAACGTGACATCTTTGTAACTAGAAGCCATAAAGGAATAAAGTTTTGCACAAAGAATAATATTCATATGCTTAGTTGGATCACTGATAACAATTTTGAAAATGGGCGTGGCTACGCCCACTTTATGCAGCACTCGCTTTATATAAAGTACACCGGGTTTCCATCAAACGCAAACAAACAATGAAAGCATACATCTGAGTATCTAATGTTCGATTCCACTCGAACTTAGGCTTCCTTACTTGTTTTAAATGATCTGTTCGTGGAAATGTGTCTACATTCTGTTTTCTATACGCATCAGCATTTCGTCCCGCTTCTGCGTCAACCACATATATATATTTTTTGAGAAGTTCGGTTTATTACATGGCAACACTGAGAAGCTCTCACTGAATCTAGGCTGGCAATTCGTACGCCAAAATAACATAACGGTAATTGTTTTTGCTTAATTATTTTTCATCGTATCTACATTCATACGCCTCGAGTTAAGTGGAAACCTTGTATCTACACGTTTAACATGTAAAATAAAAATCATGTTCTGTTTACATATGTATATGAAAAACATATTGCTTAAACTTATTTTAAATAACAATATTAACACGCATACGGATTTTTTCATAAAAACTGCAGCTGGTGTAATATATGGGTCACAACGTGGACCCGGATGAAACCGAAAAGTGGGAATCATGGCTTCAATACAGAGATGTTCTAGATGTAATGCTCAACCTGGTTCCCTGGGTAAAGGGCAATAAAAAGGAAGAGGAAAATCGAATGGAATGGGAATTGAAGGGGAAGGAAACGAAAATAGAATGGGGGAGCGAAGGAGAGAGAGAGACTGGGAGTGGGAAAGGGTGATGAATGAGAGGGGGAGAGAAAAGGAGGGGCACGGGAAAGGAAATGGAAAGGAAACGGAGATGAAAGAAGGAAAGGGAGTGGTAGTCTAATAGACTTCAGATCTCCCTATGTGGGCCAAAACGTGGACCCGAATGACCCCAGAATATTTTTAAGATATACTGATATCAATTTCTATCCAAACCCGATGAGCGCAGAAGAAAGAGGAGACCTCCACTGCGTTGGGAAGATCAGATGGACAGTGATGCTGACTCCCTAGGTATTCCCAAATGGCGCCATGTTGCACGAAACAAAAATAGCTCGCGTGCTATTACAGGGATTTTACATAGAAATTAATTCATTATGATTCCTAGGTCGGGTCCCAAGATGTGGTCAATACGTGGACCCGGATGACCACGGAATATTTCTCAGGGATATTGGTATCAAACGAAAGGTTATGAGCATGACTCTTCCATAGAAATAAAATTATTATCATTCCTATGTCGGGTCCCAAAATGTGGGTCGAAACGTGGACGGATGACCACGGAATATTTCCCAGCGATATTGGAATGAAATGAAGGGTGTTGAGCTGGGATTTTATATAGGTATGAACTCATTATTCCTAGATCGGGTCCCCAGATGTGGGTCAATACGTGGACCCGGATGACCCCGGGATGTTGCTAAGCAATACCGATATAAAATTACAGGTGTAGACCAGGGCTGCTACATAGAGCTATTTTTATAGTGATTCTTAGAGCCGGTACTCAATTATGGGTAGACGAGTGGATGCCACGGGATGTTTTTAAACAACGATGGTATAAAATGAGAAGTGGAATGCATGACTATGTTATGCTAAACCCGGTTCCCTAAGGAAAGGGAAAGGGAAAGGGGAAGGGTAATGAGAATGGGAAAGGCAAATGCAAAAGGATGGAAAAGGAGAGGGAGAATATAATGAAAATGGAATGAAGAGGTTTGGGAGAGAGACAGTACGACAGGGAATTAGAGAAAGAATAAGAGGGGGAATGAAAGGAAGAAAGGCGCTAGTTACTTGTTTCCATAATTTCTTAGTTCCTTTGGGAATTTCAATGTCGTACTCATAAACATACATGTATGTGCATACATACAAATTTTCTTTTGTTTGGGTCGAATGTTGAATATTTCGACGACAAGACCATTTACATATAAAACCTGCTGGTTGCAAAATTTGCGGACATACCCACCAAAATATTTTAGCCTTATTTAAGAATTAAACAGCATTTTAAAGGCTTACGAAATAAGGCCAGAAAATTTGTTGGGTGTAAGGCTTAAAATAAGGCTGATTTTCTTTTGTTGATGTCATGTATTAGAAAGTTAGGAGTAGACAGAGTGAGTGCATAGCAAAAGCAGTGCTGCCAGCATACTCCTTTTTATACTCAGCTGTACTAGTACACAGAGTATTATAGTTTTAATCACATAAGGGTGGATTGTAACAGAATGAAATAATCGAGATAGATATAGACTTATATATATCAAAATGATCAGGGTGAAAAGAGAAATCGATTGAGCCCTGTCCGTCCGGCCATCCGTCTATAAACACTCTAACTCGCGCAAAAATTGAGATATTTTGATGAAATTTGGAATGCAAGTTTGTACCGAGACTGGGACGGTTGGTATTGAAAATGGGCGAAATCGGACGATGACCACGCCCACTTTTCCTATATAGAAAAAATCGGAAAATTGGTATCTCGGCCACTAATATAGCTAGAGTGATAAAATTTTACCCACGTATTGAGCTCAGGACCTTATGAAGAAATTTGATGAAATTTTGGAAAATGGGCGGTGCCACGCAAACAGTATGTCAAAAACTATTTAAAATCGCTGTTTTTTACAAGCTTTTGGAACATAGTTCGGGACCCGAAGACAATGCAATGAGAAATAAAAAAAAATCCGGTGATTGGCGCTGGTATCGAGATATTTGTAAAACTCGTATTTACCGACCGAATTTGTTCATATTCGGTATATATATTGTCTATAAGAAAGTAAATATATCCATGGAAAAAAATCCCCGCTAGGTGGCGCTGGTGTCAAGATATTTGTAAAATTCTTATTTACCGACCGAATTTGTTCGTATTCGGTATATATATTGCCTATGAGAAAGTATATATATCCGTGTAAATAAATCACCGCTAGGTGGCGCTAGTGTCAAGATATTTAGAAAATTAATATTTATGAACCAATTTTGTTCCTATTTTGAACACAAAAAATAGAGAAAATCCGTAATAAAATTTTGCCGATAAATTAGGCAGGTGTCGACATATTGATGCAAGTTTTATGAATAATGGAAAGGTAGCAGAGAAAACTATAAACACGAAAAAATTCCGACAATCTTGAAACATTGGAAGCGTTAGCAATAAACAAAGTTATAAAGCCAGTATATTGATTAAGATTAATCAGCGAAAGAAAAAAACTAACAAGAGAGATTCTGAAATACTGATACAACGTCAACATACATATGTACATAGGTAAGATTGCACGAAGTAATCTATTCACAAAAGAGTATAGTAAAACCACTTAAAAGACTCCACAGGAATTGGATAATAAAAAACCTGGCTGAGCAGGTCAAAATGTTAAACATAGTGCACTTCGTATTAAAAACTGTTGGACTTTATTGATAGTGGGAGTGTTGACAAATATTAGATGTAATATGCATTGTAAAACTAAAAAGGCAAAAATAAAACAAAGTAAAAAAAATTTTTTAAAAAGCTTTTATTTAATATTAATATAAAAATTTACTAAAAAGGAAAAAAATTAATTTTTAATATTTTTGAATAAGATTTATATTAGTCCTTAGTTCATTTGGATCTCAATTTCAATCTAAGCATACATTTAACGTATTTCTTCAAAGCATTTCTGTATATGTATCAATATAAATAAAAGCGCGGGTACTCATTAGATATTCATGCTATAAAACAGTATTGGTGAAATGGAAGGAAGCGATAAAAACTTTAAATTCCAATAACGTAAGATATACATTACGTAAAGAGCACCCACGCTTTTATTTATGTTGATACATATACAGAAATGCTTTGAAGAAATACGTTAAATGTATGCTTAGATTGAAATTAAGATCCAAGTGAACTAAGGACTAATATAAATCTTATTCAAAAATATTTTTTTTTTTTTTTTTTTTTTTTTTTTTTTTTTTTGTTCGAGCGCATCCCCATCTAAACTGGTTTCTCAACCAAGCTTAAGCAACAACAACAAAGGAGAGCTGCAGCGATATGTATACGTATATATTTATGTCTTACTGTTCGTCTTATTCCAAGGTATTGTTGTTCCTGTATATTTTTGTTTACCATTACGGTATATTTTCAATTGTTTACATTTTCATGTTTCTTATATATGTATTTATGTCTCCAAATTTTGTTTACATTGTTCATTTTTTCCAATGTTACCTGTTCCATATTTTTTGTTGATTTTCTAGTCAGTCGATTAAAACAAGGAATTTGTGTAAGTTTCGCTTCTCTGTTTATGTTTATATTTAAGCATATGTATCAATACATATATGTATATAAATGTAATCATTGTGTTTGTTTTTCCAGTCCTGATGATGATCTCAGGCTGAGATCGAAATATTGACAAATAAAAATTAAAATTAAAAATTGTTTTTAATTTAATTTGTGGCCTGGAGCTCAATAAGGAAAATATATTTATTCAAAAATATTAAAAATTTATTTTTTCCTTTTTAGTAAATTTTTATATTAATCTATTATATAAAAATAAGTCGCATTTTCCTCCCTGATGATTTAACTCCAGAACGGCTGGACTGAATTAATTGAAACTTTGCACGTAGTTTCCGATTGAGCCCAACATGGTTTATGGCCAAAAAAAGTATAAGAATCCGGGAAGGTTTTGGAGATATTCCACAAAATGTGGACCAGGGTAACCCTATAATGGGTTCGTACGATATGGGTATCAAATGAAAGGTGTTGACGAGTGCTTGAACATGGTGTAGTTATTGGTCCCATATAAGACCCCGTATTCGAGGTATTTCTTGAAATATGAACCAGGTGTGACCCCAAACGGGGTTTCTACAAAATGGGTATCAAATAAAAGGTGTGGGTGAGTATTTAAAAAAGAGGTGATTTTCAAGACCTTATGCGACCCGTTTTCCGAGATATCGACCAAAATGTGGACGAGGGGTGACCCTAGAAAGTCTGGCGGGATAGAATAGGCATAGGTATAGGGCTAGAGATATGGATAGGGATAGGTATATGGATAGGGATAGGGATAGGGATAGGGATAGGGATAGGGATATGGATAGGGATAGGTATAGGTATAGGGATAGGAATAGGAATAGGAATAGGAATAGGAATAGGAATAGGAATAGGAATAGGAATAGGAATAGGAACAGGAATAGGAATAGGAATAGGAATAGGGATAGGGATAGGGTTAGCGATAGGAATAGGGATAGGGTTAGGGATAGGGATAGGTATAAGGATAAGGATACATAGGGATATTGATAGGGATAGGGATACGGCAACACGGTAATCTAGGACTTTTCCTTAAGGCTTTATAGGAATAAATTTTAGGCAGAACAACGTATGGCGGGTCAGCTAGTATTAAATAAAAGCTTTTTAAATAATTTTTTTACTTTGTTTTATTTTACTAATATTTTTATTTTGACTTTTTTGAGATTTAATATATCGTACTCTTTAATTTCGCAACTAGGTATATTTTTGTACTAGTTGTACGAATCGAATATTTTCATTTTCAAATATTATTGAGCACCCCCACGCTTTTCCTTAAATACTTATATTATCGTTCATTATTTTGTTTCTAATTAAATTATTTCTAAATTTTTAGTACGACTTTTAAGATTAAAGCGTGTTTTTTAGTTTTTTTAAGCTATTATTTATTTTTTAACTTTTTAGTTAAATTTTTCATTTAAGGCTGTTTTATGATCTCCGAAATAGATGTACATACATATGTATGTATGTATTTATAACTTCTACCAAAAATATTAATTATACCTTTCATGAGAATGAAATGGTATTATAACTTAGTGCCAAAAATTTTTGTCGAAAGTACCAGAAGGAAGCGTGGGGGACCCACCAAAATATATACCGATATGGTCAGAATCACGAGCTGAGTCGATTAAGCCATGTCCGTCTGTCTGTCTGTCCGTCTGTGTGAACGCAAACTAGTCCCTCAGTTTTTGAGATTTCTGAGTGAAATTCGGAATACAGGTATGTTGTTATATGCAGCTGATCATTTGTCGGAACCGCCCGAATCGGACCACTATAACATATAGAAAACAACCGATTATTCAGATATACATGAAATTCTTGGATGTAATTTGTGCATAACTTCCCAATTTAAACAGCTAAGGACGTGAAACTTTGAAGTAGACGTACCCATTTTGGCCCAAACAAGGTTACCGAAAATTGTCAAGATCGGACCACTATAACATATAGTTCCACAACATCCGATTATTCAGATATACACATTTTGGTGTATAACTCCTCTATTTTAACAGCTAACGGTGTGAAATTTTGAAGTATTTGTACCCATATGGGCCCAAATGGGATTACCGAAAATTGTCAAGATCGGACTAACATATAGCTCCCATACAACCGATTGTTCAGATATGGTCATTTTGGTGTGTAGCTCCTCCATTTAAATAGCCAAGACACCATTTTTTCTAATAAATCTTTCCATAAATAACCGACAGAATTAAAATTATAAATTAAACTTAATCAGGCTATGTACATACATAGGTAAATTTTCATTTCCCCACTCATGAAAGGTATGAACTCTTCGGTACGGCCGAAGACAGCCGCGATTTTACTTGTTATACTCAGCTGTACTAGTACACAGAGTATTATAGTTTTGATTTCCTAACTGTGGATTGTAACAGAATGAAATAATCGAGATAGATATGGACTTATATATATCAAAATGATCAGGGTGAAAAGAGAAATCGATTGAGCCATGTCCGTCCGTCTGTCCGTCTGTCCGTCTGTGAGCACGATTACTCGCGCAAAAATTGAGATATTTTGATGAAATTTGAAATGTAAGTTGGTATCAAGACAGGAACGGATGGTATTGAAAATGGGCGAAATCGGACCATGACCACGCCCACCTCCCCTATATAGTAAAAATCGGAAATTTTGTATCTCAGTCACTAATAGAGCTAGAGTGATAAAATTTCACACACGTATTGAGCTCAGGCCCTTATGAAGAAATATGGTGAAATTTTGGAAAATGGGCGGTGCCACGCCCACTTATTAAGGGGCAAACATTGAAAGTTTTATAAGTCATAACTCAGAAACCGTTGAAGATATATCGATGAATTTTGGTAGGCGTGATATACTTACTTAGGCAAATGTTTTGACGAAAAATTGCCAAAATCGGTTAACGACCACGCCCACTTTTATATATGGGTCTTATAAAGTGACCTAATAAAAACATTTTAAGCGATATCTCTGTCAAATATAAAGATATATCATTGAAGTTTTATGGAAGGTGTCCAACTATGGACATATAACAAAAAATACAAAAATTTTGGAAAATGGGCGTGGCACCGCCTCCTTTTAGAAGCAGGAATATACGAGATTTCTGAGCCCATAACTCGACAAATAATCGATATATTATGACGAAACTTTGTGTATACACTTTCACTACTTGTAGTAATACATGTTCAAAATTTTAGCGACTGATAAAAATTTAGAAAATGGACTACGCCCACTTTATGCAGCACTCGATTTATATAAAATACACCGTGTTTCCATCAAACGCAAACAAACAATGAAAGCATACAGCTGAGTATCTAATGTTCGATTCCACTCGAACTTAGGCTTCCTTACTTGTTTTTCACATAAATTTTTTCCTTATAAAAAAACATTGGCCATAAGAGGTCAAAAATGAAGCCTAAACGAAAAAAAAACCCGCGTGTAGCATAGTACACGTGATAGAAGTTAGCTTCTTACATCTTGTTCCATATTTCAAATAATTGTGTTTTCAATTTATATTGGCTCGAAAGCAACAAGTAACAAGTTTCATATACATATCATATGAGAAGCGAATTTGAAAATACATCCCTGAAAAAAAAAACGATTAATCCGGGACGTGTCCGGGATCAATCGGAAGGGAGAATGCGACTAATACAATTTTACATCCCTTTATATGGAGCGAATTGATCGCATTTGTTCGAGCATGTCCTATGAAGAGACTGATTGTTCAACTTGTATACCCGAACGGGTACAAATGTAGATTAATCACTAACATACCGAACGGGTACAAATGTAGATCAATCGCTTTCATCCAAAGTTGTAAGCCAAGGCTATTTTTTATGAAAATGTCTAAAAATTATAAATTGTTATATATATTAGAAGCCGCTGTGGTGCAGTGGGTAGAGTGCTCGCCTGCTATGCCAGAGGTCTCGGGTTCAAACCACGGTCCGAGCCAAACACCAAAACAATTTTTCTAATTAGTAAAAATCCAATTATTGGGTTTTTTAAGAGCAGCGGTCACCTCTCGGCAGTGGGCGGCATACCCTCCGAGAGTATTTCTGCCATGAAAAAGCTTCTCACATAAAATGCATTTGCCGTTCGGAGCCGGTATAAAACAGTAGGTCCACCCAATTAGTAGGAAAAACAAAAAGGAGCACACCTCGAATTGGGAGAGAAGCTCGGCCATAAAACTCGTCAGAGTTATAATAGCGCCATTGTAATATTATATTATATATATTAGAAGAGTTTATTCGATTAGATTTCAATTAAAATTAAAAATTTTTAAATAGTCAGTTTGCAGTGTATAATCGTAATTGATTTTTCAATGGATATTTTTGGTAAAATTTTGTCAAAATTATTATTCATCATTGTTATTAAAAGAAAGCGTGTTCAATTAGTTTTACCTATTGTTTTTTTAATACATACATTGAATATTTTTTTTTAAAATTCTACATATAATCAATCTAGATTTATACCCGTTCGGGAACAATTGGTCCACAATTAGTCTAGATTTATAACCGTTCGGGAACAATCGGGCGCTAATTTTGGACCGATTGTTCCCGAAAGAAATCAATCCGGGGCAAATCTAAGGGGCCTAAGAAGTTAACTTCAAAAAATTGACTTTGTCAGGCAATATCTTTAAAACCTTTAAAAAAATGTTTTCACCTTCGGTTTTAATCCTTTACGTGAAGCTCCATTCCATTACGAGAAAAATAAGCTATCAACGGAGAAAATCCATGGTAAAATGGAAATAGGCGATCAAGTAAATACAGCCAAGTCGCGCAATGCCTCTGCACGGGTACATTTTATGCATGTTATACCCGTAAATGGGCTTGTATCTACTGCGCTGTCAATACACTGCTACTGCAGATGTGTAGGTATTGGTACAATATTTTATTTCGTTTGGGCTCACTCCAACCAAACAATCTCAGTTAGTCGACGAGTTATAGCCAAAAAACCATACAAACAATATGCTGAAAATCGGCATTTGCCTGCAAAGTTCAAAGGTCGATTAAAAACAAATTCGAACTAACCTAAACAAACGCCGCGATACGGGTCTTCTAATTTAGCCTCTATTTTGACCCCTGGCTTTCAGAACCGACCTAACTTTTGTTGACCTGAATTTGTTCCACAGTGTTATGCTAGGTCGACGATTTCTTCAATAAATAATGATATTTACCTGAAGCACTCGAATCTATGTTGTTTACTTTGATAACTGTCTTAAAACTAACAAGTAAGGAAGCCTAAGTTCGAGTGGAATCGAACATTAGATGGTTGGTTGGTTGCTGTGCTATCTGACTGAGTATGCCAGATCCAATTAGCGCACTGGGCGCCATTTTGATGCACTTACTCCTGTACCAATTGAAAAACTGTTATTACGGTTCAAACCATTTGGTCTCTGCTATGAACCTACTGAGGTCTGCTAAGGGGCAATTTGCTATATCGTGCAGGTTTTGGTATTCAAAACTACCCAGGGTTATGTGCCTGATGTGAGACAGTGCCGGACATTCGCACAGGAAGTGTGCGATCGATTCCTCGCTTCCGTCTTGGTTGCAGCTTCTGCATCTAGTGTTAAATGGGATTCCCATGCGTTCGGCATGTTTTCCGAATGGCCAGTGTCCCGTGATAGTGGACGTTATTCTAAAGATTTCCTTTCTTGATCTGTTGAGGAGTTCTCTAGTCTTTTTTATGTTGTATCCAGGCCACATCTGCTTTGTGATCTTGCAAGTTGTCAAAGATTTCCACCGGAGAGTGGCCAGTTCTACGTGTTTATTGTGGATGTCTCTTTTGATTGCTGACAGCGGGCAGCTGATCGTGGCTGCCCTATCTAGGGTCGCAGACGCGCCGGCTTTCGCCAGTTCATCTGCCATCTCATTGCCCTTTATGTTCCTGTGGCCGGGAACCCAGATGAGGGAGATGATCACGTTCTCTGCTGCTATTGCTTTGAGCGCATTTTTGCAGTTTCTGACTGTCTCAGAGGATGTTACGGGAGAGTTAAGCGCCATGAGCGCTGCCTGACTGTCTGAGTATATATGTACCTCGCGTCCCCCAACTGCACTCCCTAACAGAATCTCGCAGGCCCGTTCTATGCCATACAATTCCGCTTGGAAAATACTGGCGAAGTCTGGGAGACGAAAAGAGAGTGAGATATCTGGTTGCTCTGAGAAAACCCCAGATCCGACACCTGCGTCCATTTTGGACCCGTCTGTGTAGATCGAGATTGCTTCCTTCTTAAGCACGCTATCTCTTCTCCATTCCCGTCTTGAGGGGAACCTCACCTTAAAGCTCCTGTCAAAGTCCAGTGTGGTTGGGAGATAGTCTGATATTATTTGTACAGCGGAAAGCCTGTTTAGGATACTACCGTGACCATACTGCCTCTCAGTCCAGCAGCCCAACTCGCGCAGACGTATTGCGGACATAGTTGCAGTTTCACGGATGTGGAGGTCGAGTGGTAGTTGATGCAGGAGTATGTTCAAAGCGTCAGTTGGACACGACTTCATTGCTCCTGTCACTCCAGCACATGCTGTCCGTTGTACACTGTTTAGTTTTCTGATGTTGTACTGATTGTCTAGGGCTGGCCACCATACTATCGCGTCATATGATAGTATTGGTCTATTGACGGCTGTGTAAAGCCACATGACAAGTTTGGGTTTAAGGCCCCAGTTCCTGCTGAATATTCTTTTGCAAGAGTAGTAAGCCATTTGTGCCTTAGCTACCCTTTTTTCAATTGTTGTTTTCCAATTTAGTTTGCGGTCGATATCGACGCCAAGTTACTTCACCCTCTGTGAGAGTTGAAGGGTATTGCCGTCTAGGGAGGGCAGTCTAAATTGTGGTAACTTGTTCCTGTTGCTGAAGAGCATCAGTTCCGTTTTGCTGTGGTTTACGCTAAGACCGCTTGTAGCGGCCCACGTTTTTAGCCTGTTTAGGGCTATGTGGAGTATATCACTTAGTGTGGATGGGAATGGTCCCGATACTATTATTGCCACATCGTCAGCATACGCTACAACTTTCACCCCATTTTTGTTGAGTTCAAGTAGTACTTCGTTCACAGCCACCACCCAGAGGAGAGGGGAGAGAACGCCACCTTGCGGAGTACCCCTCCTCACATGGCGCATCGCTGTGCACGATCCCATGCTGGCATGAATTGTTCTGTTGTTGAGCATAGATTGTGTCCATCGGCAGATGTGGTTGGTAACTCCTAACCTTTCGAGGGATTTTACAATCTGGATAATTTCTATATTGTTAAAAGCGCCCTCGATATCCAAGAAGGCTACCAAGGAGTATTGTTTGAAGTTGAGTGATCTTTCTATGGTGTCTACAAGTTCGTGAAGAGCGGTTTCGGTGGACCTGCCTTTCATGTAGGCATGTTGATCTATAGAGAATTCGGGTCCTGTGATGATCGATCTTA
Organism: Urophora cardui; assembly: GCA_960531455.1. NCBI lineage: Eukaryota > Metazoa > Arthropoda > Insecta > Diptera > Tephritidae > Urophora > Urophora cardui. The sequence goes on along the minus strand of OY482675.1, from coordinate 42,576,493 downwards.
TGTGGATGTCTATAAGCCTTTCTAAGACTTTGAGAAGAAAGGAGGTAAGGCTTATCGGTCGGTAGTCTTTGGCGTTTTCGTGGGATCTCCTCCCTGCCTTGGGTAGGAAGATAACCTTGACTTTTCTCCAGCTAAGTGGAATATGGGCCATAGCTATACTCGCTTTGTATACCCTTTCCAGCAAGAGTGTCAACGGATCTCCCAGTTTTTGAAGCATTATGGGATAGATTCCATCCATGCCAGGTGATTTGTATGGTGAAAAACTGTTGATTGCGAATATGATTTTATCCCTGTCGATTACCGATTCTGTCAACCCGTCAAGTGGTACTGAGTGTACTATTTGAGTTGTAGCTGTAGGAATCCTTTCACTACCAGGGAAGTGTGTGTTTAGGAGAGTTTCTAGGGAACCTTCTTCTGAGTTCGTCCATTCACCATCCTCGCCCCGTACGAAGTGGGGGGTAATGTGGTCTTTGGACAAGATTTTGCTCAGTCTAGAGGATTCCCGGCTGTTTTCTATTGAGGAGCAGAAGGATCTCCAGGACTCGGCCTTGGCTTTCCTTATTGCCTGCTTATACTTCTTGAGTGCCTCCTTATATGGGTTCCATATTTTGGTCTTATAGCACTCATTGAAGGTTTTTCTTACTATTGTTCTCAGATCCCTAAGTTCCCCGCCCCACCAGGGGGGAGATTTCTTTTTCTGGATACTAACTGGTGTAGATTTATTGTATGCTAATGTTAATGTGTGTTCTAGGTTTTCGACTACTTTATCAAGCTCCTGGGGGCTCTCTAAAGAAGTTTCGAGTCTTTGTTTTAAGAATCTTGATGTTAATTTTGTAAATTTTTCCCATTTTGTTCTCCTGGGGTTCCTATATCGGGTAGGTGGAGGGTGTCCAGATCCGAGTCTTATGCTGAAGAGGATCCAACAGTGATCCGAAAGGGATGGTTTGTCTGATACTCTCCAGTTTTCCACAATTGACGAATCTTCGTCTGTGACAAGAGTCAGATCTAGAACCTCCTCCCATCCTTGATACCTCTCGGAGCTGGGAAATATGAAGGTAGGCTTAGATCCCACATTGCATATGCTTAATCTAGTGTTTAGTATAAAATGTAATAGTGACTCACCTCTGTCGTTATCCGAGGAGCTGCCCCATATTTGATGTCTAGCGTTTGCGTCGCTGCCAATGACGATGGTTTGGCCAGCATTGTTGTTGACGAATCGTTTGAGTTCGGAGGGTGGTACTTCCCTGTCGTGGGCCATGTATGATGACACCACGAAGAAGGGAGTCTCGTTAATGCCCCCTATTCTCACCACTGTTGTGTCTGCTGTGCTGTAATCAGAACATAAAAATGCATTAAAATCTTTCCTGATTAATATGCATGCTCTCGGATTACCTGCGTTTTCCCTGTAGTATATGTTGTGCGTCTTGCTGTTTAGCCCCCTCACCGTTTGGTTGCGGATCCAGGGCTCTTGGATCAGGCTGATGTCAATGCTGTCTTCGCCAAGAAGGGCCATCAGATTATCTGTAGCACTTTTTGAGTGCTTCAGATTAATCTGAATGCAGTTTAGTTTTTGCTGGTGTTTCCCCGTCATCGATGTTGACACCCTGCAGCAGTTGACCTGCGTCTTCTACATCTTCAGGGTCGTCTTCATCTAGGGATTTGTCGCCCGTGAAGACTTTCACTTTGGCCATTCGTATGGCAAAGGCGACCTTGTGGTCTGCTTTTGCCAAGGCCTCTAGTGATTCCTCACATATGGCGACTAGTAGTGGTCGGCTGGTTTTCGAAGCCTCTTCGGCTTTTATTAGCTGCCAGTCCTCAATGGCCGGGATGTGCTTGTTGTACAATTTGATGCACTGCAGCAACTCATCTCCCGAGCTATCCAGAGGGGGCAGCCAAATGCGCGCACGTGCCTCCTAGGTACCTCGGCCGCTGGGATCAACTTGAGCTCAAGTTTTTCGAACTCTTCGTTGACCTTCGCGACACTTATTTTGAGGAAGTCCAAGGAGGCCTGGTCCGCGTACTTGATTACCCTGTATCCCCTTAGAGTCTCGGAAGAGTCAAAGACCGGATGGGGACCCGCGGGGTTGTCGAGCACGCGACGCATCGCATGTTTCGACAACCGCACCTCAATCTCCGTCCAGTTCTGTTGAACAGTTGCCGGTGATCTGCACAGCATGTCCACTATGGCCACTTGCAGAGAGTCCCTGGCAACATCGCTGAAATGTCTTTGGGTCGTCGTGGCTACCTCGACCGCCTGTCTGTGCTTCTTGGTAGCCTCTGTGGTGTTGTTGTCGTTATTGGATCGGTTCCTCTTTTGAGAAACGTCACCTGCGTATGTTTTAAGGTCGAGGTTCGGGTTTGGCTTCGAAGCTAGATACTCCCGTTGGAAGATTTCGAACTCCTCCACCACCCTTCTGTACTCCGCCAAATCCTTGGAGCCGCCAGGGGCGTCGCTGTTTTTTGCTCTTTCAAGAGCATACAGCGCCCTCTGGTACTTGGCTTTTCGGATTTGGTAGAGACTTCTCTTCCTTTTCTTTTTGTCGGCAGTTGGTGCACTGTGGTTGGTGCTTCCTTGTACTGCTTGTGCCAAGGGTGTACTGTGGATGGTACTTCCCAAGGCACTTTTTATGGTGTCCTGGCTCGAGGCCAGGAGTGTCTCTTCCTCGGACTCCGTAACCAAAGGTTCCGGCGTCCGATAGGAAGTTGTCATAGTCGATGTCCGAAGGTCCGCTGTCTCGTTCGTTTTGTTGTCCCCTGTAGTCATACCTGTACCTGTCATGTCCGTCGTTTGTTCCGTTCGTTGATCATTTTTTTTTTGGTTTTTTGTTTGGTTTATGTTATTTGTTGTTTCCATTCTATTTTTGGTCCCACGAGTAGTCCGGAAGGGGTCGTCACTCGTCCGCAGAGCCGGGTTGCGGGGAGAAGGCACTTATACAACCGACCTTGCCCGGGCATCGGAGGGGACCGTGCGGGATCAGTTATTTTAACCACCCACTGACCATTCATCCTTCGGCACGTATACCTTAACACCTTGGATTTGAGTGGTGTTGGTGCGGCAATCCTGCCATTTCCAGCACACGCAAGGGAGACAGCTTACCTAAGTTGGTTGGCTGAGCTTCCTTACGAATACAGGTAAATGGAAGGCTTTCCTCTTAGTTCACCACACAACGAGGTTCCCTCTATGGAGAGATGCCTCGGTATGTCGTTTAAGCCCCTTCGCCGCGGCAAGGCGACCAACGTGAAGGAGGAATCTATGTTGTTTACTTTGATAACTGTCTTAAAACTAACAAGTAAGGAAGCCTAAGTTCGAGTGGAATCGAACATTAGATACTCAGCTGTATGTTTTCATAGTTTGTTTGCGTTTGATGGAAACACGGTGTACTTTATATAAAGCGAGTGCTGCATAAAGTGGGCGTAGCCACGCCCATTTTCAACATTTTTATCAGTCATCCAACTAAGCATATGAATATTATTCTTTGTGCAAAATTTCATTCCTTTTTGACTTCTAGTTATAAAGATGTCACGTTACAAATTCCCAAAGAGTGTTCCAGATATATCTTTCTTAAAAAGTAGGCGTGGTCCTAAACCGATTTCAATAAATTTTTGCGTGGCTATTAACACATGTTATAAAAGTGTATAAACCAAGTTTCGTCATAATATCTCAATTATTTGTCGAGTTATAGGCTAATATCCCTTTGTGTAAAAAGAGGCGGTGCCACGCCCATTTTCCAAAATTTTTCTATTTGTTGTTTCTGGTCTATTGTAGAAATCATACCACAAAATTTCAATGAATTATCTTTACATTTGGCAAAGATATCGCTTAAAATGTTTTTATTAGGTCACTTTATAATACCCATATATAAAAGTGGGCGTGGTCGTCAACCGATTTCGCTAAAATTTTCAACATGTATTACCACAAGTAATAAAAGTGTACACACCAAGTTTAGTCATTATATATAAATCATTTGTCGAGTTATGGGCTCAGAAATCTCGTATATTCCTGTTTATAAAAAGAGGCGGTGCCACGCCCATTTGCCAAAATTTTTGTGTTTTTCGTTTTATGTCCGCAGTTGGACTCCTGCTATAAAATTTTAATGATATATCTTTATATTTGACAGAGATATCGCTTAAAATGTTTTTATTAGGTCACTTTATAAGACCCATATATAAAAGTGGGCGTGGCCCTCAACCGATTTCGGAAATTTTTCGTCCAAATATTTGACTAAGTAAGTATATCACGCGTAGCAAATTTCATCGATATATCTTCAACGGTTTCTGAGTTATGACATATAAAACTTAACTTGCAAGGTTTGACCCTTAATAAGTGGGCGTGGCACCGCCCATTTTCGAAAACGTCATCAAATTTCTTCCTAGGGGCCTGAGCTCAACACGTGGATAAAATTTCATCGCTCCAGCTGTATTAGTGACTGAGATACCAAATTTCCGATTTTTTCTATATAGGAAAAGTGGGCGTGGTCATGGTCCGATTTCGCCCATTTTCAATACCAACCGTCCCAGTCTCGATACCAACCTGCATTTCAAATTTCATCAAAATATCTCAATTTTTGCGCGAGTTAGAGTGTTTACAGACGGACTGACAGACGGACAGACGGACGGACGGACGGACGGACGGACGGACATGGCTCAATCGATTTCTCTTTTCACCCTGATCATTTTGATATATATAAGTCTATATCTATCTCGATTATTTCACTCTGTTACAATCCACCGTTATGTGATTAAAACTATAATACTCTGTGTACTAGTACAGCTGAGTATAAAAATATTGACGTTTAAAAATGGGTTACTTAAAATCCGTAAAAAATAAAAAATCGAAAAAGTGGGAGAATAATAACTTTCGACTAGCGGCAGGGGTACCCCGGTTGTCTATAAAAGCCGAGATGACCGGTTTATTATCGCCCGGTCTATTATAAACGTAGAACGATTTTGGATTTTGTATTTGCAACAATTTTGAAATTTTCAATTTTGGCCACATAAATTCGTAAAATCTACCTATGTGCAGCAGCAGTGTCCGAACTCGATACGACGGACGGCAGCCAGATAGATCTATCTCGGAGAGAGTCTCAGTGACTGGAAAGCGTAAAGAGGCTTTTTCCTTCCGTTACAAAACTCGGATTGGAAACAACACATTATGGAGCATATAATCAATGTAGCGGATGACACGATACCCGTCAAGCAGAGGCACTATCCCGTGTCACCGGTCAAGCAAAGGTATGCTTATGACGAGATAGAATGCTAAAGCTTCACGTGATCGAGGAAAGCAACAGTCCGTGGAGTTCTCCGTTTGTCTTGGTGGAGAAGCCAGGCGAGAAGCGGTTCTGCGTCGACATGCGCAAGCTGAATGAGCGGACCAAGAAGGATGCGTACCCGACCCAGCATGAGGAGGGAATTCTGTCGCGTTTGCGGGAAACTTATTACATATCCGGCATCGACTTGAAAGACGCCCGGTCGGCCGCTGTATCAGTTCAAGGTCATGCTATTTGGCCTGTGCAACGCTAACCAGCGCCTATATCGACTAATGGACAAGATAATTTCTTCACGGCTATGAGAAATCGTGCTTGTATACATAGACGATTTGTTGATATGTTCACCGGACTTTGAATCACATTTGGAACACCTGCCGGAGTTAGCGGACTGACCATCAATCTGGAGAGGTCTAAAATTTGCCAAAAGAAGATCGAAGGTGCAGGCAATGTTGGAGTGTCCGGTGCCTACCACGGTGAAACAACTTCGACGCTTCCTCGAGATGTGCGGGCGGTATCGGCGATTCATACCAGGATAGCAGCACCCATGACAGATTGTCTGAAGAAGGCAAAGATATTCAACCTGAAAGACGAAGCAACGCAGGCCTTCAATAAATTGAAGGAGGCGCTGACTTCAACGCACGTACTTGTGAACCCCGACTTCAGCAAGCATTTCTATATCCAATGTAATGCGTTAACGCAGGGAGTCGGGAGTGTGTTATTCCAAAAGGACGCCGAAGGGAATGAGAGGCCGATAGACTTCATGTCCCAGAAGCTAAATTCCTCCCAGAGGAATTACATAATCACGGAATTGGAATGCTTGGCGGCGGTTATCAGTGTACAGAAGTTCCGCGACTACGTGGACCGGATGCCTTTCACTATCATTACTAACCACATGAGCTTGAAATGGATTTGTCGGGTCGTCTATGGTGATCCGATAATTCTTAGCGCTACATCTCCAGAGCCAAATGAAAAAAGGTCAGCTAATATCAGGTATGAATCATTTTTTTGTATGGTGCGGTTGGCATGCCCTATTGCCGCACGAACCACCCCAGCCCGGCGAGCTAGTACATACTCTGATGCAAGACCAGCGATGCTGCCATCACCGCCATTGGAAGATTTCACTCCGATTTTGATCTCATCACTCCATCACTCCCTAAAAAAACTCTGTATCGCCGCCTAAGAAGTTAACTTCAAAAATATCAACTAATATTTACTATGTGTATCGAAGCAAAACCATTTCTGTTTTTAATCGGAGATATGCTCTTCTTTATTTGCCTGTGCATATTCACAATGAACAGTCAGTGCTCCAAAATATTCTCATTATCCTATAATCACTTCCATATTTTCTTGTATACCAAAAATATTAAACAATTTCTTGAACATAAAAATAGCCAAACACATGTGAAAGTTACCAAGAAACCAGCAGCGACAAAATAACCTATTTTGGTAATTACCAAGTTCGGCAACCGTGCTATAAGTGCTATACATAGAATTTGAACAAACAAAAACACAAAACCAGTTCTTGCTTTGCATACGTATGTATATACATGCGGTTGTTTTCATTATATTTGCAAATACAACAACAACAAAACAGAAAGCTTGTTACTTATTGGCTTGCATACGTGAGTGAATTCGAAATTCATAGAGGCTATTTCGAAGAACGGAACTTAAAAGCCCCAATGAAGCATGGAATATAATGTTGAATGTCCCAATATATGATGCCGTTGGGCTGAATCTCATGTTGATGTCATGTTTCGAATCCGGAGGAGAATAGAAATTCATAGAGAGAACACAAAAAAAGTAAAGTGAATGTTTGAAAAATATTATAATTTAGTGCAACGTTGCAACTTTTGGATGGGATGAAATTACATACATACATACATACATAAAAGTGAAGCTAATAAAAGCGTGTTAAAAATGCAAACAATACCAAGCGCGCTTGTGATTGTTATAACCCGTCTCCACGTGGCTGATCGTGATTCAGTTTAACATTTCTCTTTGTTGTTCTTCTTACTCGTACATGTTTGTATGTTTGCTTATTTTTGCGTTTTTGTTTTGGCCTGTGTGAGATTTCGATAGATTTTCGATACAAAATTAGAGAATGCATCGATATCATCGCGTTTGGCAAGAGGATTGAGAACGAAACTAGTGATTCAATCTTCACTCGCTCTCAGAAATTTGTATGGAAATTGGCGAGTTTCGGCACTCGTTTTGAGGTCGAAACAAGATTGAGAGAGCAAGTGCAGAAAAAAAGAGCGAAACACGTTTGTGGAGACATGGTATTGGGATACAAGCGGCGCTTGGATTGTTTGGTTTCGTTTATTGCTTGTACAAACCAATCTGTTTGAAAATTCAATCTGCTTGTGCAGCTCACTGGTATGTATTTTTGCTTTTGCGCAAAATCAAAATTACACGCACTCACACGACATTTTTTCCAAACTTTTATGGTTCTTAATATTTTTTTTTTTTTCAAACGCGCTTCACTGCTGTGTACGTACATATGTACATACCAGGAACTAACACGCGTGCAAAATTTTTGTGGTAGTATACGTGCAAAAGCAGAGCACTAGAAAAATATTTCTCCGCATATCATGCTTACCTGACAACGTACAAGTGCAAACTAGGAATGGGTAACACTGCGCTGCGCGGCGCAATTGCGCTAGCGCCAACCCTGGCATTATTGGGCTAACTCCGATTTGGAAATTGCGCCAACTCAATATAGCGCCAACTCAATATAGCGCCAACTCAGTATTGCGCCAACCCAATATTGCAATGTCCGTGTCCAAACACAGCAACTCTGCCGTGAAATTATCCAACGATTCTCTTTTGTGCCGCTGTTATGTCTTCCATTTGTCCAAACACATCAACTCGTCGCTAGCAAACTTTTGTTCATTATGTTTTGTTCTGGTATTCTTCGAACGCTCTGATTGGTCACTGGCCATAAGAATGATAGCACAAAGCGTGTTGGCCGAGCACCGACGACTTGGTGCCCCCTCTTTTCCTCGTCGCCTTCTCGCCCGCAAACGATCAAAAGCAGCGGGTTGCTCAACTTTTTGTCTCCGTGTTTGAACGTCGACAATATTGCCAATATCACGAACACCGAACGAAATACCGAAACGCCGAAAGCCATGGTGCCGAACTCGTCGAAAATCGTATCAGCTACCCCGTCGGTTCGAAGTTAAGTGTTGCCAACTATGTGAACTATGTTCGAATCAGCGTTACCAAGTGCTGATGCGAAATTGAGCGGGTTTTTCTCAGGTTTCTTATCTTTTTGATAAAACCAAATACATTTTTAGTTTATGTTACTAAAATCAATTTATTTAAATAATAAAATAATGGATTCTATTGAGATAGCAGCTTTATTAGTAGAGGAAGAGGAGCAAAGGATTTCTCTGAACGAAAGAAAGTTTTTGAGAGATCATAGCAATCCTTTTACTTTAATTAAACAAGCGTAAATTTAATTAGAGGCTGAAAATAAAAAAATAGTCTTAATTTTGCGTGAAAGAAATCTTTACCTTGTCCTTTTTTCTGTTTTTCAAAGAATTATTTTGAACTACATAAAAGCAAATTGTATACAAAAACAGGGGAAAATTTCAATAACAATGACCCGGCACCGGCATTTTTCGTTTCTTTTTTTTTTGGCGATAGATCACTAAAATGCAAACGAAATCTTGCGGAATCTTATAATTCATTAATAACACAGTATTTTTGCGTACAGCAGCCTTATACATTGCGAAGCCCGCCGCGCTTTGAAAAGTAACCCTCAGCCGACAGAACTCCCTTTCTGGAGTAAGATCTGGAGAGATTTACAGTATCTTTGCGTAGTCGGGAGTGTTATAACTAGTAAAGTTATCATTCACAGAACTTTTCCTGAAGGATTCATTGAAACATTCTTAGTGGTTTGAAAATAAATACGGCGGGCGCATTATACTGAAGCCGACCATCTACCACCTGCAATATTTATTTCTACTCGTCTATATTGAGACGAAAGTTTTTACTGAAATGGTAAATTGTTGGTTATACGCATTCATAATTCGTTAGTGTCTTTTTTATAGTAGTCAAACAATAATTATCAATTTCAGAAAATGCATTATTATTCTTGGGTGAAAATATATTTTAATTTCCAAAACCTACATACACACGTAAATCACTCTTCTTATCATTATTTCACAATTTTTTCTTTGAAGCTTTTTTTGCATATAACAGCAATTCAATCGCGGTGGAAAATGCAATGGACCCACGCCATGTTTGTGGCTTCTCGCGACCGGTTGATTAATGTATTTACATATATTCACTCTCATTAACACTTATTACAACTTCATACATGCATTTACATAATTTATTAAACTTTTATTGTAATTTTTGATATTTTGTTAATATCGCCGCAACCAAATACTTGCGGCAAATTTCGCCACGAAAAACTGTCAAAACGTTCGTTCATTCGGTGTTCACGATTTACCGAACTTCGAAAGATTCGACGCGCCGTCGGTTGTCATAATGCCGATTTGCCGAAAACGTCATTTCGGTACCGCCGACGGTGTTCGTGATAGTGGCATATAAAACCGACTCAATTTCGTGCGCTAACACCAGCACCGGCTCCAATATAGCGCTAGTGTAAAATTGGGCCACCACAACGCCAATAGCAGCACAGCGTATATGACACATAGATGGGCATACTGAAGTAATATTGTAATTCAGTAAAGCAAACAGTAAGCAGTAAAAGAATATTCCTTACTTAAAATTGTTTACAGTAATAAGTAACGCTTCACTTGTTACTTAAAAAATTTTACAGTAATAAGTATCGCTTTACTTATTACTTAAAATTTTTTACAGTAATAAGTACCGCTTTACTTATTACTGTAAACAATTTCAAGTAATAAGTAAAGCGTTACTTATTACTTTAAAAATTTTACAGTAATAAGTAATCTTTACTCGTTACTCTAAAAATTTTACAGTAATAAGTAATATTTACTTGTTACTCTAAGACTACTTAAGTATCGAGGATACAGTAGTCTAAGTATTGGCATACATACACACGTACACTGATGAGCACAAACGCATAGGTTAACGAGCATCTAAGAGATGATGCCCAATAAACATAATAGAAAAAATCTCGAACATTGAAAAAAAAATTATACAAAATTTTAAAATCAGAGCTTTTTAAAATTCACAACTAAACGTATTCTCAATTTTTTCTCAAATATACCGAGGTACGTACCTAGGTATGTATAAATTAAGAACATGCAAATAAAAACTATATTTTTAGAACAATGCTCGGTAAAACTTGGGAAGCAAAAATTTATTTAAAAATCAATTGTAAATTAAATGTAAATTTATCTTAAAAACAAAAGTACATATTTATTTGATATTAAATAAAATTGCTCTTCATCCAAATGTTATTTGAAGCAGTGGCAGGAAATATTGTAATTGTATTCTAGGTTAAGGTCTTATAAAAGTTGTTATATTCTTCAGGAATGGTACAAGCCTTTTAAGTTGAGAACATTTGAGATGCATTTGGGTTTTGGTATACATATGTATGTATATACAGTTGCTTACAAATACATCTCAAATTGAGAATTAAGAAAAATGTGTATTGGGTAATTTAGGAGGAGGAACAGTAGGTAAGAGAGCAGCGTTACCACTGTGATAAAATTCTGTCAGCATTGTGAAGCAATTTCTCGCTCGGTAGGTATAAGGATTTTTCTTTAGGTATGTATTTCGAGTAAGCAAATAACTGGAAGAAGAAAGTTTTCATCTGCTTTACTTAAAGATGCAAGTTCATCGATTTTTCGTTGAAGTTTTTTTAATAAGATGAAAATCTTTTATCGATTGTGAGCACATAGAATATATGTATGTATATCCTTGCAGGAAGAAAAAAAATGAAATGCTAAAAGTAGTTGACTTTTAATTGGCTATTTTGAGACATTTGAAAAAAAAAAATCAATATGTATCACACAGCAAGAAACCCATTTTTAGTTAGTTCATTGACAAAAGCTTTCAAATTCCTGATGAAAATATTTTTATTCAAGAACATTTTAACTGATTTTGCTGTGAAAAACCCTCTTTTTTAGATTTGAAAAGCGAAGCAATGGAAATCAATATGTATAGCGAAATGCTTGTGAATTCTATGATTCTAACCTTGTATGCATGTAGCAGTTACATATGCAACCATTTCCCTTGTATTTTTTGTATAATTTTATAAACATTAATAATGTTATATTTTGGGACTAACTATTTTTCACCCAAACAAAGTTAGTTTATAATTACCTTCCAAGTAATGCAGTCATGACTGACTTTTTTATCGCCATTCCCATACAAAAGTAGTTAGCCTTTTTCAAAGAATATATACCATTAACAGTTACCACTAGTGTCTTTGTAAACTGTTTAAAGTCAGTTTAAGTTAGATGCCCTTCCTGCGGGGGTATAAATGTAATAAACAGTTTTGAGAATTGGTTAAATTTCGGAACCCGTATTTTTTCATTCTTCATATTATCCCAATCGCTTTTAAACAAAGTATCTCTTATCAAAACATGTAGGTACTTACATATGTAAGTATTTATTACTAATAAGTGTAGAAAGAGATAATGGTAATTTTTCAAAAAAAATTGGTAGATTTTTTCAAGTAGATGGTTATTTTTTTGTTCTGAGTGGCAGGTAGTAAAGACCAAGTTAGATGCAAATGCGTACATATATGTATATGTACATACACATGGATTTGCGCTACATTGGTAAAAAGGGGTGTGAAATTTGTGATGCCATGATGTAGATACCCTACATAGCCGTACAGATACCCTACAAAGAAATTCACATTAATCGGGAATTATTTCGGGATCGCGCGCAATGGAACATGCGACTGCTCGTAATTATATCTGAACGACGGTGGTCATAATAAATAATTTTTATTAAATTGTATGCATGTAAAATCATTTATACATATGTATGTATATGTACATATGCAGGTAAGTATTGGCTGGCCTAAAATTTGACATGACCGTAAATTATTGCTTTCTTTTGAAATTCAAACAATACTTTTTGGTAAGCTTGCTCAAGTAGCCGACTGTGAAGTTTTGTTTTCAGAGAGAATTTACATTGAATTTCGTTACGGATACTTAGTTATTAGCCTAAAACTGGAGGTTTCCGCGCGTTAACGCTTGTTAATGTAAATCATCGTATTTTTTGCAACTCAAACAATCGTTTTTGTATGCATAGGTAGCTGTTAAGTTTTTATTTTTCAGACAGAAATTGAATAGAATTTCTTTACAGATCTTTAGTATTTAAGCAGAATCTGGGATTTCCCGCTATTGGGAATGCACGATTTTCTTGTTTTGAAACAAAAACTATCCTTTTTGGTAAGTTTCGTTTTCGGAGAGCGATAGAGAGAGAGAGAGAGAGAAATGCGTTCCCATTAGCGGAAAATCCCAGATTCTGCTTAAATACTAAAGATCTGTAAGAAATTCTATTCAATTTCTCTCTGAAAAATAAAAACTTAACAGCTACCTAAGCATACAAAAACGATTGTTTGAGTTGCAAAAAATACGATGATTTACATTAACGAGCGTTAACGCACGGAAACCCCCAGTTTTAGGCTAATAACTAAGTATCCGTAACGAAATTCAATGTAAATTCTCTCTGAAAACAAAACTGCACAGTCGGCTACCTAAGCAAGCTTACCAAAAAGGATTGTTTGAATTTCAAAAGAAAGCAATAATTTACGGTCATGTCAAATTTTAGGCCAGCCAATACTTACCTGCATATGTACATATACATACATATGTATAAATGATTTTACATGCATACAATTTAATAAAAATTATTTATTATGACCAACGTCGTTCAGATATAATTACGAGCAGTCGCATGTTCCATTGCGCGCGATCCCGAAATAATTCCCGATTAATGTGAATTTCTTTGTAGGGTATCCTTTTTTAGAACTTCTCCCAATTATTTTATGTTACAACAGGTATATCTTAAAAATTTGAAATATCTAAGTGAAACGCCGAAACACGTCAACTTAATTTTTGCCTGTAGAATACAACGACGTGTTCAGAATATCCGTATTAAATCTTGATTTCGAGATATTTAGGAAAGAAGTTTCAAATTTCTGAAAGTGAATTCTTCGTCGCTTGTAAACTTTACCCAGGCTTTGCACTTTTTTCCGCGAAAAGATTTTAATAGCTGTCTACTTAATTGGGATATTATAAATTCAATGCCACCTCCAGTTTTCCGAAATTGCATTCGGTTTTCGAGATAACGGTAGATAATTAAAATTTACCATACCCCATTTACCCCTGGTAATAACTCATTCAGTTTTCGAGCTAATATATGAAAACTTTGCACGTGACTGTATCTTACTATTACCTTAACTATTTCTAAAAATAATCGAAATCGGGTCACTATGGCATATAGTCCCCGTGCAACTGATTGTTCAGATATATGGTTTTGATCTTTTATTTGTTCCTAACTCCGAAAATACTCCTTCCACGCAGAAAGTATTATAATAACTTTGATTCAAAATTAATTCATAAACAACTTCTTCATATACGATTTCGACATATATGCAACAGTTAATGCACTTTTGTGCAACCAAAGTCGAAATTTCACAATAAAAATTTTTTCTAAGCTCGTTAACACATGTATCATATTAAATGAATTAGACGATGATAATAAATACAGCAATGGGCTGTATACGAAGAATGATGCAGACTTCGGATGAAATTTACCACAATGACATTCAAAAAGAAATATTTTTATTATTAAAAAACAATGATTTCCCCGAAAAAACAATAAAGAATTTATTAAGAAAATATAAGTCGCAAAATAGTCAAAAAGCCAACAACCCAGTGATTTTCAAGTCAGTAACTTATGTGCCAAAATTATCAGAACGACTAAAACAATCAGACTGCTACAATAATGACAAAGTAAGAATCGCACATAAACCAGAAAACACATTAAAACAATTTTTCAATAGAGTTAAGTCAAATATTCCCCCATTTGAAAGAAGTAACGTAGTGTATCAAATCCCCTGTAACGGTAATAACATCGAACCATGTAATAGTGTATATGTAGGCACAACGAAATCTAAACTAAAAACTAGACTAGCGCAACATAAATCAGATGCAAAAAAAAAATTGTAATAAAATAATAAACCAAAAAACGGCGCTTATGGCCCACTGTGCAAGTAGCGGACACTTGCCAAATTTTGAGAAGACAAAAATACTGCAACAAGAACAACATTACAGCAAGCGTTTTACCCTCGAAATGTTACATATAATTAACACACCGACAAACATTAGATTAAATTACAAAACGGACACAGATAATTGTGCTCATATATACAAACATTTATTAAAAACAGATAGTTGACAACTCCACGTCATACAGGACGGACGTGCATATAAATGTATGTAATTTTGTATTTATTTATAATTATAATTTTGTGATTTGTTGTGATTTGTTTATAATATATTGTTTTATTTAATTGTTAATAGTGGCCCTGAGGACGATTACTGAAAGTAATCGAAATATATTGGCATGAAAAATATATAAACAAAAAATTTTTGATTGTTTTTCTTACGACCTGGAGCCGGCAAACAACAAATATTAACCAATAAAGGTCGCCAAATATAACATATATATAAAGACGGAAGGCACGCCGTTGGCATATAACACGCAAAATGGGATATGCAGAAATAAAAAACAACTATGACAACTGTAAGGCAACAATAAACAAATTTCAATATGTATCTAAAAAATTAATTAAAGTTAAATGTAATATCAAGTTCCTCTTAAAATGTAGAAAGTCTAAGATTATTCCTAATTTTTTTAAAAACACCACAAAATGTAATAGTTTATTCGCATCAGATTGTGACGCCAACACCGACATTGAAAAAATTTTAAATAGACATACAAAAAACTACCTGACAAAAATATTAAATTTACTTATTAAACAAAAGCACAACGTTTTAAAAAGGTTTAACAAACAGATAGAAGACACAACAACAAAACTCAAAGAAAAAATGAGCGAAATTGATTTTCAACAATTTATTGAAAATGAAAAACACGTAGATAATGGACTTAAAACAACTTTGCAGAAGCGCCAAGATAAAAAATATGAGAAACTCCGGAATAAACGCAACAAACAATTTTTTACAAACAACAAAACACATGAAGATTGGTTTATAAATAAAACAAAAGCAAATATACCAGATGATGTTAAAGCGCTGTTGGCAAAGGGGCCAAAATTCGCTCTGCCAGTGGATAAAAAGAATTTTCCACTTTTCAAGTACATAGCCGATGGAGAGGATTTGATACAGAGTTTTGACAACAAAGAGAAACAAGAAGAAGCCCGAACAAAATTCTCCTTACTGGTTAAAAATCACACAACAACACATAGCCCCAGTGAAATAGATAGTGCAATAATGGATACAGTGGACCAGACGCGAATATTTCTCAAGAAAAATAAAAACATAAAAATACTTACATCAGACAAAGGAAATAAAACAGTGGCGATGGAAATTGACGAATATGAGAATAAAATGATAGATATTTTAAGCGACTTGACTACATATAGAATCCAAAGACAAGATCCCACATCGCGGTTACAAAATAAAAATATCAGTCTGGTTGAAAAACTTTTTACAATGGGACATATCACAATAGCCGAGAAAAGAAAACTTACTACTACTTCTGCACTACCTCCTAGAATTTATGGGTTACCCAAAATACATAAAGACGGAATGCCACTTCGACCAATTTGTTCCACCATAGGATCACCATCATACGGGCTGTGCAAATATATTGTTGACGTACTAAAAAAAGTAACCACGGACTCTATATATAATATCAGAAATACCCTGGATTTCAAAGAAAAAATTAATAATACTTATATTTGTGATGACGAAAAACTTATTTCTTTTGACGTGGTTTCACTTTTTCCGAGCATTCCAATACATCTAGCACTTGATGCTATATCAGAAAAATGGTCAATAATAAGAAAATTTACGGATATTCCAAAGCGAACATTTATGGAAGTAGTTCAATTTTGCATCCAGGAAAATAGATATTTTAAATATAAGGACAATATATACACGCAATTAAAAGGACTACCAATGGGATCTCCGACGTCTCCAGTAATAGCAGATATTGTGATGGAGAATTTGCTAGAAAGCACAATAGAAAAGTTACAACGAAAGCCAAGAATGCTCACAAAATACGTTGACGATTTATTCGCAATAATTAATGAAAATGACATACACACAACTCTAAATGCACTTAACTCTTTTGACAAAAATATTAAATTCACATTTGAAATAGAGAAAGACCATAAATTAGTATATCTTGACTCAGTTATCAATAAGCATGGAAACCAGTTGAAATTAAAGTGGTATAAAAAACCGACAGCATCAGGACGAATCGTCAACTTTAATTCAAAACACCCTAAGACGATGATAATAAATACAGCAATGGGCTGTATACGAAGAATGATGCAGACTTCGGATGAAATTTACCACAATGACATTCAAAAAGAAATATTTTTATTATTAAAAAACAATGATTTCCCCGAAAAAACAATAAAGAATTTATTAAGAAAATATAAGTCGCAAAATAGTCAAAAAGCCAACAACCCAGTGATTTTCAAGTCAGTAACTTATGTGCCAAAATTATCAGAACGACTAAAACAATCAGACTGCTACAATAATGACAAAGTAAGAATCGCACATAAACCAGAAAACACATTAAAACAATTTTTCAATAGAGTTAAGTCAAATATTCCCCCATTTGAAAGAAGTAACGTAGTGTATCAAATCCCCTGTAACGGTAATAACATCGAACCATGTAATAGTGTATATGTAGGCACAACGAAATCTAAACTAAAAACTAGACTAGCGCAACATAAATCAGATGCAAAAAATTGTAATAAAATAATAAACCAAAAAACGGCGCTTATGGCCCACTGTGCAAGTAGCGGACACCATAGTTTATATCTATAAGTTGCGACACTCTTTGACATGTTGTGCCTGTCACCCTGCAGTGCTGTGCAAAAGTTACAGAAAAAAAATTCAAATAAATTTTGAAATCTTTAAATCTTTAAAATTATTGGGTGAATTGAATTTGTAATGCTATATTTGTAGCGATAATAACAAAAAATTGACATATTTTTGAGTTTTAATTGATTTTATTCGGAATTTTGGATATTTTCTTGTGAAGATTTTGCTACGTTTGAATACAACACTGTGGTCGATTCTTCTTCACATTTGGTTTATTTAGTTTCTCATTCTCCCATTGACACATAATGTGCCTGTCACTTTTTGCAACAACAATTCCCATGGTTGAAGTTTGTTTTGATGGGGATACAGTGAGTCACAGAGAAAGTGAGCCATTATTTATTCAGACATTTTTATTATTAAATATCTTTGTTAACAATTACTTGACTTTCCTAATTTTTTTGCGACGGAAAAGTTTCAACAACATGCCAGAAATGATGAAAAACAAAAGCATACACGTATATACGCGTCACAATCAAAGCTTTCTGGCAACTCCAATTTAAATACTTAAACTTTCTCTCTAGAACACCGATTTCTCTCTTATATATTTTTACAGTTCACATTTTACATTATGTGTTAATTATATAAAAAAAAAAAACAGATCAGGCAATTTTTTTCCATTTTTAAAAGGTGTACTTATCATAAAACACACGCTAGAGCGCGTAAAAATCGTGTTTTGTTAGTTGAATAAAACACATTGGTTGCTAATAAAATTGGTATTATATTTAATTCAAGTGCGCCAATAGATGCATTAGTTATATTTTGGATGTCAATGTGCAAAGATGGGCCGACAAACAAGTTTAGATATTAGGGATAGAGTAATTGAACTGTTGAAACAAGGCAAAAAAGTATTAAAACCGTCTTAGGGCATATTCCTCTTAGTGGCTAACCTTCACTGTGAGCCCGTTTCATGAACTTTTCCGGTTTTAACTATTATTTTTATAACTAAAAAATAATGTTCATCAAATATTTTTTGAAATTCTAAATTGTGGTTTATTCTAAAATATACCTAAGTACATAAATTTGTTTTTCAATCTGCTTGTGTATAATTTTTTATTTGCATAAAACTTCGGACAACATAACGTGGGTCATTTTCACTGCGACTTACTGTATGTATCAAAAATATAGATACACATTTATTTTTTCAAAACAAAAATGAAATATCCATGACGCAAATCGTTGCTACCCAATAAGCATTTTTGAATGCATTTGAATTTCATTGAGATCAAATCCATTTTCCAATTTCCAACAATAATTTTTAACTTGAATTCAGAAACAGCCCATTTTTCGATATGAAAATGTTTCTGTTTCTCCACTTGAAAAAAATATTGGAATTTGACTTGAACTTTATCGATATTCTCCAACCAAAATCAAACGTCAGAATAAAGCTTTTGAGCAACAAACTCTCATCCGATTGAAATAAAGGAACAAAAATGTAACAATTGTGATTGTCTGCTTGACTTATTTGCTCACTTTTTTGTTATGCACATAACAATAATAACAATACTTTATACACAATAATTAGTTGAATTAGATATACATTCCTCTTTAAATTTTATTCTTCACTCACTTTTTCGTTTACTTATTGCTAATATGATTGAATTTAATTAATACTAATTATGCACTCAGTTCAGTTTGGAAAAGTATTGTACCTTAAGTGTAAAAACATGTTGGATATAACCTTGATAATTGAGACTTTTTCCCCACATTGGATTCGTGCTAATTGGGAAATATCCAAATGTAGGAGAATGTAGAGTTTCCAAAGCAACCAAAGCGTTCTAAGGCATCCAGGCATTAATCAAAAAGTATGAATTGGTACAGCGTTTTATCAGCGAACACAATCTGAGAGTGTTAGAGAGTGTAATTCTCAAACTTATCTCTAATCCAAAGCGAAGGTAGAAAACCACACTAGAAATCAATTGGAGACTGATTAGAAAAAGAAATATTTGCAAAAACCCCGTTAGAATTTCATTAGAAAACTACATTGGATTTCAATTCGGAAATTATAATTTTCTCCATTTGAGAGTTATGTCCCATTTTTTTTGAGATCGATATAATTCTCGACAGTTCCACGAGTCGTCCTCTAACGTTAGAGATTTGAGAAAAGGGCTAGTTCTCGAGTCATTCTCAAACCGATATCTAACCTAAATGTTTGTTGGGTTTTCACCATCAAAATGGCCGTTTGAATTTAAATTTTTTTATCTCCTTTTGAACATTTTCGTATAAGTAGGGTTGCTCTTTCTCGTACTGTTCTGTTAATACATTTTTCCAGAAATATAGAAAAGGGAATATACGGATACCATTGCCTTTACTACTTCATTCGCGTATATGCAAATTTTATTTAATGTAAGATTAACATGATCGATCTTTAAACATAGAATAGCAACAATTTTTTTCAAATTACACGATTTTTCAAACGTGATTTTAGCTTTTTAAACATCATTCGACATTTTGGTAAATGCAACCAAATTTTAGTGTTGATGCAACATAGAGCAATTTTAAAATATACGCTATGAATTAAATATAAAATTTTATTCTTAAATGTCATTTGGAATTTGGTTTCTTTAACATGATGATAGTGTCAATATAAACAAAAAAAATGTTAAAAAACCCAGCCAGCAAGGTTCCGTACATTTTACGAACATTGCGATTTACGAGCTATTCTCGAATAAGAAAACAATAACAAAAGAAGCTTTTTTTCTATCATGTCAAAAAAAAAAGAAAACGAAAAATTTCAAACTCAATATTTTAAAAGTACCTAAGTATGTAGTATGTTTGTGAAATTTCTACATTTACGATAAAAAAACGGACGTAAAAAGATTCATATACGAGTACTTTTTCGATACATTTACGACACTCGTAGGCAATGAACGTTTTAAAGCGAAACAGTATTCGTAGGCGAATCGTAAACGGATTTCGTAAACGATATTTTATTAGAGTTTTCTTTGAGAAAACATCAGTTTACGAGCTCGTTTACGATGATTTTGCTGGCTGGGAAAGAACTTCAGAACTATTTTGAAACATACACAATTTTTTTGAATATTTGGAGTTCTGCTGTTCGTGCAAAACGCAATTATTATTCTTTTTTTTTGTGTCACTTTATGATTTAGGGTGCGATATATTGTATTTGTGTAAATTGTAAAATCAGTCCAGTTAATTTAACAATAAATTTAAGGTAAAATCAAAAAAAATTCCGTGTTAATTTAAATAGCTGAAATTGCAAAATTATCTAGTTAAAAATGTAAAATCAACAGGAAAACATTTATCTGTTATTTTATGCGCACGTGGGCCGATATGCGGAAAAAATTAATATATATCGCATACTAAATCATAAAGTGGCACAACTTAAAATTCAAAAATTTTCAGGAGCCAAAAAACTTTTTCTTGACAACCAATGAATTGGAAAAAAGCCACGTATTTTTCAGTCAAAAGAGACTCCGAATGAAAAGTTTTTTTGTTGGCAATCGCTAGAGATATGTTCTGTGTACCGGTTTATGATGAAAAGTCGATTTAATAAAATTTTTAGTTGTGTCACTTTATGATTTAGGGTGCGATATATTTTTATTAAAATCGTTTTCGTAGTGAAGAAAAAAATTCAGTAAAAACGAAGTAAATCCTAACGACTTTGCTCCCATTTTGGTAGTAACAGCAATTATACGAAATTGCACAGCATTGATTCCTTCATTCTCTTCATTTTCGCACAAACACATACGCATTTTTTAAATTGAAGAAGAAGAAGACCATTTGAGTGACCAAACTATTTAGTATAAACAATGGCGGACACTTGCCAAATTTTGAGAAGACAAAAATACTGCAACAAGAACAACATTACAGCAAGCGTTTTACCCTCGAAATGTTACATATAATTAACACACCGACAAA
This sequence comes from Urophora cardui, assembly GCA_960531455.1. Lineage (NCBI taxonomy): Eukaryota > Metazoa > Arthropoda > Insecta > Diptera > Tephritidae > Urophora > Urophora cardui. The sequence goes on along the minus strand of OY482675.1, from coordinate 42,555,300 downwards.
CATTAGATTAAATTACAAAACGGACACAGATAATTGTGCTCATATATACAAACATTTATTAAAAACAGATAGTTGACAACTCCACGTCATACAGGACGGACGTGCATATAAATGTATGTAATTTTGTATTTATTTATAATTATAATTTTGTGATTTGTTGTGATTTGTTTATAATATATTGTTTTATTTAATTGTTAATAGTGGCCCTGAGGACGATTACTGAAAGTAATCGAAATATATTGGCATGAAAAATATATAAACAAAAAATTTTTGATTGTTTTTCTTACGACCTGGAGCCGGCAAACAACAAATATTAACCAATAAAGGTCGCCAAATATAACATATATGAATTAGATGAGTTTTATATCATCTTATAGAAAATTAAAAGAAGTATTATCCAGTTTTAAAATCGTGAAAATACATGCACATATAATGATTTTATACCTATTTGATTAAATTTTTCTTTGTTAATGTTTGATAAAATTTTCGTACAAAACAATCACGGCGAGGTAGAACAAATTTTAATACGAAGGTCACACCACCCACGAGGTTATTGCAGAATATCAAAGTTCAATGCTTCACTAACAAGTATCTGTCAAAAACAAAATCGCAAAGTGGTAACTTTTTGAGAAAACCGCAATTTTATATATTTTATGTTTTCGCGGAATCTAATATCCGCCACAGTCCGAATTTTTTCGATTGGTATACCTTTTCGGATACCTTGAGGATAATAAAGAAAGCATCAAATAAAAAAAGGATACCTGTGATGGGAACATTTCACGTAAACAAGATATAAAGGATAACACCTGCCATGTAAAAGATACCTACATTAATTCACTTATAATTCCGAAAATGTTAGTTCCTCGTGAAAAACTTATATTGCACGTTCATTTAAAATTAATACGAAAATATTTCTTTCATATATGGTTTTGACGTACCTGCAGTTTTTAATGCACTTTTGTGCAACCAAAGTCAAAATTTCGATTAAAAAAAAAATCGTTTTTTTCCATGTTCCTACTTTGGGGTCAAATATTTTGTTTGTGGACATAGTTATCTTTGAAATTTTGATCATTTATAAAAACATGACATATTCAGTACGTACATTAGTAATCTGTAAATGATTCAATCGTATCGTGGAAATTATCGTAGGCATGACCGTGATTGTTTTGTACGAAAATTTTATCAAACATTAACAAAGAAAAATTTAATCAAATAGGTATAAAATCCTTATTTGTGCATGTATTTTCACGATTTTAAAACTGGATAATACTTCTTTTAATTTTCTATAAGATGATATAAAACTCATCTAATTCATTTAATATGATACATGTGTTAACGAGCTTAGAAAAAATTTTTATTGTGAAATTTCGACTTTGGTTGCACAAAAGTGCATTAACTGTTGCATATATGTCGAAATCGTATATGAAGAAGTTGTTTATGTATTAATTTTGAATGAAAGTTATTATAATACTTTCTGCGTGGAAGGAGTATTTTCGGAGTTAGGAACAAATAAAAGATCAAAACCATATATCTGAACAATCAGTTGCACGGGGACTATATGCCATAGTGACCCGATTTCGATTATTTTTAGAAATAGTTAAGGTAATAGTAGGATACAGTCACGTGCAAAATTTTCATATATTAGCTCGAAAACTGAATGAGTTATTACCAGGGGTAAATGGGGTATGATAAATTTTAATTATCTACCGTTATCTCGAAAACCGAATGCAATTTCGGAAAACTGGAGGTGGCATTGAATTTATAATATCCCAATTAAGTAGACAGCTATTAAAATCTTTTCGCGGAAAAAAGTGCAAAGCCTGGGTAAAGTTTACAAGCGACGAAGAATTCACTTTCAGAAATCTGAAACTTCTTTCCTAAATATCTCGAAATCAAGATTTAATACGGATATTCTGAACACGTCGTTGTATTCTACAGGCAAAAATTAAGTTGACGTGTTTCGGCGTTTCACTTAGATATTTCAAATTTTTAAGATATACCTGTTGTAACATAAAATAATTGGGAGAAGTTCTAAAAAAGGGGTTAGGAAAATGAATGTATTTCCCTAAAAAACAACCAAATGGATTAAATTTTGCTATGATGTGTCGGCCGACGGATGAGCCCAACTCAAGTAAACCTCAAAATTTAATTTAAGTATCTTCAACTACATTTTTTTAACAAATATAAATTTTTTTTTTAGGGATGACTATCTAAAATTAAAATTGCGGAGGGTCAAACTTCATTTTAGAACTAGGTTCCTTTGGACTTTTTTGTTCAGAATTGACCAGAGAATGCAGCTGTGGCCGAAACAAAGTAGGTTTTTTCCCCGTCAGTACAAATTGACCCGCCCTAATGTATTTGTACATACACATGGATTTGCGCTACATTGGTAAAAAGGGGTGCGAAATTTGTGATGCCATGATGTAGATACCCTACATAGCCATACAGATACAGAAAGCCATCTAACTGTCGAGATGTTCGGACGTGTTTCTGTCGCTCCTCTATTTTTGCAAAATATTTTTGCAAAATAAAGTGAAAAGGAAATTGCATTCGCAGTGAATTTTCTTTCATTGCGCAATCGTTAAATCGAGATAGTGACTCTTAAAACAAAAAAAAAATAAAAAAAATAAAAAAAAAAAAAAAAAAAAACTAAAAACTAAAAGCAATGCCTTGTGTGTGTGGCCAAAGGATTGATCGAGTTCAAGTCGGACTCAAAGTTGAGTGTGCGAATTGCCTAACTTTTTTTCATACAGCATGTGTTGGTATCAAACCAGCTGATTTGGACTACCTGCTTAACTCTGATCAGAGTTTTTATTGTAATGCCTGTATGGTGGTGCGCCGCACCTCCCTTCGGTCTCTGCTTAAGCAACCTGCTGTTCAAGTGGAAAACAAAGCTGGCGCCAAATCATCTACAAACTCATCTGACTCTCCGAACTCTTTGAAACCAAATTCGGATGAGCATGCTAAACAAAATTCCAATAACAATAAGCCTCTGCCAGTCATGCTGGAGGGAGACAAATCTACCAATAAATTATGCAAATCTAAATCTACCAATAATAACAATTCGTCTGACTCTCCGAAATCTATGATATCAAACTCGGATGAGCATACAAAGCAAATCGTCAATAACAATAAACAACAACCAATATCGTTAAAATCTTTATACAATGCTATTGCCTCTCTTCGTAGTGAGAATTCTCGTGTGCATAATCTTATCACTGCTCTGAAAGCTGAAAACAACAAACTAGTCTCAAAAACAGAAAACATGCATACTGCGCTCCTTTCTATGCAGAGCAATTTAAATGAGAAAGACAATATGATCGCTAATCTCACGTGTGAAATTAAAAGTCTTTGTCTTGCACTTAATAAATTTGTTGGTAAGAGGGATAATATGCATTCCTCTTTATCATATTCGCATAATTCCCTGTCAACAAACTCCTCAACTACTGGTAACACTACTTCGTCGCTAGTTGGCTCGCAGTCATTCGCAAATTATCAGTGCACAAATGTTGGTGTGCCAGCTAGCTATATGTTATCGAATTCTGTTTATACTGCTGCTGCTAGCACTACGTCAGCGTCACCAATGCACACCGTCGTTGTTACCGCTCCGATATCTAGCACTGCTGCTCACGATGCAATACCTTCGTCTTTCCCGCTGCCCATCATAAATTGCGCTGGTGTACCTAAAAACAACACCTCATCTGCAATATCTAATTCTTCACTTACTGTGGATTTGCCCCTTTCCACTCTCTCGTCGAATATTGCCTATCGATCGAATTCGCAGTCGTCGTTCTCTAGTATAACATATGCCGGCGTATCTAAAGCTGGCGCTACATGTTCTTCGTCGCAGTCGCCGTTGCCTAGCATAGCATCTGCCAGTGTATCTATAGCTAGCGCGACAAATTCACCGTCGCAGTCGCCGTCGCCTAGCATAGCACATGCCGGCGTATCTAAAGCTGGCGATACATATTCTTCGTCGCAGTCGCAGTCGTCGTTGCCTAGCATAGCACATGCCGTTGCTACTAATTCACCAATGCTGCCGTCGCCTGTTAATTTGAATGATACTGAACAGTGGGTCGAGGTATCGAATAAAAGAAATATAAATAATAGACCTAATCATAGTAATAAAAACAATTATAATAAAAATATTCTTGTTAGAGGTACAAATAAATGCTCGGACCTTGATGTGATTGATGTGGCTCGCTACAAATGGCTACACTTATCCTCTTTTGCTCCAACAGTTTCTGAAGATGATATAAAAAATTATGTTTCCAAACAGGCTAACTTGGACATTACCTCGTTATCTTGTTTTAAATTGGTCAAAAGAAATATACTTTTATCTACTTTATCAAAAGTTAATTTCAAATTAGGTGTTCCTGAATCCGCTTATAATAAATTGTTGTCTTCGGAAATTTGGCCTAATAATGTAATAGTTAAGCCTTTCTTAATTTTTCAAAAGGCTCGAGAAAAACCATCTCAGTTGTAGCAAACTAATTTAGTTTCTGACTGTTTGGGCAATGCAAATAATCTTATTAATTCAGATAATAAGCTAAGAGTTTATTTTCAAAATATATCTGGCTTGAGAACTAAATGCTCAATTGTGTATATGAAAAGTTCTTTCCAAGAATTTGATGTTTTTGTTTTTGTTGAATCTTGGCTGAATGAAAACTTCTTTGACAGTGAACTTTTTGACCCCAATCTTTACGATGTTTTTCGTAAAGACCGTGATCCTGTCAAAACTGGGTGTTCTAGAGGAGGAGGAGTTCTCATTGCTGTCCGTAAGAAATTTAGGGCAGCACTGGTAACCCTTTCCAATTCTGACACACTTCTTGATCAAATTTGTGTTTGCATTCATGGTTCATTGGGAACAGTTTATATGTGTACTTCATATATTCCTCCGAACAGTGCTGATTTTGTTTATTTTGCACACATTGACAATGTTGTGTCGTTAGCTTCACAAATTTCTGGGGAAAGTCATCTATGTGTTCTTGGTGATTTTAATTTGTGCCATTTGAATTGGTCCTCGTTTAGTAACTTAAAGCCACTTATTGCTTCGAAAGTTAATTCTTCAGCTGAGATTCACGTAGTTGATAGCTTATTAAGCATTGATTTACATCAAATTAATGGGTTTCGAAACAGTTTAAACAGAATATTAGACTTAGTATTTATGTCCAATAATATTAATTATACACTGTCGGAATGTATTACACCTGTTTCTCCCACTGATAAGCATCATGTGCCTCTTTCTCTTGAGTTAGAGTTTTATGAATTCGCTAACGTTGCCGATGAGCCTGATATCAAATTTAATTACAAATCTTGCAATTTTTCTACCTTTAATGAAATTTTATCCAGTGTTGACTGGTGTAATGCATTCCACGACAAAAATGTTACTGCTTGTTTCCAATACTTTAAATCTAAGGTCTATGAATTATGTTTGAAGCATGTTCCTATTGTGAGTAAGAGAAAATACAAGACGCCTTGGCATACCAAACGTCTAAAACGCCTGAGGAACTTAAAAAACAAATTCTGCAAATTGTATAAAAAAAACTGGCGACCCAGTACATTATTCGAAATTTCAATGCTATTTAAAAGAGTTCAATTGTCTAAATAAGTTCTTGTACAGAAATTACATACTTAATTTTGAGACTAATATTATTACTGACTCGAAAGCCTTTTGGCAATTTATTAAGGCAAAGAAGTCATCCTCATCTGTGCCGATTAATGTATTTTTTAATAGTGCAACTGCGAATTCTGCCGTAGATGCAGCAAATTTGTTCGCTGACTTCTTCTGCTCTAATTTTGACTCCGACTCTGAATTGGACTCTAGTTGTTTCTCTTCCACTAACTCATCATTAAATTTTGGATCGTTATGCGTATCTGTTACTGACGTTATAGATGGAATTCAAAAGATGAAACCTACATCTAAAGTAGATTCTGATGGCCTATCTTCAGTTTTGTTGAAAAATTGTTTGTGCCTTGCACAACCGTTGACAACTATTTTTAATAGATCTCTAGCCTCTGGTCTTTTTGTAGACGATTGGAAACTGTCATCTATTTCTCCAATTTTCAAAAGTGGTAACAAATGCGATGTTCACAATTATAGGCCCATTGCAAAACTTTCTTCTATATCAAAACTTTTTGAGATAGTTGTAAACGAAAAATTACGTTTTGTGGTTAAAAGCTTAATTTCCCCTAAGCAACACGGCTTTTTTGCATGCCGCTCCACGGTTACTAATCTATCCATTTTCAGTGACTATTGCATTTCTGCTTTTCAAAGTAGATCGCAAGTTGATACGATATACACTGACTTCTCCAAGGCTTTCGATAAAGTTTCTCATAGAATACTCTTACTGAAGCTCGAGTCTTTTGGGTTTCATTCCATCTTCTTATCATGGATCAGATCCTATTTATCCAATAGACGTTGCGTGGTTGCTCTTGATAATGCAACATCGCGGCCATTTGTCGCATCCTCTGGAGTTCCTCAAGGGAGTATCCTAGGACCTCTTTTCTTTATAATTTTCATTAATGATATTGGTTCATGCTTTTCGTTTGCAGAACACCTGATGTATGCCGACGATCTCAAAATATTTGCAGTCATTAACAATACTAGCGACTCTATGAGAATGCAATGTGACTTGCTCAATGTCCACAAGTGGTGCAAGCTGAATCGTTTACATTTAAACATAAAAAAATGTTTTCATGTAACTTTCGCCAAATCTGTTACTACTTTGCAAACGTCATATTATATTGCTGACGTTAAACTTAAACTCGTTGAAGAAATTAAAGATTTGGGAGTTATTTTCGACTCTAAGTTTTGCTTTAATAGCCACGTTATTCATGTAATATCTCGGTCTTACTCAATGCTAGCATTCATTCGTCGTAATTGTGCTGCTTTCACTAACCCATACACTCTTAAGACTTTATACTGTGCCTTTGTCAGATCGAGGTTAGAGTATGCAGCCTTCATTTGGAGGCCCTCTCAAACTGGTCTCTCTAATCGGCTAGAAAGAGTCCAAAAGTGTTTCTTCGATTCGCTCTTAGGACCCTAAAATTTTCCGAGCCTTTACCTCCGTATAAATCCCGTTGTATGCTGATTAACCTTACATCACTAGATGCCAGAAGAAGCTTCCTTTCGTGCTCTTTTGTTCTCAGTATTATCTCTGGCGCAATCGATTGCCCTTCTCTACTTGATAAAATTCAATTTAATGTGCCCTACAGGAACTTGCGTCGTTACGAAACCTTAAAAATTGGTCTATCAAAAACCAACTATGGCGTCAATGCACCTATTTCTAGAGCATGTGCTGAGCTTAATTTGTTTTTCAGTTCGTCAGGTGCTGATTTTACATGGTCGCATTCAATGCTAATCAACCATCTCAAGACTTTTTTTTGCATGAATAAATAATGTATTAGTGTAATTTGCATATGTATATAGTCTGTAAGAATTTTTTTCTTGAATTCAAAGACCAAATAAATAAATAAATAAATAAATAAATAGATACCCTACAAAGAAATTCACATTAATCGGGAATTATTTCGGTATCGCGCGCAATGGAATATGCGACTGCTCGTAATTATATCTGAACGACGTTAAATAATTTTTACTAAATTGTATGCATGTAAAATCATTTATACATATGTATGTATATGTACATATGCAGGTAAGTATTGGCTGGCCTAAAATTTGACATGACCGTAAATTATTGCTTTCTTTTGAAATTCAAACAATCCTTTTTGGTAAGCTTGCTTAGGTAGCCGACTGTGCAGTTTTGTTTTCAGAGAGAATTTACATTGAATTTCGTTACGGATACTTAGTTATTAGCCTAAAACTGGGGGTTTCCGTGCGTTAACGCTCGTTAATGTAAATCATCGTATTTTTTGCAACTCAAACAATCGTTTTTGTATGCTTAGGTAGCTGTTAAGTTTTTATTTTTCAGAGAGAAATTGAATAGAATTTCTTTACAGATCTTTAGTATTTAAGCAGAATCTGGGATTTCCCGCTAATGGGAACGCATTTCTCTCTCTCTCTCTCTCTCTATCGCTCTCCGAAAACGAAACTTACCAAAAAGGATAGTTTTTGTTTCAAAACAAGAAAATCGTGCATTCCCATTAGCGGGAAATCCCAGATTCTGCTTAAATACTAAAGATCTGTAAAGAAATTCTATTCAATTTCTGTCTGAAAAATAAAAACTTAACAGCTACCTATGCATACAAAAACGATTGTTTGAGTTGCAAAAAATACGATGATTTACATTAACAAGCGTTAACGCGCGGAAACCTCCAGTTTTAGGCTAATAACTAATTATCCGTAACGAAATTCAATGTAAATTCTCTCTGAAAACAAAACTGCACAGTCGGCTACCTAAGCAAGCTTACCAAAAAGGATTGTTTGAATTTCAAAAGAAAGCAATAATTTACGGTCATGTCAAATTTTAGGCCAGCCAATACTTACCTGCATATGTACATATACATACATATGTATAAATGATTTTGCATGCATACAATTTAATAAAAATTATTTATTATGACCAACGTCGTTCAGATATAATTACGAGCAGTCGCATGTTCCATTGCGCGCGATCCCGAAATAATTCCCGATTAATGTGAATTTCTTTGTAGGGTATCTGTATGGCTATGTAGGGTATCTACATCATGGCATCACAAATTTCACACCCCTTTTTACCAATGTAGCGCAAATCCATGTGTATGTACATATACATATATGTACGCATTTGCATCTAACTTGGTCTTTACTACCTGACACTCAGAACAAAAAAATAACCATCTACTTGAAAAAATCTACCAATTTTGGGGGAAAAATTACCATTATCTCCTTCTACACTTATTAGTAATAAATACTTACATATGTAAGTACCTACATGTTTTGATAAGAGATACTTTGTTTAAAAGCGACTGGGATAATATGAAGAATGAAAAAATACGGGTTTCGAAATTTAACCAATTCTCAAAACTGTTTATTACATTTATACCCCCGCAGGAAGGGCATCTAACTTAAACTGACTTTAAACAGTTTACAAAGACACTAGTGGTAACTGTTAATGGTATATATTCTTTGAAAAAGGCTAACTACTTTTGTATGGGAATGGCGATAAAAAAGTCAGTCATGTCTGCATTACTTGGAAGGTAATTATAAACTAACTTTGTTTGGGTGAAAAATAGTTAGTCCCAAAATATAACATTATTAATGTTTATAAAATTATACAAAAAATACAAGGGAAATGGTTGCATATGTAACTGCTACATGCATACAAGGTTAGAATCATAGAATTCACAAGCATTTCGCTATACATATGTATTTCCATTGCTTCGCTTTTCAAATCTAATAAATAATAGCTTAAAAAAACTAAAAAACACGCTTTAATCTTAAAAATCGTACTAAAAATTGAGAAATAATTTAATTAGAAACAAAATGATGAACGAAAATATAAGTATTTAAGGAAAAGCGTGGGGTGCTCAGTATGTCAAAAAATATTTAAAATCGGTGTTTTTTTACTAATAATTTTATTTTGCCTTTTTTGAGATTTCATATATCGTACTCTTTAATTTCGCAACTAGGTATATTTTTGTACTAGTTGTACGAATCGAATATTTTCATGTTCAAATATTATTTCCTTAAATACCTATATTTTCGTTCATCATTTTGTTTCTAATTAAATTATTTCTCAATTTTTAGTACGATTTTTAAGATTAAAGCGTGTATTTTAGTTTTTTTAAGCTATTATTTATTTTTAGCTTTTTAGTGAAATTTTTCATTAAAGGATGTTTTATGCGGACGCAAGAATAAAAGTAAAAAGAAGTCTGATGGGATGTGGTGTTCTCCGAAATAGATCTACATACATATGTATTTATAACTTCTACCAAAAATCCCAATATGCAGTGAAGTAAACTAGCTTATTATGCAATATTTTCCAAACCCTTTTGTTCAAGACACACAGCAACTCTGCCGTGAAATTATCCAACGATTCTCTTTTGTGCCGCTGTTATGTCTTCCATTTGTCCAAACACATCAACTCGTCGCTAGCAAACTTTTGTTCATTATGTTTTGTTCTGGTATTCTTCGAACGCTCTGATTGGTCACTGGCCATAAGAATGATAGCACAAAGCGTGTTGGCCGAGCACCGACGACTTGGTGCCCCCTCTTTTCCTCGTCGCCTTCTCGCCCGCAAACGATCAAAAGCAGCGGGTTGCTCAACTTTTTGTCTCCGTGTTTGAACGTCGACAATATTGCCAATATCACGAACACCGAACGAAATACCGAAACGCCGAAAGCCATGGTGCCGAACTCGTCGAAAATCGTATCAGCTACCCCGTCGGTTCGAAGTTAAGTGTTGCCAACTATGTGAACTATGTTCGAATCAGCGTTACCAAGTGCTGATGCGAAATTGAGCGGGTTTTTCTCAGGTTTCTTATCTTTTTGATAAAACCAAATACATTTTTAGTTTATGTTACTAAAATCAATTTATTTAAATAATAAAATAATGGATTCTATTGAGATAGCAGCTTTATTAGTAGAGGAAGAGGAGCAAAGGATTTCTCTGAACGAAAGAAAGTTTTTGAGAGATCATAGCAATCCTTTTACTTTAATTAAACAAGCGTAAATTTAATTAGAGGCTGAAAATAAAAAAATAGTCTTAATTTTGCGTGAAAGAAATCTTTACCTTGTCCTTTTTTCTGTTTTTCAAAGAATTATTTTGAACTACATAAAAGCAAATTGTATACAAAAACAGGGGAAAATTTCAATAACAATGACCCGGCACCGGCATTTTTCGTTTCTTTTTTTGGCGATAGATCACTAAAATGCAAACGAAATCTTGAGGAATCTTATAATTCATTAATAACACAGTATTTTTGCGTACAGCAGCCTTATACATTGCGAAGCCCGCCGCGCTTTGAAAAGTAACCCTCAGCCGACAGAACTCCCTTTCTGGAGTAAGATCTGGAGAGATTTACAGTATCTTTGCGTAGTCGGGAGTGTTATAACTAGTAAAGTTATCATTCACAGAACTTTTCCTGAAGGATTCATTGAAACATTCTTAGTGGTTTGAAAATAAATACGGCGGGCGCATTATACTGAAGCCGACCATCTACCACCTGCAATATTTATTTCTACTCGTCTATATTGAGACGAAAGTTTTTACTGAAATGGTAAATTGTTGGTTATACGCATTCATAATTCGTTAGTGTCTTTTTTATAGTAGTCAAACAATAATTATCAATTTCAGAAAATGAATTATTATTCTTGGGTGAAAATATATTTTAATTTCCAAAACCTACATACACACGTAAATCACTCTTCTTATCATTATTTCACAATTTTTTTTGGAAGCTTTTTTTGCATATAACAGCAATTCAATCGCGGTGGAAAATGCAATGGACCCACGCCATGTTTGTGGCTTCTCGCGACCGGTTGATTAATGTATTTACATATATTCACTCTCATTAACACTTATTACAACTTCATACATGCATTTACATAATTTATTTAAACTTTTATTGTAATTTTTGATATTTTGTTAATATCGCCGCAACCAAATACTTGCGGCAAATTTCGCTACGAAAAACTGTCAAAACGTTCGTTCATTCGGTGTTCACGATTTACCGAACTTCGAAAGATTCGACGCGCCGTCGGTTGTCATAATGCCGATTTGCCGAAAACGTCATTTCGGTACCGCCGACGGTGTTCGTGATAGTGGCATATAAAACCGACTCAATTTCGTGCGCTAACACCAGCACCGGCTCCAATATAGCGCTAGTGTAAAATTGGGCCACCACAACGCCAATAGCAGCACAGCGTATATGACACATAGATGGGCATACTGAAGTAATATTGTAATTCAGTAAAGCAAACAGTAAGCAGTAAAAGAATATTCCTTACTTAAAATTTTTTACAGTAATAAGTAACGCTTCACTTGTTACTTAAAAAATTTTACAATAATAAGTATCGCTTTACTTATTACTTAAAATTTTTTACAGTAATAAGTACCGCTTTACTTATTACTGTAAACAATTTCAAGTAATAAGTAAAGCGTTACTTATTACTTTAAAAATTTTACAGTAATAAGTAATCTTTACTCGTTACTCTAAAAAGTTTACAGTAATAAGTAATATTTACTTGTTACTCTAAGACTACTTAAGTATCGAGGATACAGTAGTCTAAGTATTGGCATACATACACACGTACACTGATGAGCACAAACGCATAGATTAACGAGCATCTAAGAGATGATGCCCAATAAACATAATAGAAAAAATCTCGAACGTTGAAAAAAAAATTATACAAAATTTTAAAATCAGAGCATTTTAAAATTCACAACTAAACGTATTCTCAATTTTTTCTCAAATATACCGAGGTACGTACCTAGGTATGTATAAATTAAGAACATGCAAATAAATACTATATTTTTAGAACAATGCTCGGTAAAACTTGGGAAGCAAAAATTTATTTAAAAATCAATTGTAAATTAAATGTAAATTTATCTTAAAAACAAAAGTACATATTTATTTGATATTAAATAAAATTGCTCTTCATCCAAATGTTATTTGAAGCAGTGGCAGGAAATATTGTAATTGTATTCTAGGTTAAGGTTTTATAAAAGTTGTTATATTCTACAGGAATGGTACAAGCCTTTTAAGTTGAGAACATTTGAGATGCATTTGGGTTTTGGTATACATATGTATGTATATACAGTTGCTTACAAATACATCTCAAATTGAGAATTAAGAAAAATGTGTATTGGGTAATTTAGGAGGAGGAACAGTAGGTAAGAGAGCAGCGTTACCACTGTGATAAAATTCTGTCAGCATTGTGAAGCAATTTCTCGCTCGGTAGGTATAAGGATTTTTCTTTAGGTATGTATTTCGAGTAAGCAAATAACTGGAAGCAGAAAGTTTTCATCTGCTTTACTTAAAAATACAAGTTCATCGATTTTTCGTTGAAGTTTTTTTAATAAGATGAAAATATTTTATCGATTGTGAGCACATAGAATATAGGTATGTATATCCTTGCAGGAAGAAAAAAAATGAAATGCTAAAAGTAGTTGACTTTTAATTGGCTATTTTGAGACATTTGAAAAAAAAAAAAAATCAATATGTATCACACAGCAAGAAACCCATTTTTAGTTAGTTCATTGACAAAAGCTTTCAAATTCCTGATGAAAATATTTTTATTCAAGAACATTTTAACTGATTTTGCTGTGAAAACCCCTCTTTTTTAGATTTGAAAAGCGAAGCAATGGAAATACATATGTATAGCGAAATGCTTGTGAATTCTATGATTCTAACCTTGTATGCATGTAGCAGTTACATATGCAACCATTTCCCTTGTATTTTTTGTATAATTTTATAAACATTAATAATGTTATATTTTGGGACTAACTATTTTTCACCCAAACAAAGTTAGTTTATAATTACCTTCCAAGTAATGCAGACATGACTGACTTTTTTATCGCCATTCCCATACAAAAGTAGTTAGCCTTTTTCAAAGAATATATACCATTAACAGTTACCACTAGTGTCTTTGTAAACTGTTTAAAGTCAGTTTAAGTTAGATGCCCTTCCTGCGGGGGTATAAATGTAATAAACAGTTTTGAGAATTGGTTAAATTTCGAAACCCGTATTTTTTCATTCTTCATATTATCCCAGTCGCTTTTAAACAAAGTATCTCTTATCAAAACATGTAGGTACTTACATATGTAAGTATTTATTACTAATAAGTGTAGAAGGAGATAATGGTAATTTTTCCCCCAAAATTGGTAGATTTTTTCAAGTAGATGGTTATTTTTTTGTTCTGAGTGTCAGGTAGTAAAGACCAAGTTAGATGCAAATGCGTACATATATGTATATGTACATACACATGGATTTGCGCTACATTGGTAAAAAGGGGTGTGAAATTTGTGATGCCATGATGTAGATACCCTACATAGCCATACAGATACCCTACAAAGAAATTCACATTAATCGGGAATTATTTCGGGATCGCGCGCAATGGAACATGCGACTGCTCGTAATTATATCTGAACGACGTTGGTCATAATAAATAATTTTTATTAAATTGTATGCATGCAAAATCATTTATACATATGTATGTATATGTACATATGCAGGTAAGTATTGGCTGGCCTAAAATTTGACATGACCGTAAATTATTGCTTTCTTTTGAAATTCAAACAATCCTTTTTGGTAAGCTTGCTTAGGTAGCCGACTGTGCAGTTTTGTTTTCAGAGAGAATTTACATTGAATTTCGTTACGGATAATTAGTTATTAGCCTAAAACTGGAGGTTTCCGCGCGTTAACGCTTGTTAATGTAAATCATCGTATTTTTTGCAACTCAAACAATCGTTTTTGTATGCATAGGTAGCTGTTAAGTTTTTATTTTTCAGACAGAAATTGAATAGAATTTCTTTACAGATCTTTAGTATTTAAGCAGAATCTGGGATTTCCCGCTAATGGGAATGCACGATTTTCTTGTTTTGAAACAAAAACTATCCTTTTTGGTAAGTTTCGTTTTCGGAGAGCGATAGAGAGAGAGAGAGAGAGAAATGCGTTCCCATTAGCGGGAAATCCCAGATTCTGCTTAAATACTAAAGATCTGTAAAGAAATTCTATTCAATTTCTCTCTGAAAAATAAAAACTTAACAGCTACCTAAGCATACAAAAACGATTGTTTGAGTTGCAAAAAATACGATGATTTACATTAACGAGCGTTAACGCACGGAAACCCCCAGTTTTAGGCTAATAACTAAGTATCCGTAACGAAATTCAATGTAAATTCTCTCTGAAAACAAAACTGCACAGTCGGCTACCTAAGCAAGCTTACCAAAAAGGATTGTTTGAATTTCAAAAGAAAGCAATAATTTACGGTCATGTCAAATTTTAGGCCAGCCAATACTTACCTGAATATGTACATATACATACATATGTATAAATGATTTTACATGCATACAATTTAGTAAAAATTATTTAACGTCGTTCAGATATAATTACGAGCAGTCGCATATTCCATTGCGCGCGATACCGAAATAATTCCCGATTAATGTGAATTTCTTTGTAGGGCATCTGTATGGCTATGTAGGGTATCTACATCATGGCATCACAAATTTCGCACCCCTTTTTACCAATGTAGCGCAAATCCATGTGTATGTACATATACATTAGGGCGGGTCAATTTGTACTGACGGGGAAAAAACCTACTTTGTTTCGGCCACAGCTGCATTCTGTGGTCAATTCTGAACAAAAAAGTCCAAAGGAACCTAGTTCTAAAATGAAGTTTGACCCTCCGCAATTTTAATTTTAGATAGTCATCCCTAAAAAAAAAATTTATATTTGTTAAAAAAATGTAGTTGAAGATACTTAAATTAAATTTTGAGGTTTACTTGAGTTGGGCTCATCCGTCGGCCGACACATCATAGCAAAATTTAATCCATTTGGTTGTTTTTTAGGGAAATACATTCATTTTCCTAACCCCTTTTTTAGAACTTCTCCCAATTATTTTATGTTACAACAGGTATATCTTAAAAATTTGAAATATCTAAGTGAAACGCCGAAACACGTCAACTTAATTTTTGCCTGTAGAATACAACGACGTGTTCAGAATATCCGTATTAAATCTTGATTTCGAGATATTTAGGAAAGAAGTTTCAGATTTCTGAAAGTGAATTCTTCGTCGCTTGTAAACTTTACCCAGGCTTTGCACTTTTTTCCGCGAATAGATTTTAATAGCTGTCTACTTAATTGGGATATTATAAATTCAATGCCACCTCCAGTTTTCCGAAATTGCATTCGGTTTTCGAGATAACGGTAGATAATTAAAATTTACCATACCCCATTTACCCCTGGTAATAACTCATTCAGTTTTCGAGCTAATATATGAAAACTTTGCACGTGACTGTATCCTACTATTACCTTAACTATTTCTAAAAATAATCGAAATCGGGTCACTATGGCATATAGTCCCCGTGCAACTGATTGTTCAGATATATGGTTTTGATCTTTTATTTGTTCCTAACTCCGAAAATACTCCTTCCAGGCAGAAAGTATTATAATAACTTTCATTCAAAATTAATACATAAACAACTTCTTCATATACGATTTCGACATATATGCAACAGTTAATGCACTTTTGTGCAACCAAAGTCGGAATTTCACAATAAAAATTTTTTCTAAGCTCGTTAACACATGTATCATATTAAATGAATTAGATGAGTTTTATATCATCTTATAGAAAATTAAAAGAAGTATTATCCAGTTTTAAAATCGTGAAAATACATGCACAAATAAGGATTTTATACCTATTTGATTAAATTTTTCTTTGTTAATGTTTGATAAAATTTTCGTACAAAACAATCACGGTCATGCCCACGATAATTTCCACGATACGATTGAATCATTTACAGATTACTAATGTACGTACTGAATATGTCATGTTTTTATAAATGATCAAAATTTCAAAGATAACTATGTCCACAAACAAAATATTTGACCCCAAAGTAGGAACATGGAAAAAAACGATTTTTTTTTAATCGAAATTTTGACTTTGGTTGCACAAAAGTGCATTAAAAACTGCAGGTACGTCAAAACCATATATGAAAGAAATATTTTCGTATTAATTTTAAATGAACGTGCAATATAAGTTTTTCACGAGGAACTAACATTTTCGGAATTATAAGTGAATTAATGTAGGTATCTTTTACATGGCAGGTGTTATCCTTTATATCTTGTTTACGTGAAATGTTCCCATCACAGGTATCCTTTTTTTATTTGATGCTTTCTTTATTATCCTCAAAGTATCCGAAAAGGTATACCAATCGAAAAAATTCGGACTGTGGCGGATATTAGATTCCGCGAAAACATAAAATATATAAAATTGCGGTTTTCTCAAAAAGTTACCACTTTGCGATTTTGTTTTTGACAGATACTTGTTAGTGAAGCACTGAACTTTGATATTCTGCAATAACCTCGTGGGTGGTGTGACCTTCGTATTAAAATTTGTTCTACCTCGCCGTGATTGTTTTGTACGAAAATTTTATCAAACATTAACAAAGAAAAATTTAATCAAATAGGTATAAAATCATTATATGTGCATGTATTTTCACGATTTTAAAACTGGATAATACTTCTTTTAATTTTCTATAAGATGATATAAAACTCATCTAATTCATTTAATATGATACATGTGTTAACGAGCTTAGAAAAAATTTTTATTGTGAAATTTCGACTTTGGTTGCACAAAAGAGCATTAACTGTTGCATATATGTCGAAATCGTATATGAAGAAGTTGTTTATGAATTAATTTTGAATCAAAGTTATTATAATACTTTCTGCGTGGAAGGAGTATTTTCGGAGTTAGGAACAAATAAAAGATCAAAACCATATATCTGAACAATCAGTTGCACGGGGACTATATGCCATAGTGACCCGATTTCGATTATTTTTAGAAATAGTTAAGGTAATAGTAAGATACAGTCACGTGCAAAGTTTTCATATATTAGCTCGAAAACTGAATGAGTTATTACCAGGGGTAAATGGGGTATGGTAAATTTTAATTATCTACCGTTATCTCGAAAACCGAATGCAATTTCGGAAAACTGGAGGTGGCATTGAATTTATAATATCCCAATTAAGTAGACAGCTATTAAAATCTTTTCGCGGAAAAAAGTGCAAAGCCTGGGTAAAGTTTACAAGCGACGAAGAATTCACTTTCTGAAATTTGAAACTTCTTTCCTAAATATCTCGAAATCAAGATTTAATACGGATATTCTGAACACGTCGTTGTATTCTACAGGCAAAAATTAAGTTGACGTGTTTCGGCGTTTCACTTAGATATTTCAAATTTTTAAGATATACCTGTTGTAACATAAAATAATTGGGAGAAGTTCTAAAAAAGGATACCCTACAAAGAAATTCACATTAATCGGGAATTATTTCGGGATCGCGCGCAATGGAACATGCGACTGCTCGTAATTATATCTGAACGACGTTGGTCATAATAAATAATTTTTATTAAATTGTATGCATGTAAAATCATTTATACATATGTATGTATATGTACATATGCAGGTAAGTATTGGCTGGCCTAAAATTTGACATGACCGTAAATTATTGCTTTCTTTTGAAATTCAAACAATCCTTTTTGGTAAGCTTGCTTAGGTAGCCGACTGTGCAGTTTTGTTTTCAGAGAGAATTTACATTGAATTTCGTTACGGATACTTAGTTATTAGCCTAAAACTGGGGGTTTCCGTGCGTTAACGCTCGTTAATGTAAATCATCGTATTTTTTGCAACTCAAACAATCGTTTTTGTATGCTTAGGTAGCTGTTAAGTTTTTATTTTTCAGAGAGAAATTGAATAGAATTTCTTACAGATCTTTAGTATTTAAGCAGAATCTGGGATTTTCCGCTAATGGGAACGCATTTCTCTCTCTCTCTCTCTATCGCTCTCCGAAAACGAAACTTACCAAAAAGGATAGTTTTTGTTTCAAAACAAGAAAATCGTGCATTCCCAATAGCGGGAAATCCCAGATTCTGCTTAAATACTAAAGATCTGTAAAGAAATTCTTTTCAATTTCTGTCTGAAAAATAAAAACTTAACAGCTACCTATGCATACAAAAACGATTGTTTGAGTTGCAAAAAATACGATGATTTACATTAACAAGCGTTAACGCGCGGAAACCTCCAGTTTTAGGCTAATAACTAAGTATCCGTAACGAAATTCAATGTAAATTCTCTCTGAAAACAAAACTTCACAGTCGGCTACTTAAGCAAGCTTACCAAAAAGTATTGTTTGAATTTCAAAAGAAAGCAATAATTTACGGTCATGTCAAATTTTAGGCCAGCCAATACTTACCTGCATATGTACATATACATACATATGTATAAATGATTTTACATGCATACAATTTAATAAAAATTATTTATTATGACCACCGTCGTTCAGATATAATTACGAGCAGTCGCATGTTCCATTGCGCGCGATCCCGAAATAATTCCCGATTAATGTGAATTTCTTTGTAGGGTATCTGTACGGCTATGTAGGGTATCTACATCATGGCATCACAAATTTCACACCCCTTTTTACCAATGTAGCGCAAATCCATGTGTATGTACATATACATATATGTACGCATTTGCATCTAACTTGGTCTTTACTACCTGCCACTCAGAACAAAAAAATAACCATCTACTTGAAAAAATCTACCAATTTTTTTTGAAAAATTACCATTATCTCTTTCTACACTTATTAGTAATAAATACTTACATATGTAAGTACCTACATGTTTTGATAAGAGATACTTTGTTTAAAAGCGATTGGGATAATATGAAGAATGAAAAAATACGGGTTCCGAAATTTAACCAATTCTCAAAACTGTTTATTACATTTATACCCCCGCAGGAAGGGCATCTAACTTAAACTGACTTTAAACAGTTTACAAAGACACTAGTGGTAACTGTTAATGGTATATATTCTTTGAAAAAGGCTAACTACTTTTGTATGGGAATGGCGATAAAAAAGTCAGTCATGTCTGCATTACTTGGAAGGTAATTATAAACTAACTTTGTTTGGGTGAAAAATAGTTAGTCCCAAAATATAACATTATTAATGTTTATAAAATTATACAAAAAATACAAGGGAAATGGTTGCATATGTAACTGCTACATGCATACAAGGTTAGAATCATAGAATTCACAAGCATTTCGCTATACATATGTATTTCCATTGCTTCGCTTTTCAAATCTAAAAAAGAGGGGTTTTCACAGCAAAATCAGTTAAAATGTTCTTGAATAAAAATATTTTCATCAGGAATTTGAAAGCTTTTGTCAATGAACTAACTAAAAATTTTTTCAAATGTCTCAAAATAGCCAATTAAAAGTCAACTACTTTTAGCATTTCATTTTTTTTCTTCCTGCAAGGATATACATACCTATATTCTATGTGCTCACAATCGATAAAAGATTTTCATCTTATTAAAAAAACTTCAACGAAAAATCGATGAACTTGTATTTTTAAGTAAAGCAGATGAAAACTTTCTTCTTCCAGTTATTTGCTTACTCGAAATACATACCTAAAGAAAAATCCTTATACCTACCGAGCGAGAAATTGCTTCACAATGCTGACAGAATTTTATCACTGTGGTAACGCTGCTCTCTTACCTACTGTTCCTCCTCCTAAATTACCCAATACACATTTTTCTTAATTCTCAATTTGAGATGTATTTGTAACCCTGTTTGATTTTCCTATGCACGCGTGCGGAAGCTTTTTAAACGGTTTTATTTAGCTCACCCCGTTTGTTTTGTTTATTATTTATTCTTGGGTCAAATTTAGTAATTCAAATTTCACCCTCCTCCTGTCAACCGATTAATCTGAAATTTTGTACGCACGTATAACCCCGATGACAATGCAATATTATGAAAAAAAAATTCCGATAGGTGGCGCGTGGATCGCTATATTTACAAAAATCGCATTTATGGTCCGATTTGGCTGAAATTCGGAACATGTATTACTACCTTGAAAAGAAATATTTTCTTTAAAAAGAAATTCCGCTAGGTGGCGCGTGGGTCGCTATATTTACAAAAATCGCATTTATGGTCCGATTTGGCTGAAATTCGGAACATGTATTACTACCTTGAAAATAAATATTTTCTTAAAAAAAAAATTCCGCTAGGTGGCGCGCGGGTCGCTATATTTACAAAAATCGCATTTATGGTCCGATTTGGCTGAAATTCGGAACATGTATTACTACCTTGAAAGGAAATACTTTCCTAAAAAAACTTCCGATAGGTGGCGCGTGGGTCGCTATATTTACAAAAATCGCATTTATGGTCCGATTTGGCTGAAATTCGGAACATGTATTACTACCTTGAAAAGAAATATTTTCTTAAAAAAAAAATTCCGCTAGGTGGCGCGTGGGTCGCTATATTTACAAAAATCGCATTTATGGTCCGATTTGGCTGAAATTCGGAACATCTATTACTACCTTGAAAGGAAATATTTTCCTAAAAAAACTTCCGATAGGTGGCGCGTGGGTCGCTATATTTACAAAAATCGCATTTATGGTCCGATTTGGCTGAAATTCGGAACATGTATTACTACCTTGAAAAGAAATATTGTGGATCACGCGGTCGTATACTTAGATGCGAAACTGTTTGAAGAAGGTCAAGCATACGTGGCTCTTAGTAGAGTAAGAACTTTGCAGGGACTACGTATAGAGGCGTTGGACTGCATTAAACTAACGGGCAAGAAACCTTGCAATAATGAAGCACTAAATGAATTAAACAGAATGCTAATAAAAACCAAAAACTAGAAAATAAAAATAGGTAAAAAAACTTTTTAAGTTAAACGGTTTTATGTTATACATACATTGCAATGTTTAAGATAAATGTACTAAAAACCAAAAAATAATAAAATAGATACAGTCATGGGAATTATAAACATTTGCATAGACTAGACTAAAATAAAACCGTGGGGCACCTCAATTGTCTACAATCGTTGATTAAAATGTTTGTTTTGTAATGTTACACTATAATTAGGCAGTTGTTCAACCGACAACGATGGACGTGTGATAAGTAGGGCTAGAATGTGGAAAAAAGCTAGCAAGCTCGATTATAAGCGAGTTTTAGGGTTTCATAGTGGTGAGCGAGTAGTACTTTTATCATATGTTTTGTCGATTAAAGACAAACTACGAGCAGTGTAACGATTCCTCGTGCGAATGTCCAACGATAAACTAGTTGAAACATCTCTTTTATTAACATGGAGTGTATAACTATTGGAATTTCCATGAGCAAGAAAATAGTAAGTAATTTCCTCACCGTCTGCGGGCCAACTGCCTAACGGCGAATTAAACGATTCTTCTATCGCACATTAAGTCGATAATTTGTAGACAATTGACGTGCCCCCCGGTTTTATTTTAGTCTAGTCTATGCAAATGTTTATAATTCCCACGACTGTATCTATTTTATTATTTTTTGGTTTTTAGTACATTTATCTTAAACATTTCAATGTATGTATAACATAAAACCGTTTAACTTAAAAAGTTTTTTTACCTATTTTTATTATAGCTTTCACACCGACAGCCTCACACCGACGAGTCAAAGCACTTCGTTCACGCACAGAAATTTTGCAAATTTCTATTCAGTCACCATTGAGCTGTTGAGCTAGCAGGTTATGTTGCTCTAGCAGTCTCTGAATGCTTGTTGGTTTTTATACTCAGCTGTACTAGTACACAGAGTATTATAGTTTTGATTTCCTAACGGTGGATTGTAACAGAATGAAATAATCGAGATAGATATAGACTTATATATATCAAAATGATCAGGGTGAAAAGAGAAATCGATTGAGCCATGTCCGTCCGTCTGTCCGTCTGTCCGTCTGTCCGTCTGTCCGTCTGTCCGTCTGTCCGTCTGTGAGCACGATAACTCGCGCAAAAATTGAGATATTTTGATGAAATTTGAAATGTAAGTTGGTATCAAGACAGGAACGGATGGTATTGAAAATGGGTGAAATCGGACCATGACCACGCCCACCTCCCCTATATAGTAAAAATCGGAAATTTTTTATCTCGGTCACTAATAGAGCTAGAGTGATAAAATTTCACACACGTATTGAGCTCAGGCCCTTATGAAGAAATATGGTGAAATTTTGGAAAATGGGCGGTGCCACGCCCACTTATTAAGGGGCAAACATTGAAAGTTTTATGAGTCATAACTCAGAAACCGTTGAAGATATATCGATGAAATTTGATAGGCGTGATATACTTACTTAGGCAAATGTTTGGACGAAAAATTGCCAAAATCGGTTGACGACCACGCCCACTTTTATATATGGGTATTATAAAGTGACCTAATAAAAGCATTTTAAGCGATATCTCTGTCAAATATAAAGATATATCATTGAAATTTTATGGAAGGTGTCCAATTATGGACATAAAACAAAAAATACAAAAATTTTAGAAAATGGGCGTGGCACCGCCTCCTTTTAGAAGCAGGAATATACGAGATTTCTGAGCCCATAACTCGACAAATAATCGATATAT
Source organism: Urophora cardui (assembly GCA_960531455.1). Lineage (NCBI taxonomy): Eukaryota > Metazoa > Arthropoda > Insecta > Diptera > Tephritidae > Urophora > Urophora cardui. The sequence goes on along the minus strand of OY482675.1, from coordinate 42,532,259 downwards.
TATGACGAAACTTGGTCTATACACTTTCACTACTTGTAGTAATACATGTTCGAAATTTTAGCGAAATCGGTTGACGACCACGCCCACTTTTATATATGGGTATCATAAAGTGGCCTAATAAAAACATTTTAAGCGATATCTTTGTCAAATATAAAGATAATTCATTGAAATTTTGTGGCATGAGTTCTACAATAGATCGGAAACAAAAAATAGAAAAATTTCGGAAAATGGGCGTGGCACCGCCTCTTTTCAGACAAAGGAATCAACGAGATTTCAGAGCCCACAACTCGACAAATAATTGAGATATTATGACGAAACTTGGTTTATACACTTTTATAACTTGTGTTAATAGACACGCAAAAATTTATTGAAATCGGTTTATGACCACGCCTACTTTTTAACAAAGATATTTCTGGAACACCCTTTGGGAATTTGTAACAAGACTTCTTTGTAACTAGAAGTCATAAAGGAATGAAATTTTGCACAAAGAATAATATTCATATGCTTAGTTGGATGACTGATAAAAATGTTGAAAATGGGCGTGGCTACGCCCACTTTATGCAGCACTCGCTTTATATAAAATACAACGTGTTTTCATCAAACGCAAACAAACAATGAAAGCATACAGCTGAGTATCTAATGTTCGATTCCACTCGAACTTAGGCTTCCTTACTTGTTTTATTTGGATTTTTTTACGTAATATTTTTATTAGGAATCGAGATTTTGCATTTCGTCTCATATTTTTATACTCAGCTGTACTAGTACACAGAGTATTATAGTTTTAATCACATAACGGTGGATTGTAACACCATAAAATAATCGAGATAGATATTGACTTATAATATCAAATTGATCAGGGTGAAAAAAGAAATCGATTGAGCCATGTCCGTCCGTCTGTCCGTCCGTCTGTCTGTCTGTACGCACGATAACCTACATATCCAAACCTCTATATCCGTATACATAAAAACGAAGGCAACAAAGCATAAACAGCAGGTATAAAGTAATAAATAAAAAAAAAAAAAAAAAAAAAAAAAAAAAAAATAAATAAATAAACAAAATGTCAAACGAGGAGTTGAACACAACCAGAATAAACTGCGATGAGTGCAAAAAGTCATTGCCAATTAGCGGGGACTATGCCCTGTGCTTCTATTGCAGCAATAAATACCACTTTGGGACATGCACAACAATTTCTGATAGTACTTATGCCACGATGAACATGGATCGTCGCAAAAATTGGAGATGTCATAGATGCCGCCAAAAATCGAAATCATCTACACAATCAGATGCAGCAACGAAGCAGCTATCACAACAGAAACAAAGAACACCTTCGACACCTCAACGCAGCGCTACTCAACAAAAGGCCGATGATCATAATAATGAAACTGATCCAAAGCCAATTTCGCACCTCAAAACCGAAATGAGTGACATGAAGTCTAATGTTAATGAGCTGAAATCTTATACCAAAGAAATAAAACGTTTGGTCGAAGATTTAGCTGAAAAAATATCTAATTCACAAGATGACTGGAAAAAAGATTTAGTTGATACAACAACAAAATTGACAACATCCATTACTCAACTGTCAAATCAACTAACCGAAATAGTAGAAAAGGGAAATAATAACGAAAGCCGGCTGACAGCTATGGAGATTAAAGTCGATGAGCTAGAGCAGTATTCTCTTGAGAGAAACATTGTTATTAGTAATGTGGAGAGAACTGATCGTGAAGATCTTGTTTCAATAGTAGAACATGTTGCTACTATTGTTAACACTAATCTGAGCGCAAACGACATAGATGATATATATCGAATGAGATCAAAAAGCAACAATATAGTTGTTAAACTCTCTTCGGTACGTCTAAAAAGGGAGTTGTTGTCAAAGCTGCGTGGTAAAAAGCTGCATGTGAGCGATATACGAAACAACTGCAATAGAGAAAGAGAAAAGAGTACTGATGGGAACAAAAGAGTTTTCATCAGCAGCCACCTTACTGCAAAGAAGATGCGATTGCTGTGGGAAGCGAAAAATAAAGCAAGGGCAGCGGGGTGGAAGTTCGTGTGGGAAAAAGAGGGGAAAATAATGGCAAGAAAAGAAGAAAACCAAAAATTTATATATATCAATAGCGCATTTGACATTAGCGCAATAAATTAGCTTTAAGTTTTTGAATACACATACAATCAGCCCAAAACTTATATATAATTTGTTAATTTTACCAATTTTTTTATCTATTTATTTCTATTTGTATCTTTAAAATTCATCACTATAATAGTATGAACACCATTTCACATTTTAGATATTCAAATTTCACTGAAATTGATACAATAAGCTTCAAAAAACATTATTTCAGATGCATCTTCTTAAATATTAGATCATTAAGGAAAAACTTTCAGGCATTCGTGGCAGAAATCAATGATTTAGTAGATTGGATCGACGTTATTGTGCTAGTAGAAACTAACATAAAAGCAGATGAGCAAAATTTGTTCAACATAAATGGATTCTCAGCTGAGTACCATAATAGAGGGGATCGGAGAGGTGGAGGAGTGGCAGTATATATAAGAGAGAAACTAACCTATGAGCTGTGCATAACAGAGAGTACCTCTTTTGAATATCTGCAAGTTAAAATCACACCTCACAGCAACAATAAATTTGAATGCACACTACACGCCATTTATCGTCCACCGCATAGCAATATTCGCACTTTCGTAACCGAGCTTGAGAATGTACTGAAGAGGTCAAGTAAAGAAGAGTGCGAAATTCTTATTGGGGATATAAATATCAATACAATGAACGCTGATAATGATAATGTTACCCTCTACCTCGATATGCTCTCCTCTTTTGGTATGGAAGCTATGATTACAGATTCCACAAGAGTAGACTTGAAGAGAGGAACTAGTACATGTATCGATCATATATTTGTTAGAAATAGAAGTACTATAATAGAGTCAGGTACAGTGGAGAGCAATATTACTGACCATTACTCACTAATATTAGGGTTAACCAATAAAAAATACGAAAATGAATTAAACCGTACTCGTGGTCACTTAAATGTTTTAGACAATAGGAGAGTGGCAGAACAGATTTATAATAAAGATTGGAATGATATTACCTCACTGGAGGATGTCGACGAATTGTATGAAAAGATACACTCCACATTCCATGATATCTACCGAAATTCAAGTAACCAAATAACAAGCAGAAGGCAAAGAAAAACAAATAACTGGATGACAAAGAATTTAAAGATACTTTGCGACAAAAGAGACAAGCTTTACCGAAAGTGGAAGAATAAACCAAACGACAGAAATACCGAAACAGAATACAAGAAATATAGAAACTATGTCAGTAAGAAAATAAACACAACAAGAAATCTTTATTACCAGAATAAATTCTCAGAGTTTAGGTATGATATCAAGAAAACCTGGCAAACAATAAACGAAATACTGGGGAGAAAAACTACCAATTTGGATGATATAATTACCAAAAATTTCAAAAGTTTTAATGTAGAAAATATCTGTGATACCTTTGCAAAAACATTTGAGGACGGAGTAAAAAGTGCAATACATACCTGTGATATTAGTAGTAGTGTAGATATAGTAGCCTCCAAGACGACTAACTCAATTTACGTACCTGAAGCCAGTGAGGAAGAAATTCTTTCAATTATTGAGAAACTTGACGAGAACAAGAGCCCTGGACTAGACGGAATCAGACCCAAAGATTTAAAAAAAAATGCAACTGTGATAGCCCCTGTGATAACAAAATTGATTAACCTTAGCTTAAGCCAAGCCTCCGTACCCAAAGCCTTAAAAATGTCCGTAATAAGACCCATATACAAGTCCGGTTCTAAGTCCGATTCGAAAAACTACCGACCCATAGCAATACTTCCTGTTATTGAAAAAATACTAGAGGAAGTTGTTGTGAAAAGACTCACGTCATTTGTGGAAAAGTATGAAGTGATTGCCAAAAACCAGTACGGATTTCAGAAGGGTAAAAATATAAACCAATTACTAGGTAACTTTGCAAACAAAGTAAACGGGAATATGGGGAGAAACATTCACAGTCTGGTGTTGTTTATTGACTTCACTAAAGCGTTCGACACTATGTCGCATTCCAAATTGCTAGAGGCTTTGGAAAACGCGGGTATAAGAGATAATTGCTTAAAATGGTTTAAAAGCTACTTAGAATTCAGGCAATATAGGGTGAAAATATGTAATCAATTTAGTGCTGAAATTCCGGTTTCACATGGCGTTCCTCAAGGATCAAAGTTAGGCCCGATACTATACCTTCTGTACGCAAACAGCATGATGCAAAATTTAAAAAACTGTGATGTTTTTGCTTATGCTGACGACACCACAATCTTAGTATCGCATAAAGACATTACAGTTGCAGCGAACACACTCCAACGAAAATTTGACATAATAACTAAATGGTCACATGACAACGGGTTGTTAATTAACGCAGTAAAAACAAAAGTAATGCATATAAGACCGCCGCATCTACCTACGTCATGTATAAACCTGCGATTCCACAACATTGAATGCATACATAAATCAAAAACTGTTTGTGAGTGTGATACTTACATTGAAGTGGTGCGGACGTACAAATACTTAGGTATAATCCTTGACGAACACTTCAACTGGAATGAACACTTGATATATTTGCGAAGCAAGTTGAGAAAATCTTCATATAGCTTGAAGCACCTTAGTTATTGTAGTAATTACGCTGTTCTTTTTCAAGCGTACATGGCGCTCTCAGAATCATATATAAGGTACGGGATCACAGCTTGGGGTACTCCCAAATGTTGCAACAAAATACAATCCAGTCAGAACTACAATCTCAAAATATTAGCCAAAAAGAAAAACATTCCGACTACTGGCTCATCACTGAACAGAGAATTAGAGATCCTTGACGTAAAGTCCATTTTTAAAATCACGGTTTTAAATGAGTTTTATGATGAAAAGAAGTTTCAAATACCAATCAGGCATAATATTGGCACAAGAAGTCAAACCGAAAATAGGCTACAAGTACCTAGATTCTTAAATAACTACTCAAAAAACACTCTGTCCTGTCTAGTGCCCACCTTTTTAAATGAGTTACCATTAGATTTACTGAATCTGCCTAAAGGTCCTAATAGAAAGAATTTACTTAAAAATTATATGAAAAGCTTATTGTAGATATTTCCTTCTGTATCTTATTATTTTATATTTTATATGTTATCTTTTCTTGTTAGTGTTAGTTTATGTATGATAATTATATGTTATATATGTATTTTAATTACTGTTATGAAAAAATATGTATGATAAAATTATTGTCACTGCTAAAGACTATTTGTAAGAATACTTTGTTAATTAATTAAATGTACCTGCAGACAAGCATCAAGCTTCGCGGGTTAATTGTAAGAATTTACTGTAATATTCTATGAGCGAAAATAATAAATAATAATAAATAATAACTATAAAAACTGAAATATTTTGATGAAATTTGGAATGCAAGTTGGTATCAAGATGTTATTGAAAATGGGCGAAATCGGACCATGACCACGCCCACTTCCCCTATATAGTAAAAATCGGAAATTTTGTATCTCAGTCACTAATAGGGCTAGAGTGATAAAATTTCACCCACGTGTGGAGCTCAGGCCCTTATGAAGAAATTTGGTGAGATTTTGAAAAATGGGCGGTGCCACGCCCACTTATTAAGGGCCAAACATTGAAAGTTTTATATGTCATAACTCAGAAACCGTTGAAGATATATCGATGAAATTTGGTAGGAGTGATATACCTACTTAGGCAAATGTTTGGACGAAAAATTGCCAAAATCGGTTAACGACCACGCCCACTTTTATATATGGGTATTATAAAGTGGCCTAATAAAAACATTTTAAGCGATATCTCTGTCAAATATAAAGGTATATCATTGAAATTTTATGGCAGAAATCCAACTGCGGATATAAAACGAAAAGCACAAAAATTTTGGAAAATGGGCGTGGCACCGCCTCTTTTTAGAAGTAGGAATATACGAGATTTCTGAGCCCATAACTTGACAAATAATTTAAATATAATGACGAAACTTCCAGTGTACACTTTTATTAGTTGTGGTAATACATGTTCAAAATTTTAGCGAAATCGGTTGGCGACCACGCCCACTTTTATATATGGGAACTATAAAGGGGCCTAATAAAAATATTTTAGGCGATATCTTTGTCAAATATAGAAATAATTCATAGAAATTTTGTGGCATGAGTTTCACAATAGACCGGAAACAAAAAATATAAAAATTTTGGAAGATGGGCGTGGCAACGCCTCTTTTTAGACAAAGGAATATACGAGATTTCTGAGCCCATAACTCGACAAATAATTGATATATTATGACGAAACTTGGTGTATACACTTTTATAACTTGTGTTAATAGACACGCACAAATTTATTGAAATCGGTTTATGACCACGCCTACTTTTTAACAAAGATATTTCTGGAACACCCTTTGGGAATTTGTAACGTGACATCTTTGTAATTAGAAGTCATAAAGGAATGAAATTTTGCACAAAGAATAATATTCATATGCTTAGTTGGATGACTGATAAAAATGTTGAAAATGGGCGTGGCTACGCCCACTTTATGCAGCACTCGCTTTATATAAAATACACCGTGTTTTCATCAAACGCAAACAAACAATGAAAGCATACAGCTGAGTATCTAATGTTCGATTCCACTCGAACTTAGGCTTCCTTACTTGTTTTATTTAATTTTTGTTTGTTTGTGGTTTTGTGTGACGTTAATAATAAAAATACTATCCATTTGCAATTTAAAAATTTTAGTTTTCGACAATGATTGAGTTTCTTTTGGGTGTAGCCAAGAGCTTTTGTGCTTTTAACACATGCACAATGTTTGAAAGTATTAGTGTGATAATCCCTGATTTGTAAGCAACTGTATATACATACATATGTATACCAAAACCCAAAAGCATCTCAAATGTTCTCAACTTAAAAGGCTTGTACCATTCGTGAAGAATATAACAATTTTTATAAAACCTTAACCTAGAATACAATTACGATATTTCCTGCCACTGCTTCAAATAACATTTGGATGAAGAGCAATTTTATTTAATATCAAATAAATATGTACTTTTGTTTTTAAGATAAATTTACATTTATTTTACCATTGATTTTAAAATAAATATTTGCTTCCCAAGTTTTACCGAGCATTGTTCTAAAAATATAGTTTTTATTTGCATGTTCTTAATTTATACATACCTAGGTACGTACCTCGGTATATTTGAGAAAAAATTGAGAATACGTTTAGTTGTTTTCAACGTTCGAGATTTGTTTTATTATGTTTATTGGGCATCATCTCTCAGATGCTCGTTAACCTATGCGTTTGTGCTCATCAGTGTACGTGTGTATGTATGCCAATACTTAGGCTACTGTATCCTCGATACTTAAGTAGTCTTAGAGTAACAAGTAAATATTACTTATTACTGTAAAATTTTTAGAGTAACGAGTAAAGATTACTTATTACTGTAAAATTTTTAAAGTAATAAGTAACGCTTTACTTATTACTTGAAATTTTTTACAGTAATAAGTAAAGCGGTACTTATTAATGTAAAAAATTTTAAGTAATAAGTAAAGCGATACTTATTACTGTAAAATTTTTTAAGTAACAAGTAAAGCGCTACTTATTACTGTAAAAAATTCTAAGTAGGCAGTAAAAAAGGTAAAAATAATGAATTACTACTGGCACTTAAAAGTGCCCATCTATGATATGACACCGTCACAATTATGTATGCTAACGCCATCACCGAACCATCGCTAATACGAAAGGGTATTGATATTTTACTTTCACAAAGAAGACAAAATTTACATTATCTGTAAATAGGATGTTACGACAGCCTTTGCCACATAGGTTAAATGTTGAAGGTGTCTTAGAGCCTATACACACTTGCGACTCAATCGATTTAGTCGGGCTTTGATTTGCATGGGAATGTATGGAAGCATTCACAATACATTCAATTAGTCGAACAACTGAAATAGTTGGATTTGCATACAACAGCCCAATTCGACTAAATAGATTGAGTCGCAAGTGGGTATATGCTCTTAATGTTAATGTATGTATTCGTGTAAATATGTATGAACAAGTCAATATTAGTAACAGTGGGCTTTATCTATTTATGTTAACTTCGGCGATCGTCAAACTTGTGATCGAACACGAAGTCAGATACTAATTTATGTATCTGTATTTGTTCGTATGTGTGTCCAGTTAACTCTCATTGGTAGATAGTTATATTTTATTAAATACATAAGCCCGTTAATCCTTTTTGCTATTTACTTGAGGATATAAAGAGGTGCTGAGCCTGGCAAACGAGGCAGATCAGCAAAAGTTACGGTCAGTGCGCGATAGTTTATGGTGAAGTGCAAAATTCAAAGAAGAAAAAAAATTTTTTTTTTTTTGAAATCAAACATCCTTAATTTAATCTATCCAAAGGTTATAGAATATATACATATGTCAAGTGAAGTGAACAATATTTTCCACCGCAAGGAGCATCTGTATCACTAACACTGTTGGAGCAGGAAAAGTAACGCCAAGATTAAGAGGAAGTTGGAGGTCGCCAAAAGAAAGGACCTCCTACTAGGTTTTGACCATACTCGATAATCGCCATGTCGCTTTGGCGAATCCTTTAAAAGCATAAATTGGTAGCATGACCGATGTTGGCTAAAACTGGTACACCGGCATATACGTACATACAAACATACACTTAACATATTTGCAAAGAAATAAGATTGAGAAGACTACAGAGCAGCTGTTTCGACATATGGGCTGAGCCACCAGGTTTTTGACCCACATATGTTAATAACATTTGGGACACCAAGAAGCAGTGGTTTTGGAGTTTCTCCAGGCATACATACATATATACGAATATACCTACCGAAAGAAAAAGCACCGGCGAAGAAGAAGAAGAAGCAAAGAGGACAGCGAGCCAAAGAGAAGGGGATCACGAGAGGGGGAACCCAATACATTTTTTTGCATGCACTTTAGGATATTTATTAACCTTTTTTTTCTTAATTTTAAAAATTTGAAATACTTATCACTAAAAGCTGATATACCTTTTGATTTTTTTTTGATTCCGGGCCATTATAATTCACTTGTTTCAATTCTTGTAATTTTACCAGCTAAAGGAACCCGCCATGTTGGCGCTGGTGTTATTGTATCAGCGCCAAAAAAATTGCGCCATTACCCACGGCTAGTGCAAACTGGTTCGCGGTCAACGCAGCGATAGCTTGCCAGCAGCGCACACACGATCTATACATGAGAAACGAGTGACCCCAAATGGCCCGACTGCCGATCGCCGACATATATAAATACGTTTAATTTTCCGGCGCAATACATACACGCACTGGGGCCTAAGTTGTTGTTTTTGGCCCAACACCACGCACTGCACAAATTTTCTTTGTTTTTAAATGTAATTTAAACACTTTTTTGTTTTTCTTCGATCACACTAAGTTTTTTTTTTTGCTTGCACTTATTTATTTGTTTTTTACCCGCACTGAAAAGATTTCGCGACCGACCGTGACCGTGACCGTTGATCTGAAGAAGAGAGAATGAATGTGAAATTGAAAGATTAAAGATGTTACGTACAGCTTTTGGCTGATTGCTCAACCTCATGTGGCACGCCCCAAATTCCGCCTAGGTATGCTTGCTTTGGTTAGCTCGAACTAGCTCGCCGGACTATGGGGGGGTTTTTGCGGATTTGGAACGGCCGCTGTACCTTACAAAAAAAATCTCATACCTATATTCATACATCTATGCTGCTGTAATTGCCTGGAAAGTATCCCGTTGCTTCCCTGAGCTCCAGCCCTGTCATCCCCAACCCCCCATTATTGTAATTTTTTTTTAGGAAATATTAAATATCCTCCTGGTTTCACATTTTGAGTCAATGGCCTATTTCTTAGTAAACATTTTGGCACCTTCCAGATTATAATCTGTGGAAAAATGGCAAAGTTATAAGAGATTAAGTGAAGAAACCTATATTTATATTTTCATTGAACTTTCAAATCTGGGAAATGTAAACCACTATAACAATAACACTAGTTTACAGCAAAAAATACCTAAAAATCGGGGTATGAGGGAAAATTGGCATGGACCCCCTGAGCTCAAAACTATTTATTTTTAATATTTGCACGGTTAGGTTTTTGAGATAATGGTAATTTTGCGTTTTTTGGTTATCACTTCATTCAAAAATATTTTTCGCTAAAGTTACATGTGAGATAACAGCTAACAGTATCTCGTTGAAAAGGTAAAAACTCATTGAGTGATAGCTGGTCAAAGTCGAAATTTTGTGGAGTTTTTGCAATTTTTTTTTTAATTTCGATTTTGAAAATAGTTTTTTTTATTAGAAGTTGGGAAAATCAGCAAAAGATTTATTTTTAAAAATTAGCCTATTAAATTGCAAACACTTTAAGCGTAATGTTACCAAGGCCCCATTAGTACTTTATTTTTGCGATTTTTTTCAGTTGAAACGAAAATATAGATGAAAAACTTGATATGGTGACCCAACTATGTGAAAACGACTTCATAGCTCAAAAAAGGACATTAGAGCGATATACAGAGCTCCACCAGACTAAAATAATGACATATCAATTTTACAAATCGGGTGACAAATAAAAAAGTTGCAAAAAAAAAAATATTTCCGCGGTATTTCGCGGTATAAAAAAAAAAGAAAAAAATGTCCCGAAACCCTCTCAACATAAGCTTCATATATAAGTGATGACTTTTACAACGGTGAGCGTTCTCACGGGGAAATAAAAAAAAACCCGCGTGTAGCATAGTACACGTGATAGAAGTTAACTTCTTACATCTTTGTCAATATTTCAAATAATTGTGTTTTCAATTTATATTGGCTCGAAAGCAACAAGTAACAAGTTTCATATACATATCATATGAGAAGCGAATTTGAAAATATGTCCCTGAAAAAATGCGATTAATCCGGGACGTGTCCGGGATCAATCGGAAGGGAGAATGCGACTAATACAATTTTACATCCCTTTATAAGGAGCGAATTGATCGCATTTGTTCGATCATGTCCTATGAAGAGACTAATTGTTCAACTTGTATACCCGAACGGATACAAATGTAGATTAATCACTAACATACCAAACGGGTACAAATGTAGATCAATCTCTTTTATCTCGAACGGTTACAAATGTAGATTAATCGCTTTCATCCAAAGTTGTAAGCCAAGGCTATTTTTTATGAAAATGTCTATTAGAAGAGTTTATTCGATTAGATTTCATCTTGTAGTGAAATCTTTTAAAAAAATTAAGTATTTTCTCCAAATATTTAAAGTTTTGAGAATGCATTATGCGAGTGTAAAAGATATGTGAGGAATTTTTAAAAGTTGCTAGCCAAGGCTATTTTTTATAACAATCTTTAAAAAGTATAAATGTTCATGCCTATTTAAATAAAGATTATACAATAAGTTTCACTTTTGTAAAAAAATCTATTAAATAAATTAAAATTTTTTAAATAGTCAGTTTTCAGTGTATAATCGTAATTGATTTTTCAATGGATATTTTTGGTAAAATTTTGTCAAAATTATTATTCATCATTGTTATTAAAAGAAAGCGTGTTCAATTAGTTTTACCTATGGTTTTTTTAATACATACATTGAATATTTTTGTAAAATTTCTACATATAATCAATCTAGATTTATACCCGTTCGGGAACAATTGGTCCACAATTAGTCAACATTTATAACCGTTCGGGAACAATCGGGCACTAATTTTGGACCGATTGTTCCCGAAAGAAATCAATCCGGGGCAAATATATGTATATCGGGATTAATCGCACATTTCTTTGCAGGGATATTGCAATGAAAACTATCGGATGTACATACATGGGGTTGTGTGTTTTTGTTTGTACAAATTCTATTTATAGAAAAGACAATGCTTGTTCTTGTTATTAGATTTTGTTTATCGGCAAGCTCATCCGATTGGTTCTTATATTGGTTGTTTGGTCGTTTTTATTTTAATAACTAGCTGACCCGGCAAACTTCGTTCTGCCCAAAATAGATTTTTTTATTAATTTCATTTCAGAAATTGTTATTACACCGGTATTATTTTTAATAGAAAATTAACGATTTTTCAACGGTTTTATTTAGCTCACCCCGTTTGTTTTATTTTTTATTATTTATTCTTTATTCTTGGGTCAAATTTAGTAATTCAAATTTCACCCTCTTCCTGTCAACCGATTAATCTGAAATTTTGCACGCATGTATAACCCCGATGACAATGCAATATTATGAAAAAAAAAAATTCCGATAGGTGGCGCGTGGGTCGCTATATTTACAAAAATCGCATTTATGGTCCTATTTGGCTGAAATTCGGAACATGTATTACTACCTTGAAAAGAAATATTTTCTTTAAAAAAAAATTCCGCTAGGTGGCGCGTGGGTCGCTATATTTACAAAAATCGCATTTATGGTCCTATTTGGCTGAAATTCGGAACATGTATTACTACCTTGAAAAGAAATATTTTCTTTAAAAAAAAATTCCGCTAGGTGGCGCGTGGGTCGCTATATTTACAAAAATCGCATTTATGGTCCGATTTGGCTGAAATTCGGAACATGTATTACTACCTTGAAAAGAAATATTTTCTTAAAAAAAAAATTCCGCTAGGTGGCGCGTGGGTCGCTATATTTACAAAAATCGCATTTATGGTCCGATTTGGCTGAAATTCGGAACATGTATTACTACCTTGAAAAGAAATATTTTCTTAAAAAAAAAATTCCGCTAGGTGGCGCGTGGGTCGCTATATTTACAAAAATCGCATTTATGGTCCGATTTGGCTGAAATTCGGAACATGTATTACTACCTTGAAGGGAAATATTTTCCTAAAAAAAACTTCCGATAGGTGGCGCGTGGGTCGCTATAGAGGCGTTGGACTGCAATAAACTAACGGGCAAGAAACCTTGCAATAATGAATCACTAAATGAATTAAACAGAATGCGAAATAAAAACTAAAAACTAGAAAATAAAAATAGGTAAAACAAGTAAGGAAGCCTAAGTTCGAGTGGAATCGAACATTAGATACTCAGCTGTATGTTTTCATAGTTTGTTTGCGTTTGATGGAAACACGGTGTACTTTATATAAAGCGAGTGCTGCATAAAGTGGGCGTAGCCACGCCCATTTTCAACATTTTTATCAGTCATCCAACTAAGCATATGAATATTATTCTTTGTGCAAAATTTCATTCCTTTTTGACTTCTTGTTATAAAGATGTCACGTTACAAATTCCCAAAGAGTGTTCCAGATATATCTTTCTTAAAAAGTAGGCGTGGTCATGAACCGATTTCAATAAATTTTTGCGTGGCTATTAACACATGTTATTAAAGTGTATAAACCAAGTTTCGTCATAATATCTCAATTATTTGTCGAGTTATAGGCTAAGAAATCACGTATATCCCTTTGTGTAAAAAGAGGCGGTGCCACGCCCATTTTCCAAAATTTTTCTATTTGTTGTTTCTGGTCTATTGTAGAAATCAAACCACAAAATTTCAATGAATTATCTTTACATTTGGCAAAGATATCGCTTAAAATGTTTTTATTAGGTCACTTTATAATACCCATATATAAAAGTGGGCGTGGTCGTCAACCGATTTCGCTAAAATTTTCAACATGTATTACCACAAGTAATAAAAGTGTACACACCAAGTTTAGTCATTATATATAAATTATTTGTCGAGTTATGGGCTCAGAAATCTCGTATATTCCTGTTTCTAAAAAGAGGCGGTGCCACGCCCATTTTCCAAAATTTTTGTGTTTTTTGTTTTATGTCCATAGTTGGACTCCTGCCATAAAATTTCAATGATATATCTTTATATTTGACAGAGATATGGCTTAAAATGTTTTTATTAGGCCACTTTATAATACCCATATATAAAAGTGGGCGTGGTCGTCAACCGATTTTGGCAATTTTTCGTCCAAACATTTGTCTAAGTAAGTATATCACGCCTACCAAATTTCATCGATATACCTTCAACGGTTTCTGAGTTATGACTCATAAAACTTTAAATGTTTGCCCCTTAATAAGTGGGCGTGGCACCGCCCATTTTCCAAAATTTTATTAGTAATATATTAGTTACTGAGATACAAAATTTCCGATTTTTACTATATAGGGGAGGTGGGCGTGGTCATGGTCCGATTTCGCCCATTTTCAATACCGTCCGTTCCTGTCTTGATACCAACTTGCATTCCAAATTTCATCAAAATATCTCAATTTTTGCGCGAGTTATCGTGCGTACAGACGGACAGACGGACGGACGGACGGACATGGCTCAATCGATTTCTCTTTTCACCCTGATCATTTTGATATATATAAGTCTATATCTATCTCGATTATTTCATTCTGTTACAATCCACCGTTAGGAAATCAAAACTATAATACTCTGTGTACTAGTACAGCTGAGTATAAAAACTTTTTAAGTTAAACGGTTTTATGTTATACATACATTGCAATGTTTAAGATAAATGTACTAAAAACCAAAAAATAATAAAATAGATACAGTCGTGGGGATTATAAACATTTGCATAGACTAGACTAAAATAAAACCGGGGGGCACGTCAATTGTCTACAAATTATCGACTTAATGTGCGATAGAAGAATCGTTTAATTCGTCGTTAGGCAGTTGGCCCGCAGACGGTGAGGAAAATACTTAATATTTTCTTGCTCATGGAAATTCCAATAGTTATACACTCCATGTTAATAAAAGAGATGTTTCAACTAGTTTATCGTTGGACATTCACACGAGGAATCGTTTCACTGCTCGTAGTTTGTCTTTAATCGACAAAACATATGATAAAAGTACTACTCGCTCACCACTATGAAACCCTAAAACTCGCTTATAATCGAGCTTGCTAGCTTTTTTCCACATTCTAGCCCTACTTATCACACGTCCATCGTTGTCGGTTGAACAACTGCCTAAATATAGTGTAACATTACAAAACAAACATTTTAATCAACGATTGTAGACAATTGACGTGCCCCCCGGTTTTATTTTAGTCTAGTCTATGCAAATGTTTATAATTCCCACGACTGTATCTATTTTATTATTTTTTGGTTTTTAGTACATTTATCTTAAACATTGCAATATATGTATAACATAAAACCGTTTAACTTAAAAAGTTTTTTTACCTATTTTTATTTACTACTTCATTGTATATACAACTTCAAAAATATATAATTTTAGTATTCAGTTTAAGGCTGCACGATACACAAAATTTTTAGTTTTCTGTTCCGGATATTTATTTTTACTGAGTATTGGCTATTTTAACTAAGTAAGTAAGAGTATTGATATAGTATACCTCCATAATGGTTTTCAGGCCCCTCCTCCAACCCTTTTAGATATACTCAGCCTCAAAAGTTTAGTACGTATGGGAGGTGCAATGCCCCATTTTTCGATAAATCTTTTTTTTTGGGTGAACATGGTATTGATATCGTATATCTGCATAGTGATTTCTATGAACATGCCATGAACGCTTTTAGGGATATTTAGCCTTAAAACTTAAGAACGCATGGGAGGTGCCACGCCCCCTTTTCCCAAAACTACTGTTTTTTCATAAGCATGCTACTGATATCGTTAATCTCCTGATCAATTTTCAGGTCCCAACCTTAAACGCTTTTATAAATATTCAGCTTGAGAAATTAAGTTTGTATGGGAGGTGCCACGCCCCCTTTTCCGATAACCTACTCTTTTATGCGCAAAAATTGTTTTTGGTAAAATTTTGTCAAAATTATTATTCATCATTGTTAGTAAAAGAAAGCGTGTTCAATTAGTTTTACCTATGGTTTTTTTAATACATACATTGAATATTTTTGTAAAATTTCTACATATAATCAATCTAGATTTATACCCGTTCGGGAACAATTGGTCCACAATTAGTCAACATTTATAACCGTTCGGGAACAATCGGGCACTAATTTTGGACCGATTGTTCCCGAAAGAAATCAATCCGGGGCAAATCTATGTATATCGGGATTAATCGCACATTTTTTTGCAGGGATATTGCAATGAAAACTATCGCATGTACATACATGTGGTTGTGTGTTTTTGTTTGTACAAATTCTATTTATAGAAAGGGCAATGCTTGTTCTTGTTATTAGATTTTGTTTATCGGCAAGCTCATCCGATTGGTTTTTATATTGATTGTTTGGTCGTTTTTATTTTAATAACTAGCTGACCCGGCAAACTTCGTTCTGCCCAAAATAGATTTTTTTATTAATTTCATTTCAGAAATTGTTATTACACCGGTATTATTTTTAATAGAAAATTAACGATTTTTTACTACTTCATTGTATATACAACTTCAAAAATATATAATTTTAGTATTCAGTTTAAGGCTGCACGATACACAAAATTTTTAGTTTTCTGTTCCGGATATTTAATTTCACTGAGTATTGGCTATTTTAACTAAGTAAGTAAGAGTATTGATATAGTATACCTCCATAATGGTTTTCAGGCCCCTCCTCCAACCCTTTTAGATATATTCAGCCTCAAAAGTTTAGTACGTATGGGAGGTGCAATGCCCCATTTTTCGATAAATCTTTTTTTTTGGGTGAACATGGTATTGATATCGTATATCTGCATAGTGATTTCTATGAACATGCCATGAACGCTTTTAGGGATATTTAGCCTTAAAACTTAAGAACGCATGGGAGGTGCCACGCCCCCTTTTCCCAAAACTACTGTTTTTTCATAAGCATGCTACTGATATCGTTAATCTCCTGATCAATTTTCAGGTCCCAACCTTAAACGCTTTTATAGATATTCAGCTTGAGAAATTAAGTTTGTATGGGAGGTGCCACGCCCCCTTTTCCGATAACCTACTCTTTTATGCGCAAAAATTGTTTTAATATCATATAGCTCTGTACCAATTTCCAGGTCCCTGACTTAAATCCTTTTAAAGATATTCAGCTTAAAAAATTAAGTGTTGTTGGCAGGTGCCACGCCCCCTTTTCGTATAACTCCTATTATTTTGCGTTTATATAAAATTGTTATCGTTTATCTCCACACCAATTTCCAAGTCCCTAGCGTAAACAATTTTAGAGATATTCAGCATGAAAAATTAAGTTTGTATGGAAGGTGCCACGCCCCTTTTTCCGATAACCCCCACTTTTTTGCGTGGTAATGGTTTTGATATCATTTACCTCTATACCAATTTTCAGCTCCCTACCTTAAACTGTTTTAGAGATAATCAGATTTAAAAATTAAGGTTGTATGGGAGGTACCACGCCCCCTTTTCTGATAACCCCCAGTTTTCTGATTGAGAAGGGTTTTGATATCACCTACCTCTATACCAATTTTCAGCTCCCTACCCTGAACTGTTTTAGAGATAATCAGCTTTAAAAATTAAGGTTGTATGGGAGGTGCCACGCCCCCCTAACATTTTTTAATTTTTTCTTCGACTAAACCTTCGCGGGGTAACAACAAACAAACCCCCGTAAGGAAGTATTTGATTTGGTTCAGCCGTTTTCAAGCTTTAGCGTTACAGTCAAATACCAAATCATTTTTATATATATAGATTAACTAGTATCTATGTAACCCCCGATATTCGGGTGGCACTTTTATTTAATAAAAAATTATAAATAAAATTATTTAATAAAAAAAGGAACAAAAAAATTGGCTCGACCTTGACTTGAACCACCTTCACTTAAATTGGAAGCCTAGCATCTTACAGCTGAGCTACTGCGCTAGTTACGCAAGTTGTGTCAAACGGTGTACCTTAATTTCTGCTTGTGTTATTAACATTCCCACCACGCTTCTTTCACCACAGCGCTGTTATGTACTTACATCTATATGTACATACGTGAGTGAGTTGTAATTGTTAGTTCAGTTTAAGTGCAGCATTTGACATACTCAACGCAGGTGGTGTGATGACGCAGCGGTAGAGTGTCAGGTAGAGCTGCAAAACTATCGATGGCACTATCGATAGTATCGATAGTTTTTTTTTCGTGTCACTATCGATAGTTTTTTTCCACTATCGATGGTTATCCCTATTCATTCTTGTAGTTTTGTCCCAAGAGAAGAATACTGAATACTATTTGTTGTTCTTTTGTTAATTAATTAATGTTACTTCAAGTGGGAAGATGGCATGGAATGCGCGGATGATGCTCTTGCTATGAGTTAGATTTGCATATATATTTATGATTATGTTATGTTTTTTTAATTACACTGTAGGCAGGCAAAAATATCAAAAAAACGCTGAAATACCCCAAATAAATGCGATGGCGTTTTCAGAAAGTCCGGATTAGCTCTTGATTTCAAGATACATAGAGAATTTTTCTATACAGTTTTTAAACAGAAAAATTATACGCACGTTTAAGGATATTAGAAGCCAGGGCTGCTCAACGCTCTCGTATTGAAAGTACAAAACTCAATATATCTACAAATTTTATATATGCACTGAAAAATTTTTTTGCTCATTTAAATTTTTTCATGAATTCAAATAAAATATTATTTTAGAATTTATTATCAAATAGTAGTATCACATACATACAAATTTTTTTATTTTTATATGAAAATTTTTTGCATAAAAATTTTTTACAGTGCTTTCATTTTTTGAATTTTTTTTTCATTACACATTTGTTATTGTAAATTTCGATTTCTAGTGCCTATATGACACTACATGTTTTTCTGGTTTTTTGGTTTTGAAAACCCACCGAAAGTCAAAATACAAAAACAATTCTTCTATAGGTTGAAAAGAGACAAATACCATCTCCTTCACACAAAAAACCTGGTAGAATACCAGAAAAAAAACAAAGTGCCTTTTCTCTGCACATTCAATATGAATCATAGGCACATACATATACAATTTTTTTATATCTGAGTGCTTATGGGAGTGCAAAGAAAATTTTATTTTCCTATTTGAACTGAAAATATGTATATGTGCCTATGATTCGGAATGCCTATATGACACTACATTTTTTCCTTGGTTTTTTTGGTTTGGAAAACCCACCGAAAGTCAAAATACAAAAACAATTCTCCTGTAGGTTGAAAAGAGACAAATACTCCCTCAAAAGCAATTTGGTTGACATTAAACTTCAAACTAAATCAAAATAATATTTATTTCAAAAATTAATTTTTTTGGAAATTTGAATTTAAGTTACTGAAATAAAAAAGTTATGAAACCCAAAGAGAAGGATAGCTGTGTATTCCATGTTATAAAGGGAAGCCAGTGCGCAATATAATTTTTCTTCCGGACTTCTTCTTTACCCTTGCGGCCAAAGCAGAAGCTTACAAGTGGCAAATTTAAAATTTGTATTTCCATATATTTTTTATTTTAAATATAATTTATTTTCTAGTTGTCAAATTGAAACAATTGTCAGAAAAAATGACTGAATGCCAAAAAACCTACCGAAATACAAGCTGGTTCGTTGGTTTTTAATCGCCTAGATGGTATTTTGTTTGGTTTTTTTTTCAATATAGCTTGCTCGCTTGCACCAACGCAAAACTGTATTTGACCATCTCCTTCACACAAAAAACCTGGTAGAATATCAGAAAAAAACGTAGTGTCATATGGGCTGAACAAAACAAAAACAATTGTGCTTTGAGTGCCTATCATGGTGTAATAACAAGGTGACGTAAGTAGGCAGCTATTTCATTCTGTTTTCCTCTTTATCCTGTCATTCGGCTCTTTGAAAATGAAATTCCAATGTTGCCCCCAGTTGATCCCAAAAAAGTGTTGTTTTTATGTGTATTTTAGGTGTATGATGGAGCGAGTTTTGGTAAAAATTTAAAACAATAGTTGTTTTGTAACATTTTTATTTCCTTTGACAATCTTATTATTTATGAAGAAAAAATCGTTAAAATTTAAATTTGCGCGGCATCATTTCAAAAATGCCAAAAACAAGCTACGCCCATTGTAGAAAACCGTGGACGGCGGCGAGTTTCAAAATGTTTGGCCCTCCCACAGACCCAGATGTGATTCTGCTAGGGAGAGCAGCGGTGTGATGCTCGCACAAAATTCAAAAGTGTGCGAGCTGCATTTTGCCGAATGCGAGTTTCGGCAACCGCATAACCCAGCAAAACGACGCTTGCTTACAAAGGAAGCAGTGCCGATGCCTGTGGTGTCCCTTATCTTGGGATTTCTAAAACCATGGTATTTGTAAAAAGCGCGACCATGCAACACAAATATTACATATCACTCTCCGTATGTATTATTATTTAAAAAGTTCTTTGGAAACTGTTTTCGCTCTAACAAGGAATATGTTGCCAAAGATCCAATGCTTCTTCAAATATCAAGATTAAAGTTGCAAATAAAGCTTCTAGAAAGCAAAAATAAAAATCTAAAAGCCGAAAGGACACGAGATGGAGCAATATTAGAAGGTCTCAAAAATATTTTTACAAAGGCACAAGATAGATATATTATAACGATTATAAATTTTATCAGATATTGAGTTGAATATATCCAGTTGAGTATAAATTATATCGTCGTTTTATATTTTTTCGGTGAGTTGTACCGAATTCGGAAAAACGAAACCTGATACTAATGATTATAACTTTTACCTCATATTGAACTCAATATATTGAGTTAAATGTGAAATATATCATAATATTAAGGCGTTTTATTTTAATTTTTATATTTATATTGGTTCAGTTTTGTATCTCAAGAGTGAATAAAAGCTTCTTAAGAATTGTAGGTAAATAATATAATATAAATATTTAGGGGATTCACAACCTGTCATATTGCGTCATATCGTCATAAGTCATAATATTTTGTTGTTGCATTCTAGGCTCTATGTGTACTAAATAAATACAACTCTGCACGATATGTTTTTGGGTCGTCGTATTTGATCAGCTGTTTTTGTTTACTTCTTCACAGGGCTTCGGAAAAGTCTTTTATAACTATTTCCGTACAATATTTTAATATGACATATGACTTTATGACACTTTGTGTATCACCTAATTGTATTTTACTTTTAACAATAAGATAAATATATAAATAATCTACTCCCCCTTTTGGACCGGATCCGGCCAATTTAGCCCTACATTTTCCCCCCTTTTCCCTATGGAAATGCAACCCTACCGTTTCAAAGAGCTTACTATTTGAGAATAGTGTCGCACTCTTCTATTTACGTCACCTGTAATTATTACACCATGAGTGCCTATGAGGTGAGCAGCCCTGTTATAAGCATTTATCATAAAATTTTCCTACAAAACAATCCTCTTTTTAAGGTTTAATTTAACTTGAAAATGCTATATGCATAAGTGAAGTATTTAATTCTTATTTGATCTTTTATTTAATTATTGTTTTGCGTAAAAGAAAAATTAAAGACTTTTTGAAAAGAAAAAATGTAAACAAAACCATCCCTCTTTTTATTGTAGTGAAATATTCATAAAAAACTATCGATAGTATCGATAGTTTTTTTTTCGACTATCGAAACTATCGAGTGGTCCGACTATCGATGGTTTTGCAGCTCTAGTGTCAGGTCTGGAAGCGAGGGGTTGTAGGTTCTCGAACCACTCGATATCAAGGTTGATTTTTTTAAAAATTAAAACTCAAACTAATAATAATAATAAAATGGCTGCTATTTCCGGGGTCAACTTCCGTTGCATCAAATTTCAAATTTCACTCTCCATAAAAACTCTGTATCGCCGCCTAAGAAGTTAACTTCAAAAAAAACATGGGATTGCGATACCAAAGCCATTGTAATGTCGGGGACACTGAATGATGAGCCATTTTTGCTGCTTCTTTCTTCGAGAAAAACAAAATGTACCTAAACGGCGAAAACTATCAACATTTAAACACTTTTAATACACATAAAAATAAAAAAATGGAGGTTAAGTACAAGATTTTGATAAAAAATAAACATAGGTTTGTTCATTAAATCTCTTATAGCAGGGCTGCTCACCTCATAGGCACTCAAAGCACAATTGTTTTTGTTTTGTTCCGAATCATAGGCACAGATACATATTTTCACCTCAAATATGAAAATTAAATTTTCTTTGCAATCCCATAAGCACTCAGATATAAAAAATTTTATATGTATGTGCCTATGATTCATTCATTTGTATAGGAGCTCGAGCACTGCCGTAAGAAATCGAAATTTACAATAACAAATGTGTAGTGAAAAAAAAAATTAAAAAAATGAAAGCACTGTAAAAAATTTATATTCAAAAAATTTTCATATAAAAAATAAAAAAAATTTGTATGTATGTGATACTACTTTGAAAATAAATTCTAAAATAATATTTCATTGGAATTCATAAAAAAATTTAAATGAGCAAAAAAATTTTTCAATGCATATACAAAATTTGTAGATGTATTGAGTTTTGTACTTTCAATACGAGAGCATTGAGCAGCCCTGTCTTATAGCATTGTAATTTTCCTACGGATTATAATCCGGACAGTGCCAAAATGTTCAATAAGAAATAGGTTGTTGACTCAAAGTATGAAACCAGGAGGATATTTAATATTTCTGTAAAAAAATTACAAAAAAGTATATGAATGTCGGAAAAAAAAAACTGAAAATTTTCATTAAAAAATATTTTGATCGCTATAACTCCGTCAATTTAACGTCGATTTTAATTAGTTTGGCTTTGTTGGAAAGGTTATTTCATCCTCTCAAAGCAAAATTAAATAACGTAAGAATCGAGACGGTAATGGCGGAGATATTGACTAATTAGTAATACTACTTTTTTTCTTATCTCAAAAACTGAAATTTCCAAATATCTCGAAAACTACTTTTGAACCATCTGATTACATATTTGGAATCAGCAGAAAATTCTACATAGGAATCATGTATCAAATGTCGAGGAAATGAAAATTTTTTAAATTTTGTCGGGTAGTGTTATTAGATACTAATCTCTAGGTTTGTGGGTGTATTAAAACAAAAAAAAACTTGAAACTTCAATGTTGCACTTAAGCTATCGTACTTATGGTTGCAATTTAATTGCATATGTCCTTATCTATATAAATGTGCAGCCGCTTACGGCGAGAGTCTACTAACTCATTTGTTTACCAACTAATTATATAGGTGTGAATGTGTACATTGGTAAAAAAAAAAAATATACCAAGCCACCAAGCCACATGGCTGTCTCCTGATCGAAAAACGCGAAATCAAATTGATCATGTCATGATCGACGGCAGACACAGCTCCAGCATCCTAGATGTGCGCACAATCCGTGGTCCCAATGTCGACTCCAACCACTATCTTGTAGCAGCCAAGGTACGCACCCGCCTCTGTGCAGCAAAGAATGTGCCAACAGGACAGCAAGGAAAGTTTGAAGTCGAAAGGCTGCACATGACGCAGACAGCCAATGAATACACCACTCGGCTCTCACTCCTGCTCACTGAGAGCAACCCTTCACCAAACGATGTATCTGAGGAATGGGAACACATCGCTCGTTCACTTCGTATCGCCGCTGAGGAATCTATAGGATACAAGCGAGCCCACAAAAACACCTGGTACGACAAGGAATGTCGCGATGCCTCGGAAAGAAAGAACGCCGCCTACAGGGCTACATTGTGTGCGGGCGCAACGCGAAACGTATGGGAGCGTTATCGAACGGCGAAGAAGGAAGAGAGGCGCCTTTTTCGAAAGAAGAAAAGGGAGGCTGAAAGGCGCGAGTGTGAAGAGCTTGAGATGCTGGCGGGTAGGAACGATGCTCGAAAATTCTATCAAAAAATCAGGCGGATGACTGAAGGTTTCAAGACCGGGGCAAATTCTTGCCGGAATGATAACGGTGATCTGGTAACTGATGTCCAGAGCATACTTGAGTTGTGGAGGGATCACTTCTCCTCCTTGCTAGATAATGGCAACAGTGAAAGTGCGGAAGGAGAAGATGTACGACCCGAATCCCCAATAGCAGATGATGGTAGACATGTTCCACCACCTGATCATGATGAAGTGCGAATAGCAGTATCTAGGCTTAAGAATAACAAGGCCCCGGGAGCTGACGGCTTGCCAGCCGAGCTATTCAAACATGGTGGCGAAGAGTTGATAAGGAACATGCATCAACTCCTATGCAGAATATGGTCGGACGAGCGCATGCCCGACGATTGGAACTTAAGTGTGCTCTGCCCAATCCACAAAAAAGGAGACTCCACAGTACGCGCCAATTATCGTGGGATAAGCCTCCTGAATATCGCATATAAGGTCTTAGCAAGTGTATTGTGCGAAAGACTGAAGCCTATCGTCAACAATCTGATTGGACCTTAGCAGTGTGGCTTAAGACCTGGTAAATCTACCATCGACCAGATCTTCACAATACGACAAATACTGGAAAAAACCCATGAAAAAGGAACCGACACACACCATCTCTTTGTCGGTTTTAAAGCCGCTTTTGATAGCACGAATAGGAATTGCCTGTACGCCGCAATGTCTGAATTTGGTTTCCCTGCTAAACTTATACGGCTATGCCAAATGACGTTGACTAACACCACCAGCTCCGTCAGAATTGGGAAGGACCTCTCCGAGCCGTTCGAGACCAAAAGAGGTTTCAGACAAGGTGACTCTCTTTCGTGCGACTTCTTCAATTTGATGCTGGAAAAGATAATACGAGCTGCAGAACTTAACCATACAGGAAGCATCTTATATCACAAGAGTGTGCAACTGCTGGCGTACGCCGATGACATCGACATCATTGGCACTAACACGCGCGCCGTATGTTCTGCCTTCTCCAAGCTGGATAAAGAGGCTAAGAAAATGGGTTTGGCGGTCAACGTGAACAAGACGAAGTACCTCCTGTCATCACATAAAGAAACAGCACGCCTTGGCAGCCACGTCAATGTTGAAAGCTACAAATTCGAAACTGTTAAGGACTTCGTCTATCTGGGAACCAGCATTAACACCAAGAATGATGTCAGCACGGAGATCCAACGAAGAATCACGCTTGCCAATAAATGCTACTTCGGACTAAGTAGGCAACTGAAGGGTAAAGTCCTCTCTCGACAAACAAAAATCCCACTCTACAGGATGCTCATCGTTCCAGTCTTCATGTACGGCGCAGAAGCATGGACAATTTCAAAATCAGATGAGATGGCACTTGGAGTATTCGAGAGAAAAGTTCTTCGTAAGATTTATGGACCTTTGCGCGTTGGCGTGGGCGAGTATCGACGGAGATTTAACGATGAGCTGTACGAGCTTTACACAGACATCGACATTGTTCAGCGAATAAAGATCCAGCGGCTACGTTGGGCAGGTCATGTCGTGAGAATGGACGAAGGCGCTCCGGCCAAGAAAGCATTTCTATCGAAACCCGCTGAACGCAAAAGAAAAGGGAGACCTCCACTGCGTTGGGAAAATCAGGTGGACAGCGATGCTGCCTCCCTAGGTGTTCCCAAGTGGCGCCATGCTGCACGAAACAGAAGCAATTGGCGCGCTCTGTTGGACTTGGCCAGAATCGTCTAGACGGTTAAGCGCCAATCAAGAAGAAGAAGTATATGTGTACATAGGGGTATGTAAGACTTATGTACATACATTCAGATATATTAAATAACTCGCTATCCACTTCAGATTATGTATTTGTACATATCTTTGTGCATTCATTCAAATATTTAATTACATCTTACATCCTTACATTATAAACAATGATATATTATTTGATTTTGTTAAACCTTTACCGGCTGAGGCAAACATATGTTTGTTGTCCCATTCATGACTAACAAAATTGATCGTAGGTAAATATGTACTTAGCACATTAACCGCCCTGCCCTACAAGACGTCTTGTTGTTAAGGGGGATAATAAACGTATTCAGTAGCCCAACCGAGACTATATAATTACTTTTGGCCACACTCTTTCGATGGACCAGGGAGGAAAAAAAAAAACAACGCACGCACCCTAGTGGTCAACACTGATCTTTCTGCACATATTGTGCAATCTTCATACAACCACACTTGCTAACAAATTTTGCGTATCTATACCCAAACGTTAGAAGCATTGTAGACCTGTAGGCAAGGTTAGGTGAAAAGGAAAAAATGACGGAACCCATTTAGGTGAATATAGCGGACAGTAGCAGCACAGTAGAGCTTGGAAACAATACAAAACTAACTTTTAACTTAAGCTATCCTTCGTTGATCACTTAAAAACACTTTCTCAATCTGTTTTAAAGCCTGCAATTTGATTATTTAATATACAACTCTACCACGATCTTTAAATATTTTTTTCACATATTTTCGCTGCGCCGGCAACCCTTTTCTTTCAATGGAACCAATATTGGTGAATTTCCCAAAATCCCATCTCAAAGCTTGCCTACAGTTCTACAGTGGTTAGAAGAACACTTTGGGATGTCCTACCCAAGGCCGTATTTAGGGGGGGGGGGGGTTTGAACCCCCCACGAAATTCTGGAAGATAAATTTTACTTCTATCATATTCAAAGCTATATGTTGAAAACACTAGTTTACAAATAATTAATTGGAGAAAATACCAAAAATTTCAGGTATAGGGGAGGGCTGGCATGAACCTGCTGAGGTCAAAACCATTTTTTATGGTTAGGGTTTTGAGATAACGTAATTTTGGTTACAACTTCAATAAAAAATTCTTTTCGCTGAAGTTACAAATACCCGCAAACCGTATCTACTCCATTCGAAAGATAATTAAAGTACGCTTCTAACGACATACCAATTATAAATTAAATTATGTTACATACATTTTCCAAAATTTTAGCATATTTCTTTATAACAGTGATGCCAGATAATCTCCGATAAAATTCCCACAGAAAATGGAAAAAAATCCCTAATTTCCCACATTTTAAATAAAAAATCCCACAAAATTCCCACCATAAGAATATATAAGAGGCAAATACAGTTTTTTTAATAGCTAAAAGTATCAGGTGTACAAATTATTTGCTTTGTGCAAGTTGATATGATTTTTGTTGATTTAATTAAAGTTGAAGCAATTGATATTTTTGGATTGAAAGGCAGCTCTTACTATACTTATACTATTCAACATATCACTAGATAGTTTGTTTCGCTTTTAACGCGCTTTTATTAGCTTCACCTGTATGTATGTATGTATGTATGTATGTATGTATGTATGTATGTAACTTCATCCCATCCTAAAAGTTGCAACATTTAACTAAATTATTATATCTTTCAAACATTCACTTTTTTGTGTTCTCTCTATTATTTCTATTCTCCTCCTGATTCGAAACATGACATCAACAGCCCAACGGCATCATATAGTAGGACATTCAACATTATATTTTATGTTTATTTAATTTAACGAGCACAGGCCCAGGTTATATTTTATTTTTTATTTTTTAGAAACTAGAAAAAAGCTTTTTAAGCATGGATGTAACTACAGCTGTTTCACCTTAGATCCCTCTAAGACTCATCAGGTTACTTTTGCATCTGCCAAGACTCGAACTTGCGCACCTTGCAGTACAATAACTACAGTTCTAACCGCTGAGCTATTGCCTGCCTTCGACATCTGATAGAAAATTTGTTGCTAGTTTCTTTTCTACTATAATTCGTTTCTAACTTATGCACATACATATGTACATATTTACATATTATTGTATGATTAAACATAAGTAGCGAATAAAGTATAGGGATGTTCAAATGAACTTAATTTTTTATTTTAATTTATTTAATTTAACGAGCACAGGCCCAGGTTATATTTTATTTTTTATTTTTTAGAAACTAGAAAAAACTTTTTAAGCATGGATGTAACTACAGCTGTTTCACCTTAGATCCCTCTAAGACTCATCAGGTTACTTTTGCTTCTGCCAAGACTCGAACTTGCGCACCTTGCAGTACAATAACTACAGTTCTAACCGCTGAGCTATTGCCTGCCTTCGACATCTGATAGAAAATTTGTTGCTAGTTTCTTTTCTACTATAATTCGTTTCTAACTTATGCACATACATATGTACATATTTACATATTATTGTATGATTAAACATAAGTAGCGAATAAAGTATAGGGATGTTCAAATGAACTTAATTTTTTATTTTAATTTATTTAATTTAACGAGCACAGGCCCAGGTTATATTTTATTTTTTATTTTTTAGAAACTAGAAAAAAACTTTTTAAGCATGGATGTAACTACAGCTGTTTCACCTTAGATCCCTCTAAGACTCATCAGGTTACTTTTGCTTCTGCCAAGACTCGAACTTGCGCACCTTGCAGTACAATAACTACAGTTCTAACCGCTGAGCTATTGCCTGCCTTCGACATCTGATAGAAAATTTGTTGCTAGTTTCTTTTCTACTATAATTCGTTTCTAACTTATGCACATACATATGTACATATTTACATATTATTGTATGATTAAACATAAGTAGCGAATAAAGTATAGGGATGTTCAAATGAACTTAATTTTTTATTTTAATTTATTTAATTTAACGAGCACAGGCCCAGGTTATATTTTATTTTTTATTTTTTAGAAACTAGAAAAAAAACTTTTTAAGCATGGATGTAACTACAGCTGTTTCACCTTAGATCCCTCTAAGACTCATCAGGTTACTTTTGCTTCTGCCAAGACTCGAACTTGCGCACCTTGCAGTACAATAACTACAGTTCTAACCGCTGAGCTATTGCCTGCCT
Organism: Urophora cardui; assembly: GCA_960531455.1. Lineage (NCBI taxonomy): Eukaryota > Metazoa > Arthropoda > Insecta > Diptera > Tephritidae > Urophora > Urophora cardui. The sequence continues at coordinate 42,503,734 of OY482675.1, read as the reverse complement.
TCGACATCTGATAGAAAATTTGTTGCTAGTTTCTTTTCTACTATAATTCGTTTCTAACTTATGCACATACATATGTACATATTTACATATTATTGTATGATTAAACATAAGTAGCGAATAAAGTATAGGGATGTTCAAATGAACTTAATTTTTTATTTTAATTTATTTAATTTAACGAGCACAGGCCCAGGTTATATTTTATTTTTTATTTTTTAGAAACTAGAAAAAAACTTTTTAAGCATGGATGTAACTACAGCTGTTTCACCTTAGATCCCTCTAAGACTCATCAGGTTACTTTTGCTTCTGCCAAGACTCGAACTTGCGCACCTTGCAGTACAATAACTACAGTTCTAACCGCTGAGCTATTGCCTGCCTTCGACATCTGATAGAAAATTTGTTGCTAGTTTCTTTTCTACTATAATTCATTTCTAACTTATGCACATACATATGTACATATTTACATATTATTGTATGATTAAACATAAGTAGCGAATAAAGTATAGGGATGTTCAAATGAACTTAATTTTTTATTTTAATTTATTTAATTTAACGAGCACAGGCCCAGCGTTGCGTGATTCGAATCAATTTTGATTTAAAATCAACTTTCAAATAAAGAATCAACTTGATTCGTGATTCAAACTATTTTCAAATCAAAGATAATTTTTATTTGTGATTCATTTCTCAAAAGAATCAAAAATACCCTCTGATTGGTGATTCAAACTGTTTTCAAATCAAAGATAAATTTGATTTGTGATTCTTTTCTCAAAAGAATCAAAAATACCCTTTGATTCGTGATTCAAACCATTTTCAAATCAAAGATAAATTTGATTTGTGATTCATTTCTCAAAAGAATCAAAAATCTTTTTTTATTCTTGATTCAAAAAATATCTTTGATTCGAATCAAATTTTTGATTCGAATCAAAAATTTTATTCGAATCAAAAATTTTATTCGAATCAAAAATTTGATTCGAATCAAAAATTTTATTCGAATCAATAATTTGATTCGAATCAAAAATTTATTTAGAATCAAAAATACTGTAGCATATCAGAAATATTCAAGTACATTCTCGGTAACTTAAAACACAAAAATGTATAAAATGCACCAAAAGTGCAACAACAGCCAAATTGTATGCTGACGCCAAATATGTAGATATGTATGTACATATATACATATGTATTTCTGATTGTCGTATTTACGTTTGTGCTACGCCGTACGTACATGCATACATACATATGTATGTATGTGCATAGGCACTTGAGTGCATACCCTGCAAAAATCATTGGATTATATGCTCCATTTGTGGTAAGTTGGAGTACTTTCAAAGTGACCACTAACATAGCCCAAGCGACCGATTCGTGCATCTGCATCGGTTCGTAGTTAGCCGAACATAACAAAAACCAAATTTTTATCGCGACGAAGACGATATGTGTATCCATACATAGCTACATACATACATATGTTTGAATGTATACACGTCATTCGTCGTCGTCGCGATAAACATTTGGTTTTTGTTGTTATGTTCGGCTAACTGTTAGGTACTCCATCAATTAATCCAATGTAGGTACTCCATGGATTAATATGATTGTTAAGCGGGACTGGAGTATATACTCCATTGCAATGACATGCAATGTTAAATGGACCATATTTTTTGTATGAAATGTGGCAAGTTCTGGAGTAAGCGGTTGGTCCATAGCGAGCACTCCATGGATTAGCGAATGGAGTACTCGGAATTTTTGCAGGGTATGCATACATACATATGTATTATATGTACATATGCCCTGCAAAAATCATTGGATTATATGCCCCATTTGTGGTAGGTTGGAGTACTTTCAAAGTGACCACTAACATAGCCCAAGCGACCGATTCGTGTATCTGCATCGGTTCGTAGTTAGCCGAACATATACATATATGTACATATCTACATAGATTCTATGTCATAGAAGTAAGAATTAGAGTAGATATACATGTATTATAGTAAATAAGTAGTATGTACATAAGAAATTTTGTGTATAGGTAAATAAGAATCAATTTTACCAATAAATTCCCTGATTGAATTGCTGTTCGTAAAGAAATACAACAAACCACTTTCGTTTAATTTGAACGGGTTTAAAATATACATATGTATAATAATAATAATAATAAACCCAACGATTTCCCTCCACCCACCCAACCGCACGAGGGGCGCATCCGCATGACGTACGGATATTTTAAAATAAAATTTGGCCAAGGTGTTGAGTGGTAGAAGTTTATTAAACGTCGAGAACTTATACTGCTCAGCTACAGAAAATATAATTCCATCAGCTGGATATACATATGTACATAGAATAAAATATAAAACTACAAATAAAAGTAATAGACAAAAATAGAATAGTCAATTAGAGCGAGAGATTTGTTGTCACTTGTTAAGAGCGCACAACAGAATTTTTCTTATCAGATAAATAGAGTCTGATATATCGAAATGAGTAGAATAATCATTAAAAGATTTACATAAGCAACGAAGTGGTTCGTGTAATTCAAAATTAGTTCTACACTGCTTTAAAAAGATAGGTTGAAAATGTCTTGATGGTCGAATAGGAACATTTAAGTTTATTTCGGCTAGGAGAAATTGACTGCTTATGGATCCTTTCAGTAGTTTAACCAGAAATATTACACCTAACATTTCCCTGCGGCTTGATAAGGTTGGAAGATTAATAAGCTTCAAGCGACTAGTGTACGAGGGAAGATTTGTCCGTGGGTCCCAATGAAAGTTCCTTAACGCAAAAAGTAAGAACTGTTTTTGAATTGATTCCAGTCTATCGGAATGAACTTGATATTGCGGACTCCAGATTATTGAAGCGTATTCTAGTATAGGTCGTACTAATGTTGTAAACAGGGCTTTAGTTACGTAAGGGTCATTAAATTCCTTAGACCAACGTTTTACAAATGCTAGGATACTTTTAGCTTTGTTTACTGTAGCATTAATATGCAGGTTAAAGTGGAGCTTACTATCAAATCTTATTCCTAGGTCAACAAAATCGTAAACCTGTTCCAAACTATAGTTATTAATTGTGTAAGACGCAGGTTGAAGGATCTTCCGTGAAAAGCTCATAAATTTACATTTACTAAGATTGAGTGGCATAAGATTAATATTGCACCACGTAGCGAAGCAATTTAAATCATTTTGTAGGGCAGATCTTTCCTCCAAAGAAGAGTAAGACTTGAAAAGTTTCACATCATCGGCATACATCAGAAGTTTTGAGTTACAAATAGCATAAGAAATGTCGTTTATAAACAGCAAAAACAGAGTCGGACCAAGATGGCTGCCTTGTGGAACTCCTGAAGATACGTTAATGATGTTGGAAAAAGCATTTTTAAAAACAACTCTTTGTGTTCTATTAGTGACATATGACGCAATCCATTTTAACAGAATAGGTTGAAAACCAAGAAGATCAAGTTTATGGATAAGTAACGCGTGATTGACCTTGTCGAAGGCTTTGCTGAAGTCAGTATAAATTACATCGGTATTAGCATTATTCCTAAAACCGTTAGAGACATGAGTTGTAAATTCTAGTAAGTTGGTAACAGTTGATTTACCTCTACAGAAACCATGCTGCGAACTTACTATTGATGAGGAAATGGAATGATTTAGACAATTGGTGACAATAGCCTCAAATAACTTTGGGATAGCCGAAAGCTTTGCTATGCCGCGATAGTTTTCGATGGAAGATCTACTTCCAGATTTATGTAGAGGAATAATAAAAGATTCTTTCCACGCTTTTGGGAAAATTCCTGACTTCAAAGACAGATTAAATAGTGTGGATAATGGCTGGTAAATATACTCGGCGCATTTGTTTAAAAATATTGAAGGAATCATATCTGGTCCGTAGTTTATGGACTTCTTTATTGTTTTAAGCAAAAATAAAACCTCTTCGGGATCTATAAAAGGGCATTCAAATGTGTTATTCTGAAAAACTTGATACGGGTATTCATTAAAGCTAACATTAGTATTGGAATAATTTGATTCAAAGAAGAGGGCAAAAAGGTTCGCGACATCTTGGCTATCACTGGCATCACTATCACGATATCTCATAGATGATGGGAATCCCATTACTCTACGTTTCGAGTTTACAAAACCATAAAACGATTTCGGGTTGGAAAAAATGTTCTTTTTCATTTTAAATATATAAGACTTATAGCACTTTTTGTTCAGAAGTGAGTACTTATGACGCAGAACTGAGTATTTCATATAATCCTTTTGAGAACCAGTCTTCTTATATATTTTAAAGAAGCGCGATTTTTTATTTTTTAAAGCTCTTAACTCTCTAGTGGCCCAAAGATACAAAGGTTCATTATATTTGCGTTTATGTTTCGGTACGTATTTCTCAAAAAGGTTAAGAATCGTGTTATTGAAATGCAAAACATTAAATCGACGTTTCCATTATAGTCTGGCCATACCAATCTTGAGAGTTCTTTATTAAGTTTATTATAGTTTGCCTTAGAAAAATTGTAACAAAAACTAGACTCAGAGTTAAACTCTTTTACGTTACCACGGTTATCGTTATTTATAATTTCGTAAACCAACTCTAAAGGAGGATGGTAAACATCAACAGGTGATACCAGGGCATTAGCCCTGTTTACAGTATAATTGGATACATCATCTACAAAAATTAAGTCAAGCATTTTCCCAAACTCGTTTCTAATAGTATTGATTTGATGTAGACAGAGGTCAGATATTTCTTCAATGAAAGTGGTATTGTTAATATTAGATGTAAGTGGCACAGTATTATGATCAGCAATGCGCCATGAAATGTGGGGAAGATTAAAGTCTCCTAAGACGATTATTGAATCTAACTGTGTCATTCTAGAAATAAGAAATTTAAGTGAAGAAATAAGTTGTAAATATACTGATAGATCAGACGAGGGAGGAATGTAACATATTGCAAAATAAGTGTGACCTTTGCCGACCTTAATGCGGATGCATTTAAATTCAAAAGGTAGAAAGAGGTTTACATCAATTTCTTCAGATGGTATTGAAGAATGTACGGCTAGCAATACACCCCCGCCGACTCTGTCTAAACGATCATTCCTGTATACTTGGTACATGCTACTAAATATTTCGGAATTAAATGTATGTGGTTTGAGCCATGTTTCAGTAAAACAAATAATATGAAAGTTAGATTCAACCGTTTTCAAGTATACGTTAGTTAATTTAGTATTCAGACCTCTCACATTTTGATAGTAAATATTCAAAGCGGTTTTAGATACTAGTTTTTTGGAACGGAAGAAATTTTAGCTAAATTTGTATTACGAATTCTTGGTCTGTGTTCGAATTCACGGACAAAAGCTCCGGACGGCCAAAAAGACGTACTCAAAAGAGCATCAAAGTCACTTAAAGGTACATCAATTTTAAACGAGGCAACATTTCGGTTGTAATTAAATTTAAATTTTTTAATAAACAGATTATCAGTTTTAATTTTAGATGAAATGAAAAATTTCAAGTCCTCTTCAGTGGTATCGATGTCGAATCTCGACACGAAAATTGATTTTATAGGAGGCACAACAACCAGCTCTTTAGGTGGGACAACAACCGGTTCCTTCACTGCGGATTGTAATCCGAGAGAAGGACCATTCAGTTTGGGATTTTTTCGGGATGTTACTTTTGTTGATGATTTAGGTTTATCATCTGCAGGCCTCGGTGAAGCCAAGTCAATCAGCTCCACCGTATTCTGCACATGATCGACCTGAAGATTTTTACGGGCCACTTCATTGTCTGGTGCAACGGATAAAAGGGGATTATTTTGGTTATCAGTATCTAAACACTTGAAGGATTTAAACATACCCTCATAGTACTTAAATTTCTCAGTTAGAGCAGTCAACTCTCTACCAATTTCAGAAAAGCCGTTCCTGGTTTGACGAAATAATTTGAAGAGATCAATTTCCGTTGATCTGCATTTCGAACAAGACCAGCGAACGCCCTTTTTGTCATCGATCGCGTCCAGAACTCTCCCCGTCAAACTGGCACATTTCATATGAGCAAGCCCATCGCAGAGCCAGCAAGTCACGAAGCGTTCGGAGTCGCTTTTCAATGAGCAGTTACTATACATGCAAGACATATTAAAAATAGAAAGTTGAAAATTAAATTAAACAATGGTAAAAACAAAAAAAAAAATATAAACAAAATTAGCAAATACTATGAATGTATGGATTGTGTCTAAATAAGCAGTGAAAGGTTAAATATAACGCAAAAAGTTTGAATATCAATAAGGTAGTTTTACAGTTTTAGAGAAACTGGAGCGAGCAGTTTAAGGTACACTTGAGACGCTTAATAAACACGGCAAACAGCTGTGACAAAAAAGGAAAAAGAAGAGAATGAGAGGATGAATAGAAATGCGCAAAGTAAATGTAAATAAAAACAAGCAAAGTAAATGAGTGCGCGCCAAAATTAATTAAATGACAAAATTAGCCACTCAACTGCAACAACAACACTATGCAAAATTGCCTCGGCAACACAATTGATTTAATTAATAAAATAAATGCGAATAATATTATATTGCGACAGTTAAATTATTTAATTTAATTTTAGCACACTATTTAAGCACTTTATTTTGATAAACAACGCAAGAAATATTTTTAATATAATTTTTTAAAGCACCAAAGCACAGAGCAAATTATTATACGTCTACACAGCTTAACGTTTACCGTTTAGCCATGTATGTATGTACCTATAGTGAATCCTAAATATATTTCAATTAAAAGATACTTTTAGTACGAGATCATTTTGGGTAAATGCATTATTATTATTTATTTTTAAATTCTGTTATTTTATTCTTTTATTGGGTTCATTCAATGTATGTAAAATATATAAATTATAAGTACATAAGTACCCAGCCAGCAAAATCATCGTAAACGAGCTCGTAAACGGATGTTTTCTCGCAGAAAACTCTAATAAAATATCGCTTATGATAGCCGTTTACGATTCGCCTACGAATACTGTTTCGCTTTAAAATGTTCAGTGCCTACGAGTGTCGTAAATGTATCGAAAAAGCGCTCGTATATGAATCTTTTTACGTCCGTTTTTTTTATCGTAAATGTAGAAATTTTACAAACATACATACTTTTAAAATATTGAGTTTGAAATTTTTCGTTTTCTTTTTTTTTTGACATGATAGATAAAAGTTTATTTTGTTATTGTTTTCTTATTCGAGAACAGCTCGTAAATCGCAATGTTCGTTAAATGTACGGTACCTTGCTGGCTGGGTGGGTAAGTACATATGTGTGGATATGTATAAGAGAAATTTACATATGTATGTATATACATTTACATATTAATTGGTAAGTACATATGTACATGCATCTTACATAAGTATGTATATATGTGTTAGATTACATCTGTATTTTATATGGACATGAAGTCAGGAGGTGAGAATTTTCACTAATATTTTTTCGTTCTTTTATCACGAGAGAGAAATGCAAAAAAATATGCTCCTCTCTCGCAAGAAGCGATCAAAAAAAAAATCCAGTTTTTCCACTTGTGCGCGAAAAATAACAAAACAATATTTCTCCTTCCTTCCTTCCTTAATTGGCACGTAACCGTCTAGACGATTCTGGCGGAATACAATAGAGTGCGGCAATTGTTTCTGTTTCGTGCAGCATGGCGCCACTCACATGTGAGACAAACTGATCGCGAAAACTAACAAAGCATTCGCGAAAACAGTTTATCACGAACATTTTTCAGCTACGTTGTAGGGAAGGATATACATACATACAAGCAGATTTTCGCAGTTGCCTTAGCCAGCCATTTGCGCGTACATATGTATGTATATTCCCACCAAAAAATCTAAGCCTTTTTAAGAATTAAAACCGCAGATTTTAAGGCTTCCGAAATCAGGCCTGAAAATTATAAAGGTAGCAAATTTGTATGGCGTAAGGCTTAAAATAAGGCTGATTTTCCTGTGTTGATGTCATCACGCCATAAGGAGTACTCTCTCTCTGAGAGCACACCTTATTCCTAATGCTTATCCGCCATGCGAAATAAGGCCTAGATAATAAATAATGCCATGTTAAATGGACCATATTTTTTATATGATATGTGGCAGGTTGAGGAGTACTCGGTTGGTCCATAGCGAGTACTCTATACACGCGTGCATGGAGTACTCGGCTTTTTTGCAGGGATTCTTTTGTATGCATACACCCAACCATAATTCATTCATCCTTTCATTCATTTATTCGTTATATATATGTATGTAAGTATATACATACATATGTATGCGCAAGTGCTTGGCTAAAGCAACTGCGAAAATCTGCTTGCATTTCCTCCCATACAACGCAGACGTTTGTTGAAATTTTAGATTTTTTGCATTTCAACTCGCGGGGGTGGTGGGATCACGTACTAAAGTATTTTTTATATGAAATAAAGTTTTGATTCAAAATAATTTTTGATTCGAATCAAAAGTTTGATTCGAATCAAAAATTTTATTCGAATCAAAAATTTTATTCGAATCAAAAATTTGATTCGAATCAAAAATTTTATTCGAATCAAAAATTTTATTCGAATCAAAAATTTGATTCGAATCAAAAATTTGATTCGAATCAAAAATTTGATTCGAATCAAAAATTTATTAAGAATCTTGATTCGAAATCAAGTTTGAATCAAGAATCAAAAAAGATTTTTGATTCTTTTGAGAAATGAATCACAAATCAATTTTATCTTTGATTTGAAAATAGTTTGAATCACGAATCAAAGGGTATTTCTGATTCTTTTGTGAAACGAATCACAAATAAAATTTATCTTTGATTTGAAAATAGTTTGAATCACGAATCAAAGGGTATTTCTGATTTTTTTTTTAAACGAATCACAAATAAAAATTATCTTTTATTTGAAAATATTTTAAATCAAGAATCAGAAAATATTTTTGATTAGTGATTCAGTCAAATCAAAATCACGCAACCCTGCACAGGCCCAGTTATTGTACTGCAAGGTGCGCAAGTTCGAGTCTTGGCAGAAGCAAAAGTAACCTGATGAGTCTTAGAGGGATCTAAGGTGAAACAGCTGTAGTTACATCCATGCTTAAAAAGTTTTTTTCTAGTTTCTAAAAAATAAAAAATAAAATATAACCTGGGCCTGTGCTCGTTAAATTAAATAAATTAAAATAAAAAATTAAGTTCATTTGAACATCCCTATACTTTATTCGCTACTTATGTTTAATCATACAATAATATGTAAATATGTACATATGTATGTGCATAAGTTAGAAACGAATTATAGTAGAAAAGAAACTAGCAACAAATTTTCTATCAGATGTCGAAGGCAGGCAATAGCTCAGCGGTTAGAACTGTAGTTATTGTACTGCAAGGTGCGCAAGTTCGAGTCTTGGCAGAAGCAAAAGTAACCTGATGAGTCTTAGAGGGATCTAAGGTGAAACAGATGTAGTTACATCCATGCTTAAAAAGTTTTTTTCTAGTTTCTAAAAAATAAAAAATTATATTTTATGCTTCATTGCGGCTTTTATGTTACCTTTCTTAAAAATAGCCTCTCTGAATTTCAATTCACTCCCGTATACAAGCCAATAAGTAACAAGCTTTCAGGGTACGGAAAAACTCACTCACGAACGCTCAAAAATACATTCTCAAATCACAAACAAATGTTCAAAGAAAAACGTATAACCACTCAAATAGCTAGCGAACTAACGCACAACAGCCAGCGACCGCTCATAGCGTTGGCGATAAACTCAATGCATAAATTCACTCAAAAATAAAGCTTGAAGCTTCTGTTTTGGGTTTGTTGTATTTGCAATGAAATCAACCGCATGTACAATGTACATACATACAGACGTATGCAGAGCAAGAACTGGTTTTGTGTAACAAGCTTTCTGTTTTGTCGTTGTTGTGTTTGCAATAAAAACAATCGCATGTACATACATATGTATGCAAAGCAAGAACTGGTTTTGTTTGTAATTCATTTAATAGTAAGTGCTGAATCAACGAAAAGGAACTCTAATTACATTTTTATACAATGTTTTGTAAACGTGAGGTGAAAAAAATTTCTCTAAAAAAAAAAATAAAAAAAAAAAAAAAAAAAAAAATGCGCCACTCGGGACTCGAACCTGAGCTCCTTGGTCCGTAGGCAGCATACCTCACCATTACGCTACAAACGTATTCGGAGCTTTATTGTCTAAATTCGAATTTATTCAATCAGGTTTCTTTTTTTTTTGTTCTTTTCAAATGCTTCACCTCAACTTCTCTTCACTTTCTGATTGTAAAATATAACAAAACGTTTGGGAAATTTTGTATTTCCAAACTAGTTTGGAAAACCTTGAATAAAAGGGTTTGGAAAATATTGCATAATAAGCTAGTTTACTTCACTGCATATTGGGATTTTTGGTAGAAGTTATAAATACATATGTATGTAGATCTATTTCGGAGAACACCACATCCCATCAGACTTCTTTTTACTTTTATTCTTGCGTCCGCATAAAACATCCTTTAATGAAAAATTTCACTAAAAAGTCAAAAATAAATAATAGCTTAAAAAACTAAAAAACACGCTTTAATCTTAAAAATCGTACTAAAAATTGAGAAATAATTTAATTAGAAACAAAATGATGAACGAAAATATAAGTATTTAAGGAAAAGCGTGGGGGTGCTCAATAATATTTGAACATGAAAATATTCGATTCGTACAACTAGTACAAAAATATACCTAGTTGCGAAATTAAAGAGTACGATATATGAAATCTCAAAAAAGTCAAAATAAAATTATTAGTAAAAAAACACCGATTTTAAATATTTTTTGACATACTGAGCACCCCACGCTTTTCCTTAAATACTTATATTTTCGTTCATCATTTTGTTTCTAATTAAATTATTTCTCAATTTTTAGTACGATTTTTAAGATTAAAGCGTGTTTTTTAGTTTTTTAAGCTATTATTTATTACGTTTTACGTCCGTTAAAATTGAAAATATTCTTTCTGATTCAGCATTCGAATGGGGTAACGTGAGTACAATCTCAACCAATTGCTTAAGATTATGAACCAAAAAATTGTCATTATAGTTTTTAAAGTTCATTATTTTACTCCACATTACATCAACAGGTAATTTTTTTAAATCGTCTTTTTGTGTTTCGGTTAAAAGTATACAAATACTTTTGTATTACGATTTTGTGAGATCAGGATTAACATTTAATTTTTTAGTTAGAGCAAGAAGTGATACACGATTATTTTTAGAGAAATCAAAAACAATATCGGGATCTAAACATTGCAATTCTTCGAAAACACCGTCAAATGGCAAACGTGATATTATCTGAAAAGTAGAAGCTTCATAAAAGCGCAAACACTTTTTTTAATACAGTCTTTTCCTCCAAGTTTAAATTTGACAAAATATCTTCGTATTCATAACCAAAGTAAACGTTATGCACGTCAAGTAAATATGGAAGTTCCAAAACTTGTAGCTGTAATTCCCGCGGAATTGTAAAAAAGTCGGCTTTTAAGAAATTTCTTGAAATTTCCAACATAAGTGTCTTAGCTCCTTGCCTTAGTCGGTGTATAAGTACATTTCGGCTTTGGAACAATGCGTTAAATTCATTGAAAAAGTTAAGGACGTACTTCAAAAATCTAAGCCTTCTTTTGAATTTTTAAGTAGCTCCCAATTCTCCAAAATTCTTTCTGAATGGGAGTTTTTCAGTGTGAGATGTGCTTATCTTAAGTAATACTATAAATTATACATATGTAGGTATGTAAACAGTTCTGCAATCAAAAAATCCCTTTTTTTTATATGGACGACAACAAAATGTCGCTTTTTTCCCTCTTTAAAAATTTTGTAGTTAAATATCCCTCAAAAAGGGAAATTTCCCTCAATCTGGCACCACTGCCTTATAACTGCGTAAAATCAATGCATAGCTGAAAATTCATTACTCGGGTTATATTAGTGTCTGAATTATAACATTTTGTGCGTTTTTCGAAAGATCCCATATATGGGATGTGTGCGTTGTATAGTCCGATTTCACTTATTTTCAGTCAACATTTTATAGATTTTTTGCGATTATTGAAAAAATTTGGTTTTTATTGGGGTTTTTATAAGAAGTTGTAAAAATCAGGAAAGTTTTATTATTTTTAAAATTATTCTGTTTTATTGCAAAGCGTAATATTAAAAAGATTCGATGAATACTTTATTTTTGGCGATTTTTCCAAGTGAAACAAAAAGAATGTTTTATGGTCGAAAAACTCGGCTAGGTGACCCAACTATATGAAAACGACTTCGCAGATAAAAGGACATTAGGAGGAAATATAAAGCTTCCCGAGCACTGTTTGCCAGCATAACCCCAACAGTCTCAAAAATAACTGTTGCTGTTTTGCGAAAGTTATCATAATTTTTTGAGAACTTTTGTATTTCGATTTCCTTTGAAAATATCTGAAGTCGAAGCACTGAACAGTCGAATATATGTATTTGTTTGTTTATTTGTGCTGTTGCTTTACTGTGTAATTTCAAACAGATCAGACGACAGCAAAGCACAGATAAACAAAATTTTAGTTTTCAGTGCGGCTTTTTAAAATTGTTTTTTTTTTTGTACATTACAATTTCGATTGTGTTCCTATAAATTAAAAAAAAAAAACAACAACAACACTGCTGTAAAAACTCGAAATTATGTTTGCCCTATGCTGTGCTGTAAAAATTTCCACAATACAGCAACAGTCGACTATAATTTTTTGAAACTTAAGCCTGCCCAGTTGCAGTACAGTAGAACGCTGTTTATTTTTTAATTTTCAAATGAAAATGAAATTCAATGGAAATGAAAAAAAAGTTGAAAATAATTTCAAACCCTGCTCAAAAGACTAAAATAATGACATATCTATCAATTTTAAAAATCGGATGTTAAATAACAAAGTTGCAAAAAAACAAGTTAGAGTCCAACATAAGCTAACAAGTAAGGAAGCCTAAGTTCGAGTGGAATCAAACATTAGATACTCAGCTGTATGTTTTCATTGTTTGTTTGCGTTTGATGGATTTTATATAAAGCGAGTGCTGCATAAAGTGGGCGTAGCCACGCCCATTTTCAAAATTTTTATCAGTCATCCAACTAAGCATATGAATATTATTCTTTGTGCAAAATTTCATTCCTTTATGACTTCCAGTTACAAAGATGTCACGTTACAAATTTCCAAAGCGTGTTCCAGAAATATCTTTGCTAAAAAGTAGGCGTGGTCATAAACCGATTTCAATAAATTTTTGCGTGTCTATTAATACAAGTTATAAAAGTGTATAAACCAAGTTTCATCATAATATCTCAATTATTTGTCGAGTTATGGGCTCCGAAATCTCGTAGATTCCTTTGTCTAAAAGGAGGCGGTGCCACGCCCATTTTCCAAAATTTTTCTATTTTTTGTTTCCGGTCTATTGTGGAAATCATACCACAAAATTTCAATTATCTTTACATTTGACAGAGATATCGCTTAAAATGTTTTCATTAAGTCACTTTATAGTTCCCATATATAAAAGTGGGCGTGGCCGTCAACCGGTTTCTCTAAAATTTTGAACATGTATTACCACAAGTAATAAAAGTGTACACACCAAGTTTCGTCATTAAATATAAATTATTTGTCGAGTTATAGGCTAAGAAATCTCGTATATTCCTGCTTCTAAAAAGAGGCGGTGCCACGCCCATTTTCCAAAATTTTTACGGTTTTTGTCTTATGTTCGTAGTTAGACTCCTGCCATAAAATTTTAATGATATATCTTTATATTTGACAGAGATATCGCTTAAAATGTTTTTATTAGGTCACTTTATAAGACCCATATATAAAAGTGGGCGTGGTCGTCAACCGATTTTGGAAATTTTTCGTCCAAATATTTGCCTAAGTAAGTATATCACGCGTACCGAATTTCATCGATATATCTTTAACGGTTTCTCAGTTATGACTCATAAAACTTTCAATGTTTGCCCCTTAATAAGTGGGAGTGGCACCGCCCATTTTCCAAAATTTTTGTGTTTTTTGTTTTATGTCCATAGTTGGACTCATGCGACAAAATTTCAGTGATAGATCTTTATATTTGACAGAGATATGGCTTAAAATGTTTTTATTAGGTCACTTTATAATATATAAAAGTGGGCGTGACCGTCAAGCGATTTTAACTATTTTCCGACCAAACATTTGCCCAAGTAAGTATATCACGCATACCAAATTTCATCGATATATCTTAAACGGTTTCTGAGTTATTACATATAAAACTTTCAATGTTTGACCCTTAATAAGTGGGCGTGGCACCGCCAATTTTCTAAAATTTCACCAAATTTCTTCATAGGGGCCTGAGCTCAACACGTGGGTAAAATTTCATCGCTCCAGCTATATTAGGGACTAAGATACCAAATTTCCGATTTTTTCTATATAGGAAAAGTGGGCGTGGTCATGGTCCGATTTCGCCCATTTTCAATACCAACCGTCCCAGTCTCGATACCAACTTGCATTCCAAATTTCATCAAAATATCTCAATTTTTGCGCGAGTTAGAGTATTTACAGACGGACAGACGGACAGCCGGACAGACGGACAGACGGACAGACGGACGGACATGGCTCAATCGAATTCTCTTTTCACCCTGATCATTTTGATATATATAAGTCTATATCTATCTCGATTATTTCATTCTGTTACAATCCACCGTTATGTGATTAAAACTATAATATTCTGTGTACTAGTACAGCTGAGTATAAAAATCTTGGGGCGGACTTTCACATCTGTTTTCGTTTCCACATGGTTGGGTAATCTAACCGAGTTTTTCGTCCATAAAATATTTTTTTTTTTCACTTGGATAAAATCACCAAAAATATAGTATTCATCATGTTTGCAATAGAACAGTCTAATTTTTAAATGAATAAAAGTTTCCTGATTTTTAAAACATCAAGTTTTGTAAAAAAAATGTTCTTCTAAATATCACTTTAGTGCACGAAATAGGTTATATATTTTTCTCAAAAAAAAAAAAAAAAAACAAAAAAAATCTACGATGAAAACCCCCCACGAAAAAAATTCCTGGCTGCGGCCCTGATTATGACTAAAGATGGAATCTATGTTATTGTATGATGAAAATATCAAGCACTTCTTAGAAAAAAACTGCCAAAAATCAAAATGATTTCCTAGAAAGCTAAAAGTTACACTTTGTTAGGCTAGAATTATTTGGTCTATAAGACTGTATACTCAGAAGTTTGCTAAAAAATCAAAAAAAAAAAAATTTTCGAATTAAACTTTCAAAAACAGTGATTTACGACAAAAATAAAAGGCAATTCGAAACTATAAATAGACCGTAAGCTCCACTAGGGTAAATTTGGTATCAATGGACTCGTCGTAAGCCCTGGATTCCAACGACATATAATACATGTATATACATAAAATTATATACATATACTAGCTGACCCGGCAAACTTCGTTCTGCCCAAAATAGATTTTTTTATTAATTTCATTTCAAAAATTGTTATTACACCGGTATTATTATACTCAGCTGTACTAGTACACAGAGTATTATAATTTTGATTTCATAACGGTGGATTGTAACATAATGAAATAATCGAGATAGATATGGACTTATATATATCAAAATGATCAGGGTGAAAAGAGAAATCGATTGAGCCATGTCCGTCCGTCCGTCCGTCCGTACGCACGATAACTCGCGTAAAAATTGAGATATTTTGATGAAATTTGAAATCCAAGTTGGTATCGAGACTGGGACGGTTGGTATTGAAAATGGGCGAAATCGGACCATGACCACGCCCACTTTTCCTATATAGAAAAAATCGGAAATTTTGTATCTCAGCCACTAATATAGCTAGAGTGATAAAATTTTACCCACGTATTGAGTTCCCGCCCTTATGAAGAAATTTGATGAAGTTTTGGAAAATGGGCGGTGCCACGCCCACTTATTAAGGGTCAAACATTGAAAGTTTTATATGTCATAACTCAGAAACCGTTGAAGATATATCGATAAAATTTGGTATGCGTAATTTGCTTACTTAGACAAATGTTTTGACGAAAAATTATCAAAATCGGTTGACGGCCACGCCCACTTTTATATATGGGTATTATAAAGTGACCTAATAAAATCATTTTAAGCGATATCTCTGTCAAATATAAAGATCTATCACTGAAATTTTGTGGCAGGAGTCCAACTACGGACATAAAACAAAAAGTACAAAAATTTTGGAAAACGGGTGGTGTCACGCCCACTTATTAAGGGGCAAACATTGAAAGTTTTATATGTCATAACTCAGAAACCGTTGAAGATATATCGATGAAATTTGGTATGCGTAATTTGCTTACATAGACAAATGTTTTGGCGAAAAATAATCAAAATCGGTTGACGGCCACGCCCACTTTTATATATGGGAACTATAAAGGGGCCTAATAAAAACATTTTAAGCGATATCTCTGTCAAATATAAAGATCTATCACTGAAATTTTGTGGCAGGAGTCCAACTACGGACATAAAACAAAAAAATACAAAAATTTTTGAAAATGGGCGGTGCCACGCCCACTTATTAAGGGGCAAATATTGAAAGTTTTATAAGCCAATACTCAGAAACCGTTAAAGATATCTCGATGAAATTTGGTACGCGTGATATATCTACTTAGCCAAATGTGTGGACGAAAAATTACCAAAATCGGTTGACGACCACGCCCACTTTTATATATGGGTATTATAAAGTGACCTAATAAAATCATTTTTAGCGATATCTCTGTGAAATATAAAGATAATTCATTGAAATTTTGTGACATGAGTTCTACCATAGACCGGAAACAAAAAATAAAAAAAGTTAATAAAATATACAAAGAAATCTACGAGCCTATTACTCGACAAATAACTGAGATATTATGACGAAACTTGGTTTATACACTTTTATAACTTGTGTTAATAGACACGCAAAAATGTATTGAAATCGGTTTATGACTACGCCTACTTTTTAACAAAGATATTTCTGGAACACCCTTTTGGAATTTGTAACGTGAAGTCTTTGTAACTAAAAGTCATAGAGGGATGCAATTTTGCACTAACAATAATATTTATATGCTTATTTGGATGATTGATACAAATTTTGAAAATGGGCGTGGCTGCGCCCTGTTTATGCAGCACTCGTTTCATATAAAATACACCCTATATCGAACAAACGCAAACAAACAATGAGAGCATACAGCTGAGTATCTAATGTTCGATTCCACTCGAACTTAGGCTTCCTTACTTGTTTTTAATAGAAAATTAACAATTTTTCACTACTTCATTGTGTATACAACTTCAAAAATATATAATTTAGTATTCAGTTTAAGGCTGCACGATACACAACATTTTTAGTTTTCTGTTCCGGATATTTATTTTCACTGAGTTTTGGCTATTTTCACTAAGTAAGTAAGAGGAGTGATATAGTATACCTCCATAATGGTTTTCAGGCCCCTCCTCCAACACTTTTAGATATATTCAGCCTCAAAAGTTTAGTACGTATGGGAGGTGCAATGCCCCATTTTTCGATAAATCTTTTTTTTTTTTTGGGTGAACATGGTATCATGATATGATATCATATATCTGCATAGTGATTTATATGTACATGCCATGAATGCTTTTAAGGATATTTAGCCTTAAAAATTAAGAACGCGTGGGAGGTGCCACGGCCCCTCTTCCGATAACCTACACTTTTATGCGCAAAAATTGTTTTGATATCATATATCTCTGTACCAATTTCCAGGTCCCTGACTTAAATATTTTTAAAGATATTCAGCTTAAAAAATTAAGTGTTGTTGGGAAGTGCCACGGCCCCTTTTCGTATAACTCCTATTATTTTGCGTTAATACGGAATTGTTATCGTTTATCTCCACACCAATTTCCAAGCCCCTAGCGTAAACAAAATAGAGATATTCAGCATGAAAAATTAAGTTTGTATGGGAGGTGCCACGCCCCTTTTTCCGATAACCCCCACTTTTATGCGTGGGAATGGTTTTGATATCATTTAGCTCTATACCAATTTCAGCTCCCTACTTTGAACTGTTTTAGAGATAATCAGCTTTAAAATTAAGGTTGTATGGGAGGTGCCACGCCCCTTTTTCTAATAACCCCCACTTTTCTGAGTGAGAAGGGTTTTGATATCACCTACCTCTATACCAATTTTCAGCTCCCTACCTTGAACTGTTTTAGAGATAATCAGGTTTAAAAATTAAGGTTGTATGGGAGTTGCCACGCCCCCTTTTCTGATAACCCCCACTTTTCTGAGTGAGAAGGGTTTTGATATCACCTACCTCTATACCAATTTTCAGCTCCCTACCTTGAACTGTTTTAGAGATAATCAGGTTTAAAAATTAAGGTTGTATGGGAGGTGCCACGCCCCCTTTTCTGATAACCCCCACTTTTCTGAGTGAGAAGGGTTTTGATATCACCTACCACTATACCAATTTTCAGCTCCCTACCTTGAACTGTTTTAGAGATAATAAGCTTTAAAAATTAAGGTTGTATGGGAGGTGCCACGCCCCCCTAAAATTTTTTAATTTTTTCTTCGACTAAACCTTCGCGGGATGACAACAAACAAACCCCCCTAAGGAAGTATTTGATTTGGTTCAGCCGTTTTCAAGTTTTAGCGTTACAATTAAATACCAAATCATTTTTATATATATAGATTAAGATTATAACCAAATATGTAATCTATGTTATTGTATGATGAAAACATCAAGCACTTAGAAAAAAACTGCCAAAAATCAAAACGATTTCCTAGAAAGCTAAAAGTTACACTTTGTTAGGCTAAAATTATTTGGTCTATAAGACTGTATACTCAGAAGTTTTCTAAAAAATTTTTTTTTTTGAGTTAAACTCAAAAACAGCGAAGAATAAAAGGCAATTCGAAACTACAAAGAGACCGTAAGCGCAACTAGAGCAAATTTGGTATCAATGGACTCGCCGTAAGCCCTGGATTCCAACGATATATAATATGTATATGTACAGTCTGTCAATTAGTTCTTTGCAAAATGAAAACAGTTCAGAAATTTGTTTTCATACTGGTATTTGGGCAACTAAGATAACTTTTTAATTTTTTTTTAAAGATAATATTAAACTAAATATGTTTACAGCATTTAGGGCCAAAAAAATCCAAAACTTAAAGCATTGACCCAACAGAAACAAACAAAAGTTCAAAAAAGTAGAATCGAAATTGTAATGTACAAAAAAAAAACCAATTTTAAAAAGTCGCACTTAAAACTAAAATTCTGTTTATCTGTGCTTTACTGTCGACTGATCTGTTTGAAATTACACAGTAAAGCAGCAGCACAAAAAACAAACAAATATATTCGACTGTTCTGTGCTTCGACTTAAAGATATTTTCAAAGGAAATCGAAATTCAAAAGTTCTCAAAAAATTATGATAACTTTCGCAAAACAGCAACAGCTTATTTTTGAGACTGTTGGTGTTATGCTGGCAAACAGTGCTTGGGAAGCTTTATATTTCCTCCTAATGTCCTTTTATCTGCGAAGTCGTTTTCATATAGTTGGGTCACCCAACCGAGTTTTTCGACCATAAAACATCCTTTTTGTTTCACTTGAAAAAAATCGCCAAAAATAAAGTATTTATCGCATCTTTTTAATATTACGCTTAAAATGTTTGCAATAAAACAGAATAATTTTAAAAAGAATAAAACTTTCCTGATTTTTACAACTTCTTATAAAAACCCCAATAAAAACCAATTTTTTTCAATAATCGCAAAAAATCAAAAAATGGTGACTTTCCAAAGTTAGTATTGACAAGTAAGGAAGCCTAAGTTCGAGTGGAATCGAACATTAGATACTCAGCTGTATGCTTTCATTGTTTGTTTGCGTTTGATGGAAACACGGTGTAGGTACTTTCTATAAAGCAAGTGCTGCATAAAGTGGGCGTAGCCACGTCCATTTTCAACATTTTTATCAGTCATCCAACTAAGCATATGAATATTATTCTTTGTGCAAAATTTCACTCCTTTATGACTCTAGTTACAAAGATGTCACGTTACAAATTCCCAAAGGGTGTTCCAGAAATATCTTTGTTAAAAAGTAGGCGTGGTCATAAACCGATTTCAATAAATTTTTTCGTGTCTATTAACACAAGATATAAAAGTGTATAAACCAAGTTTCGTCATAATATCTCAATTATTTGTCGAGTTATAGGCTAAGAAATCTCGTATATTCCTGTTTCTAAAAAGAGGCGGTGCCAAGCCCATTTTCCAAAATTTTTGTGGTTTTCGTTTTATGTCCGCAGTTGGACTCCTGCTATAAAATTTCAATGATATATCTTTATATTTGACAGAGATATCGCTTAAAATGTTTTTATTAGGCCACTTTATAATACCCATATTTAAAAGTGGGCGTGGTCGTCAACCGATTTCGCTAAAATTTTTAACATGTATTACCACAAGTAATAAAAGTGTACACACCAAGTTTCGTCATTATATATCAATTATTTGTCGAGTTATGGGCTCAGAAATCTCGTATATTCCAGCTTCTAAAAAGAGGCGGTGCCACGCCCATTTTCCAAAATTTTTACGGTTTTTGTCTTATGTTCGTAGTTAGACTCCTGCCATAAAATTTTAATGATATATCTTTATATTTGACAGAGATATCGCTTAAAATGTTTTTATTAGGTCACTTTATAAGACCCATATATAAAAGTGGGCGTG
Source organism: Urophora cardui (assembly GCA_960531455.1). Lineage (NCBI taxonomy): Eukaryota > Metazoa > Arthropoda > Insecta > Diptera > Tephritidae > Urophora > Urophora cardui. Next base: position 42,483,097 of record OY482675.1, on the reverse strand, counting down.
GTCGTCAACCGATTTTGGAAATTTTTCGTCCAAACATTTGCCTAAGTACATATATCACGCGTACTAAATTTCATTGATATATCTTCAATGGTTTCTGAGTTATGACTCATAAAACTTTCAATATTTGCCCCTTAATAAGTGGGCGTGGCACCGCCCATTTTCCTAAATTTTTGTGCTGTTTGTTTTATGTACATAGCTGGACTCATGCCACAAAATTTCAGTGATAGATCTTTATATTTGACAGAGATATCGCTTAAAATGTTTTTATTAGGCCCCTTTATAGTTCCCATATATAAAAGTGGGCGTGGCCGTCAACCGATTTTGGCAATTTTCCGTCAAAACATTTGTTTAAGTAAGTAAATCACGCATACCAAATTTCATCGATATATCTTCAACAGTTTTTGAGTTATGACTCATAAAGCTTTCAATGTTTGCTCCTTAATAAGTGGGCGTGGCACCGCCCATTTTCCAAAATTCCATCAAATTTCTTCTTAGGGGCCTGAGCTCAACACGTGGGTAAAATTTCATCACTCTAGCTATATTAGTGGCTGAGATACCAGATTTCCGATTTTTTCTATATAGGAAAAGTGGGCGTGGTCATGGTCCGATTTCGCCCATTTTCAATACCAACCGTCCCAGTGTCGATACCAACTTGCATTTCAAATTTCATCAAAATATCTCGATTTTTGCGCGAGTTAGAGTGTTTACAGACGGACGGACGGACAGACGGACAGACGGACGGACGGACGGACGGACGGACGGACGGACGGACATGGCTCAATCGATTTCTCTTTTCACCCTGATCATTTTGATATATATAAGTCTATATCTATCTCGATTATTTCATTCTGTTACAATCCACCGTTATGTGATTAAAACTATAATACTCTGTGTACTAGCACAGCTGAGTATAAAAATATGTAGGTGAAATCGGACTACATATAACAACGCACACATCCCATATATGGGATCTTTCGAAAAACACACAAAATGTTATAATTCAGGAACTAATATAACCCGAGTAATGAATTTTCAGCCATGACTTTATGAAGTTATAAGTAAATATGCTAAAATTTTAGAAATGTAACATAATTTAATTTATAAGTGGTATGTCGTTCGAAGCGTACTTTAATTATCTTTCCAACGGAGTAGATACGGTTTGCGGGTATTTGTAACTTCAGCGAAAAGAATTTTTGATTGAAGTTCTAACCAAAAAAAACTCAAAATTACGTTATCTCAAAACCCTAACCATAAGAAAATGGTTTTGATCTCAGCAGGTTCATACCAGCCCTCCCCTATACCCGAAATTCTTGGTATTTTCTCAAATTAATTATTCGTAAATTAGTGTTTTCAACATATAGCTTTGAATATGATAGAAGTAAAATTTATCTACCAAAATTTCGTGGGGGGTTCAAACACCCAAACCCCCCCCTAAATACGGCCTTGGTCATAATATATGTATATAATTGTATGCATATACATGTATTATATGTCGTTGGAATCTAGGACTTACGACGAGTCCACTGATAACAAATTTAACCTAGTTGGGCTAACGGTCTCTTTTTAATTTCAAATTGCCTTTTATTTTTGCCGGAAAAAATAAAAGTCACATTTTAACTGTTATTATTTGACTGAAAAAATAAAAGTCAGTTATAGTCTGCCGAAAAAAATTAAAGTCAAAAAATAACTTTTATCATAAAAGTCATAACTGGTTGGGTCCCTGGTTTCTAGAAGTTTCCTCGAAGATTTCAATGGCTCTTTCAGTTCAATTTGATTGTGTTGTATTGGGAATGAGACGTTCTAATTTTTATGTAGACAAGACCGCCAAATTATTAAAAAGCCAAGTAATTGTTTAGTATCAAAAGTATTATTTTTAAATAAATTTTATTGAGTAAATTAAGGTTAAACTTTTAACAACTTTAAATTCCCGTTTTCGCATCAAAAATCAAAAGTCTGAGGACTTATTTGAAAAAGAAATATAAAGTATAAAATATTACAAGTTTTCTATGTCACTACAGCTACTCCACATATTTCCATAAAACTCACAAAGCACACATGTCTCAATTATCGCTTAAAATACTTAGCTGTACCAAAAATAAAGGAAACTGGATATTAAATAATATAACTTTCATATAATCATATGTCAGATATGTATGTACAAACATATATCGAGCAAAGGTGACACAAATGAATTACTTTCTTGATTAATAATGCGAAATACACAAGAATAATCGAATATTTTTCTTTAGCAACTTTAAACGCACACAAATCATTTATAAAATAAAATAAAATGAAATAAAAATACATTTAGGTTTTTTTTATATATTGCAGTTTAAAGTGGCGGAATGAAAGCCGTAACATGCAGTATTTTAGGTACGGTGGCACTCGTACTTAGACAATCTTACTTGTTTTATACATATGTATGTAGGAACTATTATTTTAGGTTGGTAAGCCAAACTTTATGTGGTAAAAAATAGAATTCTCTTAGTAGGTGTAAAAAGTTTCAGCAATTCAAGGAAAATATGATAAAAAATTGACGTTATTCTCCAAATTTGCAGATAGTTGACGATGACTCCGAAAACTTCAATGATATATAGCGGTGCTCTGAATAATGTGAAGCACAATATCTCTCAGGAGTGATCGCTGTGCTGTACTATATAATAACAATAAGTAATCATTTGTGTTAATTACTAGACCAATACACATTCCAGACTGTTAATTTGCATATTTTAAGCGAACATTTAGTAATGATACTAAACTGTCCTATATAAAACTTGTTCATTGTAAAATAAAGTTAAATAAGAACCGCTTATATAGTGATATTACAATATTGAACTACTTAATTTTAGTTTTTTTATTCGCCAAAAAATTAGACGATTTTATAACGCATCGGTGTTGTGCGTGCAGTCCTTGTGTAATTTCACATTTGCACTCGCTTACTATATCCGTTCTGAACAATGTATCTGCTAAGGTATTCACGACTTGACTCAGAGTTTTTTTCCTTTCATTTTGCTTCAGTTTTTCAAAATGTTGTGTAGTAAAAACCCAGCCACCGTTTTTAAGAATGAAATCTATACCGGCATCATGCTCGAAATTTAGTCTCTGACGCTTTTTGGCATCTTTACCATCTAATGTGGCTACCAAGCGGGAATTAAAGCCTAAAATTTTGAAAAGTTTATTCTGAGTGTCATTAAATATTTTTGTGTGGCTATATGCTTACCTACTAATTTTTCTAAAGGAATTCCTTCAACAGCTAGTTCCTTGATGGGGCAAATCAAATTGAATAAAGCCCCATTAAGATTCGCGCGTACCAATTTGAACTTTATGGATAGAAGAAATATAAAAAATTATTGTGCGGATATATGTATCTATGTATATATGTACATATCGACCCCTTCCTGCAAACTTATGGTATGCGGTAAAATTATTTTATTTTATATTGGTATGTATGTACGAGGATTTCATATTGTGGCGAATATAATCGGTTCAACTCACATCGCTAATAATAAATAAAAGAGCACATCTCTAGATCTCCAGAACTAAAAGAACAGACCAGAAGTCGTGAAATAAGTCGCTGTTAAAAGAAGTAAATAAACTGTTTTTATTTAATAACACAGCTCAACCAAAAAGTTGTTATTTTGGTGCAGCTCTGTTTGTAACTGTATTTGGAATCATACAATCATTAAAGCATTATAATAACTTTTTTTAATCCTACGTGTAGCTCTTGAGATATGGGTCCCTAATAGGTTAAGATATACATATATGGCCCCTATTGTATGCTACCCGGGTTAAGGTACGAAAAATTTCACAGTAGAAATTGATTAGAGTAGAATATCTTAGGAACGCATAGGCTGTAATGAAAAAGTTATATGTCGTTGAAACCCGAATTAACAGGAAATTATTCGAGAAAATCGTGATTAAAAATAAAAGAAATTCAATTTAAAAAAAAATTTAATTTTTGACATTGTTTACCAGTATCTCTGGCATTTATCAAGATACATTAACAAATCATGTAGTGGTGCAAGCGGTGGCTTTAACACCTTAATAGGTTATATCTAATAAATAATAATTTTTTTCTCACTGTATCGAATACTACTAAATACAGTTACAAACAGAGATGCACCAAAATAGCAACGTTTTTGTCGACCAGTGTAACTTAGCGATGATAGAAATAATCAAGCTGTCGACAAATACGTGAAAATTGTTCTTAGAATTGGAATTGTTAAATAAATTCCAGGATCAAGGATAACGAAGAAAGAATAACGAAATAAGGACAACGAGACAAGGATAACGAAATAAGAATAATGGCAAAGTTAACGAACTGAAAATCCAAGAGCTTAAAAGGAGTTAGAAGAGAGAAACCTGAGTACAACCGCCAATAAATTTGAACTAGAGGCAAGCTTACAAGGAGCTATGGAAGCAAAAGACATTGATGTGGATGAGTTTGATTTCAACGCTAATGTGGAAGAGTTTTCGAGCAATAACACTCAGAAGGAATAGACTCCACAGGCAGTGGCAAATGTAGACATGAACCCGATATTGTGTGTACTGACACAGATGTCGGCAAAGATGAAAGAACAACAGGCACAGATATCGTCCAAAACGGAATTGCAATAGTCAGTACTTTCAACACAGGTGTCCGGCGTTGTGGCTCAGTTGGGGACACAAGAGGAACGGATATCCTTACAATAAAACAAGTAAGGAAGCCAAAGTTCGAGTGGAATCGAACATTAGATACTCAGCTGTATGCTGTCATTGTTTGTTTGCGTTTGATGGAAACACGGTGTAGTTACTTTATATAAAGCGAGTGCTTCATAAAGTGGGCGTAGCCACCCCCATTTTTAAAATTTTTATCAGTCATCCAAATAAGCATATGAATATTATTCTTTGTGCAAAATTGCATTCCTTTATGACTTCTAGTTAGAAAGATGTCACGTTACAAATTCCAAAAGGGTGTTCCAGAAATATCTTTGTTAAAAAGTAGGCGTGGTCATAAACCGATTTCAATAAATTTTTGCGTGTCTATTAACTTCTCTTCTTGATTGGCGCTTAACCGTCTAGACGATTCTGGCCGAGTCCAACAGAGCGCGCCAATTGCGTCTGTTTCGTGCAGCATGGTGCCACTTGGGAACACCTAGGGAGGCAGCATCGCTGTCCACCTGATTTTCCCAACGCAGTGGAGGTCTCCCTTTCCTTTTGCGTTCAGGGGGTTTCGATAAAAATGCTTTCTTGGCCGGAGCGCCTTCGTCCATTCTCACGACATGACCTGCCCAACGCAGCCGCTGGATCTTTATTCGCTGAACAATGTCGATGTCTGTGTAAAGCTCGTACAGCTCATCGTTAAATCTCCGTCGATACTCGCCCACGCCAACGCGCAAAGGTCCATAAATCTTACGAAGAACTTTTCTCTCGAATACTCCAAGTGCCATCTCATCTGATTTTGAAATTGTCCATGCTTCTGCGCCGTACATGAGGACTGGAACGATGAGCGTCCTATTAACACAAGTTATAAAAGTGTATAAACCAAGTTTCGTCATAATATCTCAATTATTTGTCGAGTTATAGGCTCCAAAATCTCGTAGTTTCCTTTGCCAAAAAAGAGGCGGTGCCACGCCCATTTTCCAAAATTTTTTTTTCGGATATACTTTTTATTGTATCATTCTTAGAGAATATGACAATTTTTATAGAATCTTAACCTAGAATACAATGACGTTATTCGTTGCCACTGCTTCAAATAACATATGGATGAAAATTTTATTTGATATAAAATAAATACTTATGAATACATTTATTATGTGTATGTGAATGTTTTTGTTTTTACTAAGAGTATGTACGTTATTTTATTTTATATTCGTTCATTAAGTTATTCATTTTCATTATATATGTATGTATTTATGCCGTCGGAATGGAATGGAATTCCAAGCAGCTGATTGTATAGTATTAAAAGTTCATACGGCTTGACAGGACAGGATTATCGATGACACAATTGTGTGTTGCATTAGTAAGTGCTGTTTCAGCTTTCGGAATGGAAGGAATTCCAATAAGCTGCGTGTATGAACTTAGGAATTTTTACGGCCTAATGGTATAGGCTCGTCCGGAACAGAACCATACATATGTTATACATGTGTATTAGTAAATGCTGTTGAAGCTTTCTGAATGGAAGGAATTTCAGTAAGCTCCTTTTTGCAATTTAGAGGTTTTACGGCCTAATAGGATAGGCTATTCGAAGTTTTAATTTTAGTGGCTCTAGCCTTGGTCACAATTTAGCTGGATATCCTTTCTCTTTAACCGCCTGGGGTATCTCTGTTCTAACAGGCTTTTAGCCAGTATGTTTGGATGATTGCCTAGTCTTGTGGCGTAGTTAGTTTGTATATTTTTTACTTCTTCAACAACTGTGTTAATCTTTAGATCCCTGTGTATTAGACATATACGCCGCCGATTGACGCCGCCGCCGCCGATTGACGCCGCCGCCGCCGCGCCGATTACCTTCATAATCGGCCGCCGCCGCCATAATCCGTGAAATCGGCGCGGCGGCGTGCGCTGGCGCGCCATACCCGTATGGAGCGAGATGTGTACATATTTTTCTAGTTTTGCTAACTGCTAAAGTTCTTCAAAATTAAAAAAAAGGAACCAATCGACGTGTTTTGACCTCAGGAACACGAAGCTGAATACGGAAATGTTTTATTTTTTGCCGGTTAAAAGTTATTAACAAAAACTTTGGCTGTTCCCTACTTTACTAGCCTCAGTCCTAAAGAATTTAAGCTACTGGTAAATTTCAGTTCGTTGGCTTACATAATTTTTTCTCAGATACGGAACTTTTCTGGGATCTCTTCCATTTAGTCCTACTTATCGAGGTCTTTTGCTAATTGTTCTACTCAATACTGCACCATTTCAACCCTTCTTGATATCATTAGATGCCTAAAATGATCCCAAACATGCCCCCAGAATCGAAAACTCATAGTTTGAACGTATGAAAGTTGCAGTTTTTGAGTAGCCCTCACAGTTGTCGGACCTCAGCCCTATAGGGAATATTAAAGAAGACGATGGGGGATCAAAAATTGAAAAATAAGCAAGAGTTATGGAAAAAACATTAAAGAAGCTTGGTACTTAATACCAGTTGCAAATTGCGCTGATTTGGTCAACCCTATGCCACGAAGAAGTTAGGAAGTTATAAAAAATAAAGGAGCTTCAACTAAACATTAGTTTAAATCTAGCTGCAACAATAATATTGTAGTTTATTTGAAAAAATAAAACAAAGTAAAAAAAATTTTTTAAAAAAGCTTTTATTTAATATTAATATAACAATTTACTAAAAAGAAAGAAAATAATTTTTTTATATTTTTGAACAAGATTTATATTAGTCCTTAGTTCATTTGGATCTTAATTTCAATCTAAACATACATTTAACGTATTTCTTCAAAGCATTTCTGTATATGTATCAACATAAATAAAAGCGCGGGTGCTCTTTACGTAATGCATATCTTACGTAATTGGAATTTAAAGTTTTTATCGCTTCCTTCCATTTCACCAATACGGTTTTATAACATGAATATGTAATGAGTACCCGCGCTTTTATTTATGTTGATACATATACAGAAATGCTTTGAAGAAATATCTACGTTAAATGTATGTTTAGATTGAAATTAAGATCCAAATGAACTAAGGACTAATATAAATCTTGTTCAAAAATATAAAAAAATTATTTTCTTTCTTTTTAGTAAATTGTTATATTAATATTAAATAAAAGCTTTTTTAAAAAAATTTTTTTACTTTGTTTTATTTTTGCCTTTTTAGTTTTACAATGCATATTACATCTAATATCTGGTTTTACTATACTCTTTTGTGAATAGATTACTTCGTAATACGTGTTCAAAATAGGAACAAATCTGGTTCATAAATACTAATTTTCTAAATATCTTGACACTAGCGCCACCTAGCGGCGATTTATTTCCACGGATATATTTACTTTCTCATAGGCAATATATATACCGAATATGAACAAATTCGGTCGGTAAATACGAATTTTACAAATATCTTGACACCAGCGCCACCTAGCGGCGATTTTTTTCCTCGGATGTATTTACTTTCTCATAGGCAATATATATACCGAATATGAACAAATTCGGTCGGTAAATACGAATTTTACAAATATCTTGACACCAGCGCCACCTAGCGGCGATTTTTTTCCACGGATGTATTTACTTTCTCATAGGCAATATATATACCGAATATGAACAAATTCGGTCGGTAAATACGAATTTTGCAAATATCTTGACACCAGCGCCACCTAGCGGCGATTTTTTTCCACGGATCTATTTACTTTCTCATAGGCAATATATATACCGAATATGAACAAATTCGGTCGGTAAATACGAATTTTACAAATATCTCGACACCAGCGCCATCTATCGGATTTTTTTTTATTTCACATTGCATTGTCTTCGGGTCCTGAACTATGTTACAAATTTCAAGTACCTAGCTCAACTAGAAGTATCTTAAATGTTCGTTGCAAAATTCCACGACATACATACAAAAAGTGAAGTTAAATAAAAGCTTGTAACAATCGAATTTAAAGTTTGTCCCTATTATTATTTCCAAATTAAATTATACATTTCATTATTTTTATTCATAAAAATTAAATTATTATACAAAAACCACCCCAGAGTCATTGAAGCATGTCCTCTCCGTGTAAGCATCAATATATTTTATTTTATTTATTTTTTATTTATTTATTTAACACACTACATAGTACGGTAAGACATAAAGTCTTTTCAATGTACATATTTCACAAATGAATTACAAAAATTACACTGTATATACATATATTTATTTTAAAGTGCCTTATATATATATAAATATGTACATATGTAAATATATGTATGCATGTTTATTATCATACAAAATATGCAAATGAATTTAAATTTACCCTTACATATGGATTTGTGTATATTCTTTAATATTTATTTTCTTTATTTTATATTTTAGTTTATGTAACAATTGTTTTTTGCTGTTAATAAAAAAGTTTCAACAATTTAAGGTGGAAATTAGTTTATTTATTCCATTCAGCCAGCGATATTAAGGTAACTAAATAAAATTAATATTTGAATAAGGATTGTGATTTGTAGATTTAGGGCAGGCGCGCCGGCGCAAAAAAGCACGCCGGCGTTGCCGGCGTCGCCGCCGCCGCCGAAATGTTTTTGGAATAGCGCCGCCGCAGGATGGTTTTATCACCATATTAAATAAAAGTATTTTGTTGTCTAGGCCAGCGTTGCCGTTTTGTGGGTAATTCCCCAAATTTGGGGAATTTTTTAATATTTGGGTAATTTTTGGGGAGTGCTATGATTTGGGGAATTTTGGGGAATTCGCATTTTCATAGTTTTATATGAATAATAATACCTATAAAAAAATTAATTATTTTCATGAGTTTCTATTACATTCGCATTGTGTGAAAGTGTGCATGAGTTTTTGCAGCATTTATTTAATCTTGAATTATCGGCTGGTCGAACATGTACAAGCAAATTTCATAAGCCCATTAATGTAAGAAGTTAGGAAAAAATAAGCAATTTTATACCCTTCATGGACATGAAATGGTATTATAAGATTGAGCCAAAACAGGTTTGTTGAAAGTTCCAGAAGGAGAAAAATTAGACCCACCAAAATATATACCGATATTATCAGAATCTTGAGCTAGTTCCTCAGTTGTTAAGATATGCTGATCATTTATCGGAATCGGCCAAAATGGAGCATTACTACAACCAACCATACATTTTGGGGTAAAACTTCTCCACTTAAATTGCTAAGATCATTACAATATTTTTTTATAAATATTTAAATACTTAAACAACCCACAGAATTGGAGGTACCTATAAATTAAAGAAAATCGGACTATTTAATGTTTCCTTTCTCTCTTACTTGTTTTATGTTTCTTTATAACTTTTTTTAATCACACATATACATACATATATGCACATAAATTTAAAATACAAACCATTATAAAGTAAAATAAATTTGAAAATATGTACTTGTTTATTGGAAATCTCTTGATAACACTACCCGACAAAAAAATATACTCGACATTTGATATTTGATTCCTATGTATTCCTGCTGATTCCAAATATGTTATCAAATGGTTCAAAAGTAGAACAGTTTTCGAGATATTTTGAAATTTCAGTTTTCGAGATATCGAGAGGATGAAATACCTTTTCCAATTCCATATAAAATCGTCGTTAGAGTCATAAAATTATGGCGGACAAAGGATTTGTTTTTATGCAAAAAATAAGTTAAATACAAGATGTATAAAATGTTGAGGATATCAAAATTTTTGAAATTTTGTCGGGTAGTGTAATTTGAAAATTTGTATGGGGAATTTTGGGCAATTATGGGTAATTTGAATATTTTTTGGGTAATCTCAAGAATTTAAAACGGCAACGCTGGTCTAGGCTTAATTTAGATTTTGGACCAATGATCCATTGTAGATTGCTTATTTTCAGCTTTGCTTGCATTAACTTATTATCAATATGATATTTCCAAGTAAGCCTTCTGTCTAAGGTAACACCAAGGTAGGTGACGTAATCTTTTTGGGTTACTATTTTGCCATTAATTGAGACAGAGGGGCAGGTATCTTTTTTTAGAGTAAAAGTGACTTGTACACACTTAGATTCATTGACTTTAATTCTCCAATCTGAAAGCCATTGTTCTACAATTCTTAGATGGCTTTGCAACCGTCTGGCAGCCGTTGAGGGATTTGAGTGCACACTAAGTATTGCTGTGTCATCCGCAAATGTTGAAGTAACGAGATTTTCATTAGTGGGCAAGTCACTTGTGAATATTAAATATATAATGGGTCCCAAAACACTACCTTGTGGAACTCCGGTGAAGATTGGATAGCTTTCAGTGGTATAACTTTTTTGCCTTACTCGAAACTTTCTTCTTTTTTCTATTTTTTGTTTCCGGTCTATTGTAGAACTCATCACACAAAATTTCAATGAATTATCTTTATATTTGACAAAGATATCGCTTAAAATGTTTTTATTAGGCCACTTTATAGTTCCCATATATAAAATTGGGCGTGGTCGTCAACCGATTTCGTTAAATTTTGGACATGTATTACTACAGGTAATCAAAGTGTATACACCAAGTTTCGTAATAATATATCAATTATTTGTCGAGTTATAGGCTAAGAAATCTCGTATATTCCTGCTTCTAAAAGGAGGCGGTGCCACGCCCATTTTCCAAAATTTTTGTGTTTTTTGTTTTATGTCCATAGCTGGACTCCTGCCATAAAATTTCAATGATATATCTTTATATTTGACAGAGATATCGCTTTAAATGTTTTTAATAGGTCACTTTATAATACCCATATATAAAAAAGGGCGTGGTCGTGAACCGATTTTAGCAATTTTTAGTCCAAACATTCCTTAAGTAAGTATATCACGCGTACCAAATTTCATCGATATATCTTCAACGGTTTCTGAGTTATGACTCATAAATCTTTCAATGTTTGCCCATTAATAAGTGGGCGTGGCACCGTCCATTTTCCAAAATTTTACCATATTTCTTCATAAGGGAATGAGCTCAATAAGTGGGTGAAATTTTATCACTCCAGCTCTATTAGTGGCTGAGATACAAAATTTCCGATTTCTACTATATAGGGGAAGTGGGCGTGGTCATGGTCCGATTTCGCCCATTTTCAATACCAACCGTCCCACTCTTGATACCAACTTGCATTCCAAATTTCATCAAAATATCTCAATTTTTGCGCGAGTTAGAGTGCGCACAGACGGACAGACGGACGGACATGGCTCAATCGATTTCTCTTTTCACCCTGATCATTTTGATATATATAAGTCTATATCTATCTCGATTATTTCATTCTGTTACAATCCACCGTTATGAAATCAAAATTATAATACTCTGTGTAGTAGTACAGCTGAGTATAAAAATTATACAAGTTAAGGAGGTCCTTGAGGAAAAGCAAGAATAATTAACTAAGTCGTCCATCCGCTTCAATCTCTACAGAGAAGATAAAAGAGAAGTAGCCCTTTCCATGTATCTGTTCAAGCTACAGTTTGACAAAGCGGCAGTTGAAAATAGTTGGAGTCCTGGGGACAAGGTAAATTCCTTGTTTATAGCATGCAAAGGACCTGCAGCAGAAATATTGCAGACTATTAGCGAGGGCGAAAAGAACAGCTATGGGTGCCGTTACAAGAATTTTCTTCTAAGATTGAGAGGCTAGCTCATTTGTCAAATGCAGGAGCACCTCGAGAATTCAGACAGAGCATGAAAATTTAAAGCTTCATCAATGAATTACGGGATATTGAAACGGGCTCTGCATTTTGCCGTAGAGAAATTGACGGGTAACTAATTTTTTTCCAAATGAACCGGGAGAATCTCCGATGAAAATGAAAAAAAAAAATTTAAAATGGTGGGTCTTTTATTACACTGTGGAACAAATTCAGGTCAACAAAAGTTAGGTCGGTTCTGGAAGTCAGGGATGAAATTAGAGGCTAAATTAGAAGACCCGTATCGGCGCGTTTGTTTAGGTTTTTTCGAATTTGTTTTTAATCGACCTTTGAACTTTGTAGGCAAATGCCGATTTTCAGCATATTGTTTGTATGTTTTTTTGGCTATAACTCGTCGACTAATTGAGACACCAAACGAAAGAAAATTAAATTTCCTATACATGGGTTCTATAACATTTTTCTCTACCTCTTATAGTTTCTGAAATATTGACGATTCTATTTGAATTTTTTCGATTTTTTACGATTTTTTGAAAAAAAAAAAAAAAAACCCGCGTGTAGCATAGTACACGTGATAGAAGTTAACTTCTTACATCTTTGTCAATATTTCAAACTAGCTGGCCCGGCAGACGTTGTTCTGCCTAAAATTTATTCCTATAAAGTTATAAAACTGTCAATTCTATGAACAAAAGAGATATACATATATTCGCCGCGACAAACCTAATTTCCCCTATCCCTATATCTATCTCTATCTCTGTCTCTATCTCTATCTCTATCTCTATCTCTATCTCTATCTCTATCTCTATCTCTATCTCTATCTCTATCTCTATCTCTATCTCTATCTCTATCTCTATCTCTATATCTATCTCTATCTCTATCTCTATCTCTATCTCTATCTCTATCTCTATCTCTGTCTCTATCTCTTTCTCTATCTCTATCCCTATCCCCATTCCTATCCCTATCTCAAAATGTATGGGAAAATATTTTTTTTTTTTCCATTTTTCGGGAATTTTATTGGATATTCTCCTATTCTGGCCAGAGAACAATCTGAATTTGTCTCAATCATCCAAATCGGTGCAGGCGTTCTTGAGTTATACGCGTTTGTACTAACGCCACTTCCTTTTATATATATATAGATATACAAAATATATGGGAAAATATTTTTTTTTTTGCATTTTTCGGGAATTTTATTGGATATTCTCCTATTCTGGCCAGAGAACAATCTGAATTTGTCTTAATCATCCAAATCGGTGCAGGCGTTTTTGAGTTATACGCGTTTGTACTAACGCTACTTCCTTTTATATATATAGAAGATATACAAAATATATAGGAAAATATTTTTTTTTTTTAATTTTTCGGGAATTTTATTGGATATTCTCCTATTCTGGCCAGAGAACAATCTGAATTTGTCTCAATCATCCAAATCGGCGCAGGCATTCTTGAGTTATACGCGTTTGTACTAACGCCACTTCCTTTTATATATATAGATATACAAAATATATGGGAAAATATTTTTTTTTTGCATTTTTCGGGAATTTTATTTGATATTCTCCTATTCTGGCCAGAGAACAATCTGAATTTGTCTCAATCATCCAAATCGGTGCAGGCGTTCTTGAGTTATACGCGTTTGTACTAACGCCACTTCCTTTTATATATATAGATAATTGTGTTTTCAATTTATATTGGCTCGAAAGCAACAAGTAACAAGTTTCATATACATATCATATGAGAAGCGAATTTGAAAATATGTCCCTGAAAAAATGCGATTAATCCGGGACGTGTCCGGGATCAATCGGAAGGGAGAATGCGACTAATACAATTTTACATCCCTTTATAAGGAGCGAATTGATCGCATTTGTTCGATCATGTCCTATGAAGAGACTAATTGTTCAACTTGTATACCCGAACGGATACAAATGTAAATTAATCACTAACATACCAAACGGGTACAAATGTAGATCAATCTCTTTTATCTCGAACGGTTACAAATGTAGATTAATCGCTTTCATCCAAAGTTGTAAGCCAAGGCTATTTTTTATGAAAATGTCTATTAGAAGAGTTTATTCGATTAGATTTCATCTTGTAGTGAAATCTTTTAAAAAAATTAAGCATTTTCTCCAAATATTTAAAGTTTTGAGAATGCATTATGCGAGTGTAAAAGATATGTGAGGAATTTTTAAAAGTTGCTAGCCAAGGCTATTTTTTATAACAATCTTTAAAAATTATAAATCTTCATGCCTATTTAAAGAAAGATTATACAATAAGTTTCACTTTTGTAAAAAAATCTATTCAATAAATAAAAATTTTTTAAATAGTCAGTTTTCAGTGTATAATCGTAATTGATTTTTCAATGGATATTTTTGGTAAAATTTTGTCAAAATTATTATTCATCATTGTTATTAAAAGAAAGCGTGTTCAATTAGTTTTACCTATTGTTTTTATACTCAGCTGTACTAGTACACAGAGTATTATAATTTTGATTTCATAACGGTGGATTGTAACATAATGAAATAATCGAGATAGATATGGACTTATATATATCAAAATGATCAGGGTGAAAAGAGAAATCGATTGAGCCATGTCCGTCCGTCCGTCCGTCCGTACGCACGATAAGTCGCGAAAAAATTGAGATTTTTGACTGGGACGGTTGGTACTGAAAATGGGCGAAATCGGACCATGACCACGCCCACTTTTCCTATATAGAAAAAATCGGAAATTTGGTATCTCAGCCACTAATATAGCTAGAGTGATAAAATTTTACCCACGTATTGAGCTCAGGCCCTTATGAAGAAATTTGATGAAGTTTTGGAAAATGGGCGGTGCCACGCCCACTTATTAAGGGTCAAACATTGAAAGTTTTATATGTCATAACTCAGAAACCGTTGAAGATATATCGATGAAATTTGGTGTGCGTAATTTGCTTACTTAGACAAATGTTTTGACGGAAAATTATCAAAATCGGTTGACGGCCACGCCCACTTTTATATATGGGTATTATAAAGTGACCTAATAAAACCATTTTAAGCGATATCTCTGTCAAATATAAAGATCTATCACTGAAATTTTGTGGCAGGAGTCCAACTACGGACGTAAAACAAAAAGTACAAAAATTTTGGCAAATGGGCGGTGCCACGCCCACTTATTAAGGGGCAAACATTGAAAGTTTTATATGTCATAACTCAGAAACCGTTGAAGATATATCGATGAAATTTGGTATGCGTAATTTGCTTACTTAGACAAATGTTTTGGCGAAAAATTATCAAAATCGGTTGACGGCCACGCCCACTTTTATATATGGGAACTATAAAGGGGCCTAATAAAACCATTTTAAGCGATATCTCTGTCAAATATAAAGATCGGTCACTGAAATTTTGTGGCAGGAGTCCAACTACGGACATAAAACAAAAAGTATAAAAATTTTGGCAAATGGGCGGTGCCACGCCCACTTATTAAGGGGCAAATATTGAAAGTTTTATAGGCCATAACTCAGAAACCGTTAAAGATATATCGATGAAATTTGGTACGCGTGCTATATTTACTTAGCCAAATGTGTGGACGAAAAATTACCAAAATCGGTTGACGACCACGCCCACTTTTATATATGGGTATTATAAAGTGACCTAATAAAATCATTTTTAGCGATATCTCTGTGAAATATAAAGATAATTCATTGAAATTTTGTGACATAAGTTCTACAATAGACCGGAAACAAAAAATAAAAAAAGTTTATAAAATGGGCGTGGCACCGCCTCTTTTTAGACAAAGGAATATACTAGCCCATAACTCGACAAATAATTGAGATAATATGACGAAACTTGGTTTATGCACTTTTATAACATGTGTTAATAGACACGCAAAAATGTATTGAAATCGGTTTATGACCACGCCTACTTTTTAACAAAGATATTTCTGGAAAACCCTTTTGGAATTTGTAACGTGAAGTCTTTGTAACTAAAAGTCATAGAGGGATGCAATTTTGCACTAACAATAATATTTATATGCTCATTTGGATGATTGATACAAATTTAAAAAATGGGCGTGGCTGCGCCCTGTTTATGCAGCACTCGTTTAATATAAAATACACCCTATATCGAACAAACGCAAATAAACAATGAAAGCATACAGCTGAGTATCTAATGTTCGATTCCACTCGAACTTAGGCTTCCTTACTTGTTTTAATACATACATTGAATATTTTTGTAAAATTTCTACATATAATCATTCTAGATTTATACCCGTTCGGGAACAATTGGTCCACAATTAATCTACATTTATAACCGTTCGGGAACAATCGGGAACTAATTTTGGACCGATTGTTCCCGAAATAAATCAATCCGGGGCAAATCTATGTATATCGGGATTAATCGCACATTTTTTTGCAGGGATATTGCAATGAAAACTATCGCATGTACATACATGTGGTTGTGTGCTTTTGTTTGTACAAATTCTATTTATAGAAAAGGTAATGCTTGTTCTTGTTATTAGATTTTGTTTATCGGCAAGCTCATCCGATTGGTTTTTATATTGGTTGTTTGGTCGTTTTTATTTTAATAATTAACTAGTATCTATGTAACCCCCGATATTCGGGTGGCACTTTTATTTAATAAAAAATTATAAAGAATATTATTTAATAAAAAAAGGAACAAAAAAATTGGCTCGACCTAGACTTAAACCACCTTCACTTAAATTGGAAGCCTAGCATCTTACAGCTGAGCTACTGCGCTAGTTACGCAAGTTGTGTCAAACGGTGTACTTTAATTTCTGCTTGTGTTATTAACATTCTCACCACGCTTATTTCACCACAGCGCTGTTATGTACTTAAATCTATATGTACATACGTGAGTGAGTTGTAATTGTTAGTTCAGTTTAAGTGCAGCATTTGACATACTCAACGCAGGTGGTGTGATGGCGCAGCGGTAGAGTGTCAGGTCTGGAAGCGAGGGGTTGTACGTTCTCGAAACACTCGATATCAAGGTTGATTTTTTTTTAAATTAAAAATCAGATAAAATGGCTGCTATTTCCGTGGTCAACTTCCGTTGCATCAAATTTCAAATTTCACTCTCCATAAAAACTCTGTATCGCCGCCTAAGAAGTTAACTTCAAAAAATTGACTTTGTCAGGCAATATCTTTAAAACCAATGTTTTCACCTTCGGTTTAAATCCTTTACGTGAAGCTCCATTCCATTACGAGAAAAATAAGCTATCAACGGAGAAAATCCATGATAAAATGGAAAAGTTATAAGCGGTAAATACAGCCATTTTATGCATGTTATACCCGTAAATGGGCTTGTATCTACTGCGCTGCCAATACACTGCTACTGCAGATGTGTAGGTATTGGTACAATATTTTCTTTCGTTTGGGCTCACTCCAACCAAAAAATCTCAGTTAGTCGACGAGTTATAGCCAAAAAACCATACAAACAATATGCTGAAAATCGGCATTTGCCTGCAAAGTTCAAAGGTCGATTAAAAACAAATTCGAACTAACCTAAACAAACGCCGCGATACGGGTGTTCTAATTTAGCCTCTATTTTGACCCCTGGCTTTCAGAACCGACCTAACTTTTGTTGACCTGAATTTGTTCCACAGTGTTATGCTAGGTCGACGATTTCTTCAATAAATAATGATATTTACCTGAAGCACTCGAATCTATGTTGTTTACTTTGATAACTGTCTTAAAACTAAAAATATTGACGTTAAAAATGGGTTACTTAAAATACGTAAAAAATAAAAAATCGAAAAAGTGGGAGAATAATAAGTTTCGACTAGCGGCAGGGGTACCCCGGTTGTCTATAAAAGCCGAGAAGACCGGTTTATTATCGCCCGGTCTATTATAAACGTAGAACGATTTTGGATTTTGTATTTGCAACAATTTTGAAATTTTCAATTTTGGCCGCATAAATTCGTAAAATCTACCTATGTGCAGCAGCAGTGTTCGAACTCGATACGAAGGACGGCAGCCAGCCAGATAGATCTATCTCGGAGAGAGTCTCGGCGACTGGAAAGCGTAAAGAGGCTTTTTCCTTCCGTTACAGAACTCGGATTGGATTGCTTATGACGAGATAGAATGCTAAAGCTTGACGTGATCGAGGAAAGCAACAGTCCGTGGAGTTCTCCGTTTGTCTTGGTGGAGAAGCCATGCGAGAAGCGGTTCTGCGTCGACATGCGCAAGCTGAATGAGCGGACCAAGAAGGATGCATACCCGACCCAGCATGAGGAGGGAATTCTGTCGCGTTTGCGGGAAACTTATTACATATCCGGCATCGATTTGAAAGACGCCCGGTCGGCCGCTGTATCAGTTCAAGGTCATGCTATTTGGCCTGTGCAAAGCCATCCAGCGCCTATATCGACTAATGACAAGATAATTTCTTCACGGCTATGAGAAAACGTGCTTGTATACATAGACGATTTGTTGATATGTTCACCGGACTTTGAATCACATTTGGAACACCTGCCGGAGTTAGCGGACTGACCATCAATCTGGAGAGGTCTAAAATTTGCCAAAAGGAGATCGAAGGTGCAGGCAATGTTGGAGTGTCCGGTGCCTACCACGGTGAAACAACTTCGACGCTTCCTCGAGATGTGCGGGCGGTATCGGCGATTCATACCAGGATAGCAGCATCCATGACAGATTGTCTGAAGAAGGCAAAGATATTCAACCTGAAAGACGAAGCAACGCAGGCCTTCAATAAATTGAAGGAGGCGCTGACTTCAACGCACGTACTTGTGAACCCCGACTTCAGCAAGCATTTCTATATCCAATGTAATGCGTCAACGCAGGGAGTCGGGAGTGCGTTATTCCAAAAGGACGCCGAAGGGAATGAGAGGCCGATAGACTTTATGTCCCAGAAGCTAAATTCCTCCCAGAGGAATTACACAATCACGGAATTGGAATGCTTGGCGGCGGTTATCAGTGTACAGAAGTTCCGCGACTACGTGGACCGGATGCCTTTCACTATCATTACTAACCACATGAGCTTGAAATGGATTTGTCGGGTCGTCTATGGTGATCCGATAATTGTTAGCGCTACATCTCCAGAGCCAAATGAAAAAAGGTCAGCTAATATCAGGTATGAATCATTTTTTTGTATGGTGCGGTTGACATGCCCTATTGCCGCACGAACCACCCCAGCCCGGCGAGCTAGTACGTGCTCTGATGCAAGACCAGCGATGCTGCCATCACCGCCATTGGAAGATTTCACTCCGGTTTTGATCTCATCACACCGTCACTCCCTCTTTGAGTAAATCACTCCACATTTTCATTTATGAAATAATTGAGAAATTTTTAATCAATTGTGTATCTGCAGAAATTGCTACTTTCAATTTTGTTTGCATAGAATTACAATCGGGCATCGTTATTGTGTACGTCTTATAATTCTGAAACAGTGGCAATACTTATCGACTATCTAAACATGCATTGGCAACTTTTCACATTTTGATCTTGGTTTTGTGCGCGATTTCATGGAAAATTGCAAACCAATTTCGGTAAAATGAATAGGTGAGTTAAATTCATAAAAACTCATTAGCTGGTTTTTACATTTTTTTGTTTTCATCAGGAAAGTTTGCCCTGGACCAAATGTAAAAAAGGTGCTTATGTACATAAACTTGTACCTTTATATCCAAGACATGATATCTAATGCATAACATGCAAAATTTATGTATACAAAAGTTTATAAACAAATGTGTTGGGAATAAAAACACAAATTTCAATTTAATTAAATTAATTTTGTAATGTACTTGTATTCACCTTCTTATTTGTAAATGACGCTTGCTATGTATCTACCCCATTAGTTAAAAAGGTGATTGTGGTTGGTTGCTGGGGAAGCAGCCAATTTCACTTGTTTTTTCCGGTTTGACACTTCCGGTGGGAAAAAAATAGATAAAGCACGCAAAAATCGAGAATCGAAATAAAATAAAGGAATCGGACGCTATTTAAAAACGAGCGATTAAATAATCAGGTGTGGGGTACTACTCCACAGTCTCCTAATCATTATTTCGCCTATTGGTAAAATTTTAACTGCACTTTGAACGAAAGGTAATTTCAAATTATAAAAGAAAGATGCGTAACACACGGTCCACTATGAAAACAATAAACAGCGGTCAATCCAGTGAAACCGATAATGCCTTAATCAATAAAGGTGAGCAAAAAGCCATACCAGCTCCAGATGAGCAAAAATCAATTGCTGTACCTGTATGTAGTGCTCCTGGTGCACTTAGTACCTCTGTCACCACCGCTGCTACTTCCGCTACCACTGCTGTCCATACTGCTGTCGCCACTGTGCATACTGCCGATGTATATGAATTTCCAAGGACTAGTTCGCTCAATGCTACCGCTGTTGCCACCTCCATTGGAATTCTTTCCGTTCCAACCTCTGCTGCACTATCCACCACCGCTGCCACTACGAATTCCACCGCTCTCAATCCAAAAGCTATGACTTTCACTACGAATACTACTGCCGTCGCGGCAACCACTAGGGCTGCTATTGCCGCCACTTCTGAAACTGATATTGAAACTGATATTGATAATGGCACAAAATGTCGACCATGTTATCCCTGGCGTTTCAGTGTCCGCCGTTAACCCCACTGCTTGCTCTAATACAACTAATATGTTTCCGCCCGATGAAATTTGTACAGCACAGCAAAGGGCAAACATAATTTCGAGTTTTTTCAGCACTGTTGTTATTGTTTTTTTTTTTTTTTAATTTATGGAACACAATCGAAATTGTAATGTACAAAAAAAAACCAATTTTAAAAAGCCGCACTTAAAACTAAAATTCTGTTTATCTGTGCTTTACTGTCGACTGATCTGTTTGAAATTACACAGTAAAGCAACAGCACAAAAAACAAACAAATATATTCGACTGTTCTGTGCTTCAACTTAAAGATATTTTCAAAGGAAATCGAAATTCAAAAGTTCTCAAAAAATTATGATAACTTTCGCAAAACAGCAACAGCTTATTTTTGAGACTATTGGTGTTATGCTAGCAAAAAGTGCTTGGGAAGCTTTATATTTCCTCCTAATGTCCTTTTATCTGCGAAGTCGTTTTCATATAGTTGGGTCACCCAACCGAGTTTTTCGACCATAAAGCATCCTTTTTGTTTCACTTGAAAAAAATCGCCAAAAATAAAGTATTTATCGCATCTTTTTAATATTACGCTTAAAATGTTTGCAATAAAACAGAATAATTTTAAAAAGAATAAAACTTTCCTGATTTTTACAACTTCTTATAAAAACCCCAATAAAAACAAATTTTTTTCAATAATCGCAAAAAATCAAAAAATGGTGACTTTCCAAAGTTAGTATTGAAAATATGTAGGTGAAATCGGACTACATATAACAACGCACACATCCCATATATGGGATCTTTCGAAAAACACACAAAATGTTATAATTCAGAAACTAATATAACCCGAGTAATGAATTTTCAGCCATGACTTTATGAAGTTATAAGTAAATATGCTAAAATTTTAGAAATGTAACATAATTTAATTTATAAGTGGTATGTCGTTAGAAGCGTACTTTAATTACACAGGCCGACAAAATGAGACCGATTTTTTTGACCACAAACCAGACCATACTTTCCTAAAGGTTTTCGATGCGCTGAATTCAAATCTGGACGCAGAATTGCTCTATCACGTCACACAATTGAAATTTGCAGACTTATCGTAATAGGTATGTGTTCTACTGCATCATACCTACGTTAATTCATATAAACTTTAAATTGCTCTATCTTAGCGAAAAAAAAAGATATTTGAGCAAACTCAACGCCATTCGTAAGAGAAAGACTTCTTCTCTAAGATGCTATGTGCACTTTTTTTTTTTTTTTAATAATCTGTCGTTTATATATAACCTCAAAAATAGGCAAAAACGGTGTTTTTTGCACATTTAGGTTAGGATATCTCAAAATCCTGACGTGATAGAGCAATTCTGCGTCCAGATTTGAATTCAGCGCATCGACAACCTTTAGGAAAGTATGGTCTGGTTTATGGTCAAATTTCTTGTCGGCCAGTGTTATCTTTCCAACGGAGTAGATACGGTTTGCGGGTATTTGTAACTTCAGCGAAAAGAATTTTTGATTGAAGTTCTAACCAAATAAAACTCAAAATTACGTTATCTCAAAACCCTAACCATAAGAAAATGGTTTTTATCTCAGCAGGTTCATACCAGCCCTCCCCTATACCTGAAATTCTTGGTATTTTCTCAAATTAATTATTCGTAAATTAGTGTTTTCAACATATAGCTTTGAATATGATAGAAGTAAAATTTATCTACCAGAATTTCGTGGGGGGTTCAAACACCCAACCCCCCCCCTAAATACGGCCTTGGTCATAATATATGTATATAATTGTATGCATATACATGTATTATATGTCGTTGGAATCTAGGACTTACGACGAGTCCACTGATAACAAATTTAACCTAGTTGGGCTAACGGTCTCTTTTTAATTTCAAATTGCCTTTTATTTTTGCCGGAAAATATAAAAGTCACATTTTAACTGTTATTATTTGACTGAAAAAATAAAAGTCAACTTTTAACAGTTATAGTCTGCCGAAAAAAATTAAAGTCAAAAAATAACTTTTATCATAAAAGTCATAACTGGTTGGGGCCCTGGTTTCTAGAAGTTTCCTCGAAGATTTCAATGGCTCTTTCAGTTCAATTTGATTGTGTTGTATTGGGAATGAGACGTTCTAATTTTTATGTAGACAAGACCGCCAAATTATTAAAAAGCCAAGTAATTGTTTAGTATCAAAAGTATTATTTTTAAATAAATTTTATTGAGTAAATTAAGGTTAAACTTTTAACAACTTTATATTCACGTTTTCGCATCAAAAATCAAAAGTCTGAGGACTTATTTGAAAAAGAAATATAAAGTATAAAATATTACAAGTTTTCTATGTCACTACAGCTACTCCACATATTTCCATAAAACTCACAAAGCACACATGTCTCAATTATCGCTTAAAATACTTAGCTGTACCAAAAATAAAGGAAACTGGATATTAAATAATATAACTTTCATATTATCATATGTCAGATATGTATGTACAAACATATATCGAGCAAAGGTGACACAAATGAATTACTTTCTTGATTAATAATGCGAAATACACAAGAATAATCGAATATTTTTCTTTAGCAACTTTAAACGCACACAAATCATTTATAAAATAAAATAAAATGAAATAAAAATACATTTAGGTTTTTTTATATATTGCAGTTTAAAGTGGCGGAATGAAAGCCGTAACATGCAGTATTTTAGGTTCGGTGGCACTCGTACTTAGGCAATCTTACTTGTTTTATACATATGTATGTAGGAACTATTATTTTAGGTTGGTAAGCCAAACTTTATGTGGTAAAAAATAGAATTCTCTTAGTAGGTGTAAAAAGTTTCAGCAATTCAAGGAAAATATGATAAAGAATTGACGTTATTCTCCAAATTTGCAGATAGTTGACGATGACTCCGAAAACTTCAATGATATATAGCGGTGCTCTGAATAATGTGAAGCACAATATCTCTCAGGAGTGATCCCTCTGCTGTACTATATAATAACAATAAGTAATCATTTGTGTTAATTACTAGACCAATACACATTCCAGACTGTTAATTTGCATATTTTAAGCGAACATTTAGTAATGATACTAAACTGTCCTATATAAAACTTGTTCATTGTAAAATAAAGTTAAATAAGAACCGCTTATATAGTGATATTACAATATTGAACTACTTAATTTTAGTTTTTTTATTCGCCAAAAAATTAGACGATTTTATAACGCATCGGTGTTGTGCGTGCAGTCCTTGTGTAATTTCACATTTGCACTCGCTTACTATATCCGTTCTGAACAATGTATCTGCTAAGGTATTCACGACTTGACTCAGAGTTTTTTTCCTTTCATTTTGCTTCAGTTTTTCAAAATGTTGTGTAGTAAAAACCCAGCCACCGTTTTTAAGAATGAAATCTATACCGGCATCATGCTCGAAATTTAGTCTCTGACGCTTTTTGGCATCTTTACCATCTAATGTGGCTACCAAGCGGGAATTAAAGCCTAAAATTTTGAAAAGTTTATTCTGAGTGTCATTAAATATTTTTGTGTGGCTATATGCTTACCTACTAATTTTTCTAAAGGAATTCCTTCAACAGCTAGTTCCTTGATGGGGCCAATCAAATTGAATAAAGCCCCATTAAGATTCGCGCGTACCAATTTGAACTTTATGGATAGAAGAAATATAAAAAATTATTGTGCGGATATATGTATCTATGTATATATGTACATATCGACCCCTTCCTGCAAACTTATGGTATGCGGTAAAATTATTTTATTTTATATTGGTATGTATGTACGAGGATTTCATATTGTGGCGAATATAATCGGTTCAACTCACATCGCTAATAATAAATAAAAGAGCACATCTCTAGATCTCCAGAACTAGAAGAACAGACCAGAAGTCGTGAAATAAGTCGCTGTTAAAAGAAGTAAATAAACTGTTTTTATTTAATAACACAGCTCAACCAAAAAGTTGTTATTTTGGTGCAGCTCTGTTTGTAACTGTATTTGGAAGTATTCCATACAATCATTAAAGCATTATAATAACTTTTTTTAATCCTACGTGTAGCTCTTGAGATATGGGTCCCTAATAGGTTAAGATATACATATATGGCCCCTATTGTATGCTACCCGGGTTAAGGTACGAAAAATTTCACAGTAGAAATTGATTAGCGTAGAATATCTTAGGAACGCATAGGCTGTAATGAAAAAGTTATATGTCGTTGAAAACCGAATTAACAGGAAATTATTCGAGAAAATCGTGATTAAAAATAAAAGAAATTCAATTTAACAAAAAATTTAATTTTTGACATTGTTTACCAGTATCTCTGACATTTATCAAGATACATTAACAAATCATGTAGTGGTGCAAGCGGTGGCTTTAACCCCTTAATAGGTTATATCTAATAAATAATAATTTTTTTCTCACTGTATCGAATACTACTAAATACAGTTACAAACAGAGATGCACCAAAATAGCAACGTTTTTGTCGACCTGTGTAACTTAGCGATGCGAACCCGATAGAAATAATCAAGCTGTCAACAAATACGTGAAAATTGTTCTTAGAATTGGAATTGTTAAATAAATTCCAGGATCAAGGATAACGAAGCAAGAATAACGAAATAAGGACAACGAGACAAGGATAACGAAATAAGAATAATGGCAAAGTTAACGAACTGAAAATCCAAGAGCTTAAAAGGAGTTAGAAGAGAGAAACCTGAGTACAACCGCCACTAAATTTGAACTACAGGCAAGCTTACAAGGAGCTATGGAAGCAAAAGACATTGATGTGGATGAGTTTGATTTCAACGCTAATGTGGAAGAGTTTTCGAGCAATAACACTCAGAAGGAATAGACTCCACAGGCAGTGGCAAATGTAGACATGAACCCGATATTGTGTGTACTGACACAGATGTCGGCAAAGATGAAAGAACAACAGGCACAGATATCGTCAAAAACGGAATTGCAATAGTCAGTACTTTCAACACAGGTGTCCGGCGTTGTGGCTCAGTTGGGGACACAAGAGGAACGGATATCCTTACAATAAAACAAGTAAGGAAGCCAAAGTTCGAGTGGAATCGAACATTAGATACTCAGCTGTATGCTGTCATTGTTTGTTTGCGTTTGATGGAAACACGGTGTAGTTACTTTATATAAAGCGAGTGCTTCATAAAGTGGGCGTAGCCACCCCCATTTTCAAAATTTTTATCAGTCATACAAATAAGCATATGAATATTATTCTTTGTGCAAAATTGCATTCCTTTATGACTTCTAGTTAGAAAGATGTCACGTTACAAATTCCCAAAGGGTGTTTCAGAAATATCTTTGTTAAAAAGTAGGCGTGGTCATAAACCGATTTCAATAAATTTTTGCGTGTCTATTAACTTCTCTTCTTGATTGGCGCTTAACCGTCTAGACGATTCAGGCCGAGTCCAACAGAGCGCGCCAATTGCGTCTGTTTCGTGCAGCATGGTGCTGGATCTTTATTCGCTGAACAATGTCGATGTCTGTGTAAAGCTCGTACAGCTCATCGTTAAATCTCCGTCGATACTCGCCCACGCCAACGCGCAAAGGTCCATAAATCTTACGAAGAACTTTTCTCTCGAATACTCCAAGTGCCATCTCATCTGATTTTGAAATTGTCCATGCTTCTGCGCCGTACATGAGGACTGGAACTATGAGCGTCCTATTAACACAAGTTATAAAAGTGTATAAACCAAGTTTCGTCATAATATCTCAATTATTTGTCGAGTTATGGGCTCCAAAATCTCGTAGTTTCCTTTGCCTAAAAAGAGGCGGTGCCACGCCCATTTTCCAAAATTTTTTTTTTTTTTTTCGGATATAGTTTTTATTGTATCATTCTTAGAGAATATGACAATTTTTATAGAATCTTAACCTAGAATACAATGACGTTATTCGTTGCCACTGCTTCAAATAACATATGGATGAAAATTTTATTTGATATAAAATAAATACTTATGAATACATTTATTATGTGTATGTGAATGTTTTTGTTTTTACTAAGAGTATGTACGTTATTATACCTTTCATGAGAATGAAATGGTATTATAACTTTGTGCCGAAAATCAAATCTTGAAAGTACTAGAAGGAGGCGTGACAGACCCATCAGTATATATACCGATATGATCAGAATCATGAGCTGAGTCGTTTAAGCCATGTCCGTCTGTCCGTCCGTCCGTCCGTCCGTCCGTCTGTGTGAACGCAAACTAGTCCCTCAGTTTTTGAGATATTTGATTGAAATTTGGAACACGGGTGGGTTTTGATACTCAATCGATCATTTGTCGGAATTGGCCGAATCGGACCACTATAACATATAGCTCCCATACAACCGATTGTTCAGATATACACATTTTGGGGTATAACTTCTCCCTTCTTACAGCTAAGGACACGAAACTTTGGGGTATTTGTATCCATATTGACCCAAAGAAGGTTACCAAAAATTATCAAGATCGGACCACTATAACATATAGCTGCCATACAACCGATTGTTCAGATATACACATTTTGGTGTATAACTTCCCCATTTAAACAGCTAAGGACATGAAATTTTCACGTATTTGTACACATGTTGGCCTAAACAAGGTTACCGAAAATTGTTAAGATCGGATCACTATAACATATATCTCCCATACAACCGATTTTTCAGATATACACATTTTGATGTATAACTGCTCCATTTTAACAGCTAAAAGCGTAAAATTTTGAAGTGTTTGTACCCATGTTGGCCCAAACAAGGTAAGCCAAAATTTTCCAGATCGAAGCACTATAACATATATCTCCCATACAACCGATTGTTCAGATATGTACATTTTGGGATATAACTTCTCCATTTTAACAAATAATGACATGAATCTTTAAAGTACTTGTACCCATATCTTTCCAAATAGGGTTACCGAAAATCGTCAAGGTCGGACCACTATAACATATAGCTGCCATACAACCGATTGTTCAGATATACACATTTTGGTGTATAACTTCCCCATTTAAATAGCCCAGACACCATTTTTTCTAATAGATCGTTCCATAAATAACACATAAAATTGACATTATAAATTATACTAAATCAGGCTATGTACAACATACATAGGTAGCTTTTCATTTCCCCACTCAGGAAAGGTATGAAGTCTTCGGTACGGCCGAAGACAGCCGCGCTCTTACTTGTTTTATTTTATATTCGTTCATTAAGTTATTCATTTTCATTATATACACGGTGAGCTTAAACAACTTATTATGAAAAGTCAAAGTAACCAAGATATTATTTCATGGTTGTATTCTTGGACATATTAGAAGATGTTCTGAGCCAAAATTGAAATCATTCATCAGACACATTTTGAGAAATTCCATGTTTTTTTTAAAATGGTAAATTTTTTCTTTTCATGCGAGCCCCTTTTCTTTTTATGGCACCCACGGTAAAATGACTGTTCTGTTCTTCTAGTATATAAGTGTATAGTAAAATTCATTACAGTAAAAATACATTTTAAGACGTTTATTACTTATTATTTATAATAGCTTTGTTCGTTTACGGATATTTTTTGATGTTTTTCGAAAACTTTTAAAAACAAACACTTTGTCGCCGTTTTTTTACGCCAAATCTCCAACAGAAGAGAACCAACTGAAAGAGAAAACTGACATTTCATTTTGTGAGAAGCTGTTGAATTTTGTTGGACAAATTTTTGCCAACAGCACTTTTCCAACAGGAAAACAGCTGATCAAACAACAGCTGACTTGAATTTTTGCAAGTAACAAGATTTGCAAAATATACAAATCAATTATAAAATTGGAAAAATACACTAAATTGGCAACAAATATGGATAAATTAAATATGCAAAATAAGTTACATACTTTTTGCGAAGTATTTATATGCATATTATGTACCTTAGTAAATTGTAATCTCCTTTGCGGGAATATATATTAACGGGGCCGCTGTGGTGCAGTGGGGAGTGTTGTGGCCACTGTGGTGTGACGGACAGTGGCTAGTCTGCCATACCAGAGGTCATGGGTTGGATCCCCAGCCTGGATAGAGGGAAAATTTGTATATAATGATCCACGATCCGATAACAATTAATTTTCCAGAGGGTAGGGGTGGTCTCACAGATCACAAAAAACAAAGTACTACCCTCCGGACGCTTATAGTTCAGGAGACATTCCTTGTTAAATTAATGTACATATGTATGTGTAGAACATCTTTCTGCGTTGGCGGATTTTGGCCGCGCTTCAATAAAATTACCCTGAGCCGGCAGAATTCTCTTTCTGGATTAATATCCATGGAGCATAGACATCTTAATACATCGGTGTTTTCCAATAATTTCTTACAACTATTGCGTTAATGTGGGCTGAGAAGTTCTATGTCCAATAAAAGATTTTTCGTGGTTGCTCAGGTTTTGATGGGAATAGTTGTAAGAAATTATTGGAAAACACCGATGTATTAAGAAGTATATTTCCTTTAGAGCGCCTAAAATACGTAAAAGCTTTTAACGATTTTCATTCAGTGGTCGAATCTTGCATCACTATTGATTTGAAAAGTAATTATATTAACTGTATTTCTAATTTCCGAAAGAGTTACAACGATCTTTCTATACCCATAACCCCAAAAGTGCATACAGTTTTTTTTTTCATATAGAAGATTTTTGTTCAAGGCAGGGAATAGGATTAGGGTATCATTCAGAGCAAGCCATGGAGGCTGTGCATTATGATTTAAAAAAAACATGGGAATATAAGTATCGAACTAGACCAAATAACCCAAATTATATGGAGAATTTGAAGAAAACTGTATGTGAATATAATATTCTTCATATTTAAAAAAAACTGTCAACCTTTTTATGTTTATATTAAAATATTATAAATAATAAATAATAAACGTCTTAAAATGTATTTTTACTGTAATGAATTTTACTATACACTTATATACTAGAAGAACAGAACAGTCATTTTACCGTGGGTGCCATAAAAAGAACAGGGGCTCGCATGAAAAGAAAAAATTGACCATTTTAAAAAAAACATGGAATTTCTCAAAATGTGTCCTATGAATGATTTCAATTTTGGCTCAGAACATCTTCTAATATATCCAAGAATACAACCATGAAATAATATCTTGGTTACTTTGACTTTTCATAATAAGTTTTTTAAGCTCACCGTGTATATGTATGTATTTATGCCGTCGGAATGGAATGGAATTCCAAGCAGCTGATTGTATAGTATTAAAAGTTCATACGGCTTGACAGGACAGGATTATCGATGACACAATTGTGT
Source organism: Urophora cardui (assembly GCA_960531455.1). Classification (NCBI taxonomy): domain Eukaryota; kingdom Metazoa; phylum Arthropoda; class Insecta; order Diptera; family Tephritidae; genus Urophora; species Urophora cardui. The sequence goes on along the minus strand of OY482675.1, from coordinate 42,453,041 downwards.
GTTGCATTAGTAAGTGCTGTTTCAGCTTTCGGAATGGAAGGAATTCCAATAAGCTGCGTGTATGAACTTAGGAATTTTTACGGCCTAATGGTATAGGCTCGTCCGGAACAGAATCATACATATGTTATACATGTGTATTAGTAAATGCTGTTGAAGCTTTCTGAATGGAAGGAATTTCAGTAAGCTCCTTTTTGCAATTTAGAAGTTTTACGGCCTAATAGGATAGGCTATTCGAAGTTTTAATTTTAGTGGCTCTAGCCTTGGTCACAATTTAGCTGGATATCCTTTCTCTTTAACCGCCTGGGGTATCTCTGTTCTAACAGGCTTTTAGCCAGTATGTTTGGATGATTGCCTAGTCTTGTGGCGTAGTTAGTTTGTATATTTTTTACTTCTTCAACAACTGTGTTAATCTTTAGATCCCTGTGTATTAGACATATACGCCGCCGATTGACGCCGCCGCCGCCGCGCCGATTACCTTCATAATCGGCCGCCGCCGCCATAATCCGTGAAATCGGCGCGGCGGCGTGCGCTGGCGCGCCATACCCGTATGGAGCGAGATGTGTACATATTTTTCTAGTTTTGCTAACTGCTAAAGTTCTTCAAAATTAAAAAAAAGGAACCAATCGACGTGTTTTGACCTCAGGAACACGAAGCTGAATACGGAAATGTTTTATTTTTTGCCGGTTAAAAGTTATTAACAAAAACTTTGGCTGTTCCCTACTTTACTAGCCTCAGTCCTAAAGAATTTAAGCTACTGGTAAATTTCAGTTCGTTGGCTTACATAATTTTTTCTCAGATACGGAACTTTTCTGGGATCTCTTCCATTTAGTCCTACTTATCGAGGTCTTTTGCTAATTGTTCTACTCAATACTGCACCATTTCAACCCTTCTTGATATCATTAGATGCCTAAAATGATCCCAAACATGCCCCCAGAATCGAAAACTCATAGTTTGAACGTATGAAAGTTGCAGTTTTTGAGTAGCCCTCACAGTTGTCGGACCTCAGCCCTATAGGGAATATTAAAGAAGACGATGGGGGATCAAAAGTGGAAAAATAAGCAAGAGTTATGGAAAAAACATTAAAGAAGCTTGGTACTTAATACCAGTTGCAAATTGCGCTGATTTGGTCAACCCTATGCCACGAAGAAGTTAGGAAGTTATAAAAAATAAAGGAGCTTCAACTAAACATTAGTTTAAATCTAGCTGCAGCAATAATATATATATAGTTTATTTGAAAAAACAATCGAATTTAAAGTTTGTCCCTATTATTATTTCCAACTTAAATTATACATTTCATTATTTTTATACTCAGCTGTACTAGTACACAGAGTATTATAGTTTTAATCACATAACGGTGGATTGTAACACCATAAAATAATCGAGATAGATATTGACTTATATATATCAAATTGATCAGGGTGAAAAAAGAAATCGATTGAGCCATGTCCGTCCATCTGTCCGTCCGACTGTCCGTCTTTCTGTCTGTACGCACGATAACTCGCGCAAAAATTGAAATATTTTGATGAAATTTGGAATGCAAGTTGGTATCAAGACTGGAACGGATGGTATTGAAAATGGGCGAAATCGGACCATGACCACGCCCACTTCCCCTATATAGTAAAAATCGGAAATTTTGTATCTCAGTCACTAATAGAGCTAGAGTGATAAAATTTCACCCACGTGTGGAGCTCAGGCCCTTATGAAGAAATTTGGTGAGATTTTGAAAAATGGGCGGTGCCACGCCCACTTATTAAGGGCCAAACATTGAAAGTTTTATATGTCATAACTCAGAAACCGTTGAAGATATATCGATGAAATTTGGTAGGCGTGATATACTTACTTAGGGAAATGTTTGGACGAAAAATTGCCAAAATCGGTTAACGACCACGCCCACTTTTATATATGGGTATTATAAAAGTGGCCTAATAAAAACATTTTAAGCGATATCTCTGTCAAATATAAAGGTATATCATTGAAATTTTATGGCAGGAGTCCAACTGCGGATATAAAACGAAAAGCATAAAAACTTTGGAAAACAGGCGTGGCACCGCCTCTTTTTAGAAGCAGGAATATACGAGATTTCTGAACCCATAACTCGACAAATAATTTAAATATAATGACGAAACTTGGTGTGTACACTTTTATTAGTTGTGGTAATACATGTTCAAAATTTTATCGAAATCGCTTGGCGGCCACGCCCACTTTTATATATGGGAACTATAAAGGGGCCTAATAAAAATATTTTAAGCGATATCTTTGTCAAATATAAAGATAATTCATTCAAGTTTTGTGGCATGAGTTCCACAATAGACCGGAAACAAGAAATAGAAAAATTTGGAAAATGGGCGTGGCACCGCCTCTTTTTAGACAAAGGAATATACGAAATTTCGGAGCCCATAACTCGACAAATAATTGAGACATTAAGACGAAACTTGGTTTATACACTTTCATAACTTGTGCTAATAGACACGCAAAAATTTATTCAAATCGGTTTATGACCACGCCTACTTTTTAACAAAGATATTTCCGGAACACCCTTTGGGAATTTGTAACGTGACATCTTTGTAATTAGAAGTCATAAAGGAATGAAATTTTGCACAAAGAATAATATTCATATGCTTAGTTGGATGCCTGATAAAAATGTTGAAAATGGGCGTGGCTACGCCTACTTTATGCAGCACTCGCTTTATATAAAATACACCGTGTTTTCATCAAACGCAAACAAACAATGAAAGCATACAGCTGAGTATCTAATGTTCGATTCCAATCGAACTTAGGCTTCCTTACTTGTTATTCATAAAAATTAAATTATTATACAAAAACCACCCCAGAGTCATTGAAGCATGTCCTCTCCGTGTAAGCATCAATATATTTTATTTTATTTATTTTTTATTTATTTATTTAACACACTACATAGTACGGTAAGACATAAAGTCTTTTCAATGTACATATTTCACAAATGAATTACAAAAATTACACTGTATATACATATATTTATTTTAAAGTGCCTTATATATATATAAATATGTACATATGTAAATATATGTATGCATGTTTATTATCATACAAAATAAGCAAATGAATTTAAATTTACCCTTACATATGGATTTGTGTATATTCTTTAATATTTATTTTCTTTATTTTATATTTTAGTTTATGTAACAATTGTTTTTTGCTGTTAATAAAAAAGTTTCAACAATTTAAGGTGGAAATTAGTTTACTTATTCCATTCAGCCAGCCATATTAAGGTAACTAAATAAAATTAATATTTGAATAAGGATTGTGATTTGTAGATTTGGGGCAGGCGCGCCGGCGCGAAAAACCACGCCGGCGTCGCCGCCGCCGCCGAAATGTTTTTGGAATAGCGCCGCCGCCGCCGGAATCACTGTCGGCGTATATGTCTACTGTGTATAGCGGAATTTTTCATGTACCAAGGCGCCCGGCATATTGATCTTAATATCTTAGATTGTTGCCTTTGTATTCTTTCTAGACTGGATTTGGATGCTGAACCCCAAAGCTGTATTCCATATATCCAGGATGGTTTTATCACCATATTAAATAAAAGTATTTTGTTGTCTAGGCCACCGTTGCCGTTTTGTGGGTAATTCCCCAAATTTGGGGAATTTTTTAATATTTGGGTAATTTTTGGGGAGTGCTATGATTTGGGGAATTTTGGGGAATTCGCATTTTCATAGTTTTATATGAATAATAATACCTATAAAAAAATTAATTATTTTCATGAGTTTCTATTACATTCGCATTGTGTGAAAGTGTGCATGAGTTTTTGCAGCATTTATTTAATCTTGAATTATCGGCTGGTCGAACATGTACAAGCAAATTTCATAAGCCTATTAATGTAAGAAGTTAGCTAGGAAATAAAAATAGGTAAAAAAATCTTTTTAAGTTAAACGGTTTTTTGTTATACATACATTGCAATGTTTAAGATAAATGTACTAAAAACCAAAAAATAATAAAATAGATACAGTCGTGGGAATTATAAACATTTGCATAGACTAGACTAAAATAAAACCGGGGGGCACGTCAATTGTCTACAAATTATCGACTTAATGTGCGATAGAAGAATCGTTTAATTCGTCGTTAGGCAGTTGGCCCGCAGACGGTGAGGAAATTACTTACTATTTTCTTGTTCATGGAAATTCCAATAGTTATACACTCCATGTTAATAAAAGAGATGTTTCAACTAGTTTATCGTTGGACATTCACACGAGGAATCGTTTCACTGCTCGTAGTTTGTCTTTAATCGACAAAACATATGATAAAAGTACTACTCGCTCACCACTATGAAACCCTAAAACTCGCTTATAATCGAGCTTGCTAGCTTTTTTCCACATTCTAGCCCTACTTATCACACGTCCATCGTTGTCGGTTGAACAACTGCCTAATTATAGTGTAACATTACAAAACAAACATTTTAATCAACGATTGTAGACAATTGACGTGCCCCACGGTTTTATTTTAGTCTAGTCTATGCAAATGTTTATAATTCCCACGACTGTATCTATTTTATTATTTTTTGGTTTTTAGTACATTTATCTTAAACATTGCAATGTATGTATAACAAAAAACCGTTTAACTTAAAAAGATTTTTTTACCTATTTTTATTTTCTAGTTTTTAGTTTTTATTTCGCATTCTGTTTAATTCATTATTATTATACGCCATTTAGTCTTAAACTTTGCAATGTATGTTTAACATAAAACCGTTTAACTTAAAAAGTTTTTTTACCTATTTTTATTTAAATAGAGCGACTCACGCGCCACCTAGCGGCTCCAATTTTTTTTTTAAACATTTGTAAATTATTTAAGTAATGCACATGCTAAATATCAGCCAAATCGGTCCATAATTAGGATTTTCAGTTTTAATTACCCCGATCTCAGCTACACCTAGCGGAATTTTTTTTAAGAAAATATTTCTTTTCAAGGTAGTAATACATGTTCCGAATTTCAGCCAAATCGGACCATAAATGCAATTTTTGTAAATATAGCGACCCACGCGCCACCTATCGGAAGTTTTTTTTAGGAAAATATTTCCTTTCAAGGTAGTAATACATGTTCCGAATTTCAGCCAAATGGGACCATAAATGCGATTTTTGTAAATATAGCGACCCACGCGCCACCTAGCGGAATTTTTTTTTTAAGAAAATATTTCTTTTCAAGGTAGTAATACATGTTCCGAATTTCAGCCAAATCGGACCATGAATGAGATTTTTGTAAATATAGCGACCCACGCGCCACCTATCGGAATTTTTTTTTCATAATATTGCATTGTCATCGGGGTTATACATGCGTACAAAATTTCAGATTAATCGGTTGACAGGAAGAGGGTGAAATTTTAATTACTAAATTTGACCCAAGAATAATAAATAAAACAAACGGGGTGAGCTAAATAAAACCGTTTAAAAATAAGCAATTTTATACCCTTCATGGACATGAAATGGTATTATAAGATTGAGCCAAAACAGGTTTGTCGAAAGTTCCAGAAGGAGAAAAATTAGACCCACCAAAATATATACCGATATTATCAGAATCTTGAGCTAGTTCCTCAGTTGTTAAGATATGCTGATCATTTATCGGAATCGGCCAAAATGGAGCATTACTACAACCAACCATACATTTTGGGGTAAAACTTCTCCACTTAAATTGCTAAGATCATTACAATATTTTTTTATAAATATTTAAATAAACAACCCACAGAATTGGAGGTACCTATAAATTAAAGAAAATCGGACTATTTAATGTTTCCTTTCTCTCTTACTTGTTTTATGTTTCTTTATAACTTTTTTTAATCATACATATACATACATATATGCACATGAATTTAAAATACAAACCATTATAAAGTAAAATAAATTTGAAAATATGTACTTGTTTATTGGAAATCTCTTGATAACACTACCCGACAAAAAAATATACTCGAAATTTTATATTTGATTCCTATGTATTCCTGCTGATTCCAAATATGTTATCAAATGGTTCAAAAGTAGAACAGTTTTCGAGATATTTTGAAATTTCAGTTTTCGAGATGTCGAGAGGATGAAATACCTTTTCCAATTCCATATAAAATCGTCGTTAGAGTCATAAAATTATGGCGGACAAAGGATTTGTTTTTATGCAAAAAATAAGTTAAATACAAGATGTATAAAATGTCGAGGATATCAAAATTTTTGAAATTTTGTCGGGTAGTGTAATTTGAAAATTTGTATGGGGAATTTTGGGCAATTATGGGTAATTTGAACATTTTTTGGGTAATCTCAAGAATTTAAAACGGCAACGCTGGTCTAGGCTTAATTTAGATTTTGGACCAATGATCCATTGTAGATTGCTTATTTTCAGCTTTGCTTGCATTAACTTATTATCAATATGATATTTCCAAGTAAGCCTTCTGTCTAAGGTAACACCAAGGTAGGTGACGTAATCTTTTTGGGTTACTATTTTGCCATTAATTGAGACAGAGGGGCAGGTATCTTTTTTTAGAGTAAAAGTGACTTGTACACACTTAGATTCATTGACTTTAATTCTCCAATCTGAAAGCCATTGTTCTACAATTCTTAGATGGCTTTGCAACCGTCTGGCAGCCGTTGAGGGATTTGAGTGCACACTAAGTATTGCTGTGTCATCCGCAAATGTTGAAGTAACGAGATTTTCATTAGTGGGCAAGTCACTTGTGAATATTAAATATAGAATGGGTCCCAAAACACTACCTTGTGGAACTCCGGTGAAGATTGGATAGCTTTCAGTGGTATAACTTTTTTGCCTTACTCGAAACTTTCTTCTTTTTTCTATTTTTTGTTTCCGGTCTATTGTAGAACTCATCACACAAAATTTCAATGAATTATCTTTATATTTGACAAAGATATCGCTTAAAATGTTTTTATTAGGCCACTTTATAGTTCCCATATATAAAATTGGGCGTGGTCGTCAACCGATTTCGTTAAATTTTGGACATGTATTACTACAGGTAATAAAAGTGTATACACAAAGTTTCGTATTAATATATCAATTATTTGTCGAGTTATAGGCTAAGAAATCTCGTATATCCCTGCTTCTAAAAGGAGGCGGTGCCACGCCCATTTTCCAAAATTTTTGTGTTTTTTGTTTTATGTCCATAGCTGGACTCCTGCCATAAAATTTCAATGATATATCTTTATATTTGACATAGATATCGCTTTAAATGTTTTTAATAGGTCACTGTGGTGGAGTGGGTAGAGTGCTCGCCTGCTATGCCAGAGGTCTCGGGTTCAAACCACGGTCCGAGCCAAACAAATTTTTCTAATTAGTAAAAATCCAATTATTGGGTTTTTTAAGAGCAGCGGTCACCTCTCGGCAGTGGGCGGCATACCCTCCGAGAGTATTTCTGCCATGAAAAAGCTTCTCACAAAAAATGCATTCGCCGTTCGGAGCCGGCATAAAACTGTAGGTCCACCCAATTAGTATGAAAAACAAAAAGGAGCACACCTCGAATTGGGAGAGAAGCTCGGCCATAAAACTCGTCAGAGTTATAATAGCGCCATTGTATTATTATTATTACACTCAGAAAAAAAACGGCGTTCTAAAACGCAGCACCAGCGGACTGCTTTTTAAACTTTTGCGTTCTTGCTACATTGTTCTTAAAACAGAAACACTTGTTCTTGAAAAATTACCATTCGTTATTAAACTGAGAACCCTGTGCATGAATTGTGAACAATTTTCTTGAAAAGAGCCCGGATCATCTTAGCAGAGAGCAGCGCGCATCACACATATTCTTTCGCTCTCCACACACTCTGGCACTGTATGACAGCGTTGCCGTTTTCAATTCTTGCAATTATCTAAAACAATAATACAATACCCACAAAAATTTGCAATTCCCCACAAATAAACTAAGTATGTATTTTCAATTATTTTTTATATTATTTGTAAATATATACGTATGTATATGAATATAATATATATTTAAATTAATTCAGTCACATATGATGTATTCCATACGGTAAAATAGCGACCTCCGATTTTATTCAAATTTGAAAAACAAGGTAGTATTTGACGTTCAGTGTGCCAAAATATTTTTTGAGATTTTCAATATTTTAAATTTTTTTTTGACATTTGAAGAATTGTAACAACTGTTCTAAGTTTCAATATCTCTTAAATCAATAATTTTAGAAAAAAATTTTAAAAATTATATAAATTCATAAATAAAATTAAATGTGTAATTTTTGAAAATGCCGTTCCGTGAAAAAAAATCACTAAAAATTTATGAATATGATTGCAAATAGTATTCAGTGCTTTTAAATTATTTTTCAAAACTTCGCATATTTTTTCGGTTTATATTTATTTCATATTAAAATATAATATTTTTAACACATTAAAAAATAAGAAGGATAGTACCATTTTTTCTAAAAAAAATTTTATATAAGATTCAAGGTGTCTTAAAATTAAACTTAATTTTTTAAGGATTTGTTATTTTAGTTTCCCAAATAAAATTTTCCTTAATATTGAGTTATCTCAACTCACACTAGAAGAAAACAAGGCATAAAGTAACTAAAAAGAAAATTACCCAAATCCAAGCGTACCCGAAAATTAACCGACGATAAAAAAATTTAACCAAAACGGCAACGCTGGTGCATGAAGCTCTCAGTTCTTAAATATCGTCCGTTGGTTAAACTGCTCGTTCGGTGCATAATAGGTAAAATGGAAAACAAAGTGGAGAATGTTCGCTTGGAAGTATTTTAAAAGAAATAAATATGGAATCGGTCCTTCCATATTTAACAAGTAAGTGAAAAATAAAGCCTTGGGCTTAGAAGTGGTTTAATTTATACATATTTTTCCGCGTACGTATGTATGCAATGTGAGCGTCAAGTGTATGTATGAATGTATGTAAAATTATATGTAACAATGTGTACTGACGTTTATTCTGCTCTATCTCAATAAACATTTTTATTAATTCTCAACTTAAGTTGTGTGTAGTTTCTGAAATCTAAATCGTCAGTTCTCAATTGCATGTCCACAGATGAAATCAGTATATCAAATGGCTTGTCTGCGTATTTGGCGATTTGACTTATACGCATTAAATTGCCATAAATAATCTCAAAAAATTTACTTCTCATTTTAATTAAATTTGTTTACCTACATACATACATAACCAAATTTTGAACCCAAAATGTGCATACATATATTACTTAAATAAATTTAATTTTCCATTTAAATTGTGTGCAGGTACTTGCTTATTTACATATCAAATCAGATCAAAAATTCCTTAAATGTGAGCGGCGCTGCCAGTTTTTTGTCCTCAAGACTTCCTCAGCTCATAGTTAAGAAATTTGAGAACACATTTATTTTTTCAATGATAAAACATGCTGAAACTCAAGTTGAGAATTATTATTTTCTCAAACGTTTGAGACTTTTTCTTTCGACGTTTATTGGGATCTTTTGCGGCTAGAGTTTCGACGTCGATATCCACTTTCTGAAAATGCGAAATAATGGCAATTTCACCACGAAAATCAGTTACAATGTGACTAAAATGCAAGTCCTAGCTTTAATTTAACTAAATAAATCGTTTTCACAGATTTTTTAATTACACAATTCATGTAATTTATTGTTAAATTCACCCTTCCCAAAAGCAAAATTTCATGTGGGAAAATTGATTCAACTGCCTTTGGAACGATACTTTTTATACAAGTTTTCACTTTTATAACTTTATAACATTGATTTTATTTATATTTTCGGGAGAATTTTACGTTTTTATTATAAAAAAACTCGCTTTTATTAATTTGTTTACATTTTTTCACTAACCGCGACGAGTTATGTGTGCTTCTGTGTTTCTGAATACATGTAGACCGTCAAATGTTCTGATCACAAGCACAAAGCGTGCTTTAAATGAGCGCAAAGTGGTCTTAAAATGAAGGTAAAACGGTCTCAAATCAAGCACAAACCGTGCTTGAAATGAATGAAAGACGTTCTCTAATCAAGCGCAAACTGGTCTTAAAATTAAGTTAAAACGATCTCAAATCAAGCACAAACGTTCTTAAAATGAGCCCGAAAATGTCCCTGTTCAAGTCGAAACAGTTCTTAAAAGTAGAACGGTGGTCTTGGCAAAAACGTTCTCAAACCAAGCACGTCGTTCACGAGTTAAGAAAAAACGTACTTACCAGACTTTTGTCAACGGATGGGCTTGATTTTGGACTTGTTTTGTGTGTTTTAGAACGCTTTTTTTTCTGAGTGTAATAGGTCACTTTATAATACCCATATATAAAAAAGGGCGTGGTCGTCAACCGATTTTGGCAATTTTTAGTCCAAACATTCCTTAAGTAAGTATATCACGCGTACCAAATTTCATCGATATATCTTCAACGGTTTCTGAGTTATGACTCATAAAACTTTCAATGTTTGCCCATTAATAAGTGGGCGTGGCACCGTCCATTTTCCAAAATTTCCATATTTCTTCATAAGGGCCTGAGCTCAATAAGTGGGTGAAATTTTATCACTCCAGCTCTATTAGTGGCTGAGATACAAAATTTCCGATTTCTACTATATAGGGGAAGTGGGCGTGGTCATGGTCCGATTTCGCCCAATACCAACCGTCCCAGTCTTGATACCAACCTGCATTCCAAATTTCATCAAAAGATCTCAATTTTTGCGCGAGTTAGAGTGCGCACAGACGGACAGACGGACGGACATGACTCAATCGATTTCTGATGTATTGTGGAACGATCCTCCGTCATCCCTTGTCAAGTTTGGTTTGGAGACAAACCGGTTTCGGCTAATAAGCGCCATCTTCAGTGTCTTCTTTCGTTCTGAGTTATTTTCTGTAAGTTCGATAGCATTTATAGTAACTAACTTCCGTCGTTTTGTTCAGGTACTTCGTGTTCATGTGATGTGTTCGTGCATTCGTGCATTCGGGTGACGTGTGTGTGTGTGTGTGTGAGTCTGTGTTGTGTGTTTAGGTATGCAAATCTATTTTTTTTGTCATATTTTCATTATTGTACCCTCATTAACCAAGTAGGTAAAAGTCCGTTATTGTCCGTTTGTGTGTTGTTTTGTTTATGTCGGTTTTAGGTCTTTTGTCCTCTTTCGGGTATATTAAAGGTAAATTCCTTGTTTATAGCATGCAAAGGACCTGCAGCAGAAATATTGCAGACTATTAGCGAGGGCGAAAAGAACAGCTATGAGGCACTTATGGGTGCCGTTACAAGAATTTTCTTCTAAGATTGAGAGGCTAGCTCATTTGTCAAATGCAGGAGCACCTCGAGAATTCATACAGAGCATGAAAATTTAAAGCTTCATCAATGAATTACGGGATATTGAAACGAAACGGGCTCTGCATTTTGCCGTAGAGAAATTGACGGGTAACTAATTTTTTTCCAGATGAACCAGGAGATTCTCCGATGAAAATGAAAAAAAAAATTCAAAATGGTGGGTCTTTTATTACACTGTGGAACAAATTCAGGTCAACAAAAGTTAGGTCGGTTCTGGAAGTCAGGGATGAAAATAGAGGCTAAATTAGAAGACCCGTATCGGCGCGTTTGTTTAGGTTATTTCGAATTTGTTTTTCATCGACCTTTGAACTTTGTAGGCAAATGCCGATTTTCAGCATATTGTTTGTATGTTTTTTTGGCTATAACTCGTCGACTAATTGAGACACTAAACGAAAGAAAATTAAATTTCCTATACATGGGTTCTATAACATTTTTCTCTACCTCTTATAGTTTCTGAAATATTGACGATTCTATTTGAATTTTTTCGATTTTTTACGATTTTTTGAAAAAAAAACCCGCGTGTAGCATAGTACACGTGATAGAAGTTAACTCCTTACATCTTTGTCAATATTTCAAACTAGCTGGCCCGGCAGACGTTGTTCTGCCTAAAATTTATTCCTATAAAGTTATAAAACTGTCAATTCTATGAACAAAAGAGATATACATATATTCGCCGCGACAAACCTAATTTCCCCTATCCCTATATCTATCTCTATCTCTGTCTCTATCTCTATCTCTATCTCTATCTCTATCTCTATCTCTATCTCTATATCTATCTCTATCTCTATCTCTGTCTCTATCTCTTTCTCTATCTCTATCCCTATCCCCATTCCTATCCCTATCTCAAAATGTATGGGAAAATATTTTTTTTTTCCCTTTTTCGGGAATTTTATTGGATATTCTCCTATTCTGGCCAGAGAACAATCTGAATTTGTCTCAATCATCCAAATCGGTGCAGGCGTTCTTGAGTTCTACGCGTTTGTACTAACGCCACTTCCTTTTATATATATATAGATATACAAAATATATGGGAAAATATTTTTTTTTTTTTGCATTTTTCGGGAATTTTATTGGATATTCTCCTATTCTGGCCAGAGAACAATCTGAATTTGTCTCAATCATCCAAATCGGTGCAGGCGTTCTTGAGTTATACGCGTTTGTACTAACGCCACTTCCTTTTATATATATAGATAATTGTGTTTTCAATTTATATTGGCTCGAAAGCAACAAGTAACAAGTTTCATATACATATCATATGAGAAGCGAATTTGAAAATATGTCCCTGAAAAAATGCGATTAATCCGGGACGTGTCCGGGATCAATCGGAAGGGAGAATGCGACTAATACAATTTTACATCCATTTATAAGGAGCGAATTTATCGCATTTGTTCGATCATGTTCAACTTGTATACCCGAACGGATACAAATGTAGATTAATCACTAACATACCAAACGGGTACAAATGTAGATCAATCTCTTTTATCTCGAACGGTTACAAATGTAGATTAATCGCTTTCATCCAAAGTTGTAAGCCAAGGCTATTTTTTATGAAAATGTCTATTAGAAGAGTTTATTCGATTAGATTTCATCTTGTAGTGAAATCTTTTAAAAAAATTAAGCATTTTCTCCAAATATTTAAAGTTTTGAGAATGCATTATGCGAGTGTAAAAGATATGTGAGGAATTTTTAAAAGTTGCTAGCCAAGGCTATTTTTTATAACAATCTTTAAAAATTATAAATGTTCATGCCTATTTAAAGAAAGATTATACAATAAGTTTCACTTTTGTAAAAAAATCTATTCAATAAATTAAAATTTTTTAAATAGTCAGTTTTCAGTGTATAATCGTAATTGATTTTTCAATGGATATTTTTGGTAAAATTTTGTCAAAATTATTATTCATCATTGTTATTAAAAGAAAGCGTGTTCAATTAGTTTAACCTATTGCTTTTTAATACATACATTGAATATTTTTGTAAAATTTCTACATATAATCAATCTAGATTTATACCCGTTCGGGAACAATTGGTCCACAATTAGTCTACATTTATAACCGTTCGGGAACAATCGGGCACTAATTTTGGACCGATTGTTCCCGAAATAAATCAATCCGGGGCAAATCTATGTATATCGGGATTAATCGCACATTTTTTTGCAGGGATATTGCAATGAAAACTATCGCATGTACATACATGTGGTTGTGTGTTTTTGTTTGTACAAATTCTATTTATAGAAAAGGTAATGCTTGTTCTTGTTATTAGATTTTGTTTATCGGCAAGCTCATCCGATTGGTTTTTATATTGGTTGTTTGGTCGTTTTTATTTTAATAATTAACTAGTATCTATGTAACTCCCGATATTCGGGTGGCACTTTTATTTAATAAAAAATTATAAAGAAAATTATTTAATAAAAAAAGGAACAAAAAAATTGGCTCGACCTAGACTTAAACCACCTTCACTTAAATTGGAAGCCTAGCATCTTACAGCTGAGCTACTGCGCTAGTTACGCAAGTTGTGTCAAACGGTGTACTTTAATTTCTGCTTGTGTTATTAACATTCTCACCACGCTTATTTCACCACAGCGCTGTTATGTACTTAAATCTATATGTACATACGTGAGTGAGTTGTAATTGTTAGTTCAGTTTAAGTGCAGCATTTGACATACTCAACGCAGGTGGTGTGATGGCGCAGCGGTAGAGTGTCAGGTCTGGAAGCGAGGGGTTGTACGTTCTCGAAACACTCGATATCAAGGTTGATTTTTTTTTAAATTAAAAATCAGATAAAATGGCTGCTATTTCCGTGGTCAACTTCCGTTGCATCAAATTTCAAATTTCACTCTCCATAAAAACTCTGTATCGCCGCCTAAGAAGTTAACTTCAAAAAATTGATTTTTGTCAGGCAATATCTTTAAAACCAATGTTTTCACCTTCGGTTTAAATCCTTTACGTGAAGCTCCATTCCATTACGAGAAAAATAAGCTATCAACGGAGAAAATCCATGATAAAATGGAAAAGTTATAACCGATAAATACAGCCATTTTATGCATGTTATAACCGTAAATGGGCTTGTATCTACTGCGCTGCCAATACACTGCTACTGCAGATGTGTAGGTATTGGTACAATATTTTCTTTCGTTTGGGCTCACTCCAACCAAAAAATCTCAGTTAGTCGACGAGTTATAGCCAAAAAACCATACAAACAATATGCTGAAAATCGGAATTTGCCTGCAAAGTTCAAAGGTCGATTAAAAACAAATTCGAACTAACCTAAACAAACGCCGCGATACGGGTGTTCTAATTTAGCCTCTATTTTTACCCCTGGCTTTCAGAACCGACCTAACTTTTGTTGACCTGAATTTGTTCCACAGTGTTATGCTAGGTCGACGATTTCTTCAATAAATAATGATATTTACCTGAAGCACTCGAATCTATGTTGTTTACTTTGATAACTGTCTTAAAACTAAAAATATTGACGTTAAAAATGGGTTACTTAAAATACGTAAAAAATAAAAAATCGAAAAAGTGGGAGAATAATAAGTTTCGACTAGCGGCAGGGGTACCCCGGTTGTCTATAAAAGCCGAGAAGACCGGTTTATTATCGCCCGGTCTATTATAAACGTAGAACGATTTTGGATTTTGTATTTGCAACAATTTTGAAATTTTCAATTTTGGCCGCATAAATTCGTAAAATCTACCTATGTGCAGCAGCAGTGTTCGAACTCGATACGAAGGACGGCAGCCAGCCAGATAGATCTATCTCGGAGAGAGTCTCGGAGACTGGAAAGCGTAAAGAGGCTTTTTCCTTCCGTTACAGAACTCGGATTGGATTGCTTATGACGAGATAGAATGCTAAAGCTTGACGTGATCGAGGAAAGCAACAGTCCGTGGAGTTCTCCGTTTGTCTTGGTGGAGAAGCCATGCGAGAAGCGGTTCTGCGTCGACATGCGCAAGCTGAATGAGCGGACCAAGAAGGATGCATACCCGACCCAGCATGAGGAGGGAATTCTGTCGCGTTTGCGGGAAACTTATTACATATCCGGCATCGATTTGAAAGACGCCCGGTCGGCCGCTGTATCAGTTCAAGGTGCTATTGCTATATTGCATGCTATTTGGCTTGTGCAAAGCCATCCAGCGCCTATATCGACTAATGACAAGATAATTTCTTCACGGCTATGAGAAAACGTGCTTGTATACATAGACGATTTGTTGATATGTTCACCGGACTTTGAATCACATTTGGAACACCTGCCGGAGTTAGCGGACTGACCATCAATCTGGAGAGGTCTAAAATTTGCCAAAAGGAGATCGAAGGTGCAGGCAATGTTGGAGTGTCCGGTGCCTACCACGGTGAAACAACTTCGACGCTTCCTCGAGATGTGCGGGCGGTATCGGCGATTCATACCAGGATAGCAGCACCCATGACAGATTGTCTGAAGAAGGCAAAGATATTCAACCTGAAAGACGAAGCAACGCAGGCCTTCAATAAATTGAAGGAGGCGCTGACTTCAACGCACGTACTTGTGAACCCCGACTTCAGCAAGCATTTCTATATCCAATGTAATGCGTCAACGCAGGGAGTCGGGAGTGCGTTATTCCAAAAGGACGCCGAAGGGAATGAGAGGCCGATAGACTTCATGTCCCAGAACCTAAATTCCTCCCAGAGGAATTACACAATCACGGAATTGGAATGCTTGGCGGCGGTTATCAGTGTACAGAAGTTCCGCGACTACGTGGACCGGATGACTTTCACTATCATTACTAACCACATGAGCTTGAAATGGATTTGTCGGGTCGTCTATGGTGATCCGATAATTCTTAGCGCTACATCTCCAGAGCCAAATGAAACAAGTAAGGAAGCCTAAGTTCGAGTGGAATCGAACATTAGATACTCAGCTGTATGCGTTCATTGGTTGTTTGCGTTTGTTCGATATAGGGTGTATTTTACATAAAGCGAGTGCTGCATAAAGTGGGCGTAGCCATGCCCATTTTCAACATTTTTATCAGTCATCCAACTAAGTATATGAATATTATTCTTTGTGTAAAACTTCATTCCTTTATGACTTCTAGTTACAAAGATGTTACTTTACAAATTCCCAAAGGGTGTTCCAGAAATATCTTTGTTAAAAAGTAAGCGTGGTCATAAACCGATTTCAATAAATTTCTGCGTGTCTATTAACATAGGTTATATAAGTGTATGAACCAAGTTTCGTCATTACATATAAATTATTTGTCGAGTTATGGGTTCAGAAATCTCGTATATTCCTTCTTCTAAAAAGAGGCGGTGCCACGCCCATTTTCCAAAATTTTTGCGTTTTTCGTTTTATGTCCACAGTTGGACTCTTGCCATAAAATTTCAACGATATATCTTTATATTTGACAGAGATATCGCTTACAATGTTTTTATTAGGCCACTTTATAATACACATATATAAAAGTGGGCGTGGCCGTCAATCGATTTTAACTATTTTCCGTCCAAACGTTTTCCTAAATAAGTAAATCACGCGTACCAAATTTCATCGATATATCTTCAATGGTTTCTGAGTTATGACATATAAAACTTTCAATGTTTGACCCTTAATAAGTGGGCGTGGCACCGCCCATTTTCCAAAATTTCATCAAATTTCATCCTAGAGGCCTGAGCTCAACACGTGGGTAAAATTTCATCACTCCAACTATATTAGTGACTGAGATACCAAATTTTTCTATATAGGAAAAGTGGGCGTGGTCATGGTCCGATTTCGCCCATTTTCAATTGTGTTGTCGCCCTTTCCTCGGCGACTTACTAATAAAAGCAATTTGTTTTGTTGGTACTATCGCCCTTTCCTCAGCGATCATTTAAATAAAACAACTTCTTGTTGTTCTCGCTATTTGGGCAGCGAGTCAATAATTGAACAGAATCAATTCAATTTATACATTCCTTTTATACACAAAATTTCTTATGTACTACTTATTTACTATAATACATATTTACACTAATTCTTACTAGCTATGTAAATATGTATGTACATATGTACGGCTTATGCATTTAATGTGTAGTCAAGTGCCCATGCACATACATACGTACATACGACTTAGCTTAAAGGCAAATGCGACAAATCAGAAATACGGCGTCAGCATAAAATTTGGCTGTTGTTTGTTTACGTTATAAATTTTAATAAATGAAATAGGTTGAATGCACTTTTAGTGCATTCCATATTTTTTGTGTTTTAAATTACGAGTTGAATGTACTCAAATATTTCTGATATGCTACACCTCCTTTCCTAAAAAGAATGCTTATACATTTGTAGGGTCAATGTATGAGCATTCTATTACATTTAATGGATTTCTTATCTTACTTGCTTGTGTTTATTTATTTATTTCGGTAAAATTAACATTTCAGTTTTTGTTTTGTGCTGACATACTTACATTTATTGGAAAAAGTGAAAAATTTTTATTCTATAGGTTTAAGTCTATTTTTATGTACTATGATTTTCTTATTCATGTAGCTTAGTGTATAATTATTGTGATTATCAATATTTGTTACTTTATAGGGAGTTAAACTATAATTATTATGCTTATCAATATCTATTACTCTATAGGGGTCCTTATATCTACTGTCTAATTTATGACCGGTTTCATCTTTTACTAAGACTAAATCTCCTATATTTATTTCCTTATGCTGAATTTTCTTATCATAATAAATTTTCTGTTTTTCTTTAGCTTGTCCTACTAATCTATTAACTCTTTCCTGTGCTATTTGAAGTCTATATTTAACTTCTTTGTCATAAGCCTCGTAATTGTACAGTGGGCTGATTGTATCTTCTTGTAGAA
The DNA here is from genome assembly GCA_960531455.1 of Urophora cardui. Taxonomy (NCBI): domain Eukaryota; kingdom Metazoa; phylum Arthropoda; class Insecta; order Diptera; family Tephritidae; genus Urophora; species Urophora cardui. Next base: position 42,434,989 of record OY482675.1, on the reverse strand, counting down.
ATTCGTATGTCGGTGCTGGTTTTCCGAATATTAGTTCAAAAGGACAGTAACCATGAACTGTTGAAGGTGTTGTATTATAACAATAAGTAAAGTACTTGAGGTACTCATCCCAATCGTCTTTGTCAATGGATATGTATGAACGTACATATTCATTGAATGTTCTATGGCTACGTTCAACAGTGCCTAACGTTTGATGATGGTAAGGTGTTGAAGTTTTGTGTTCAATTTTTAACAATTTACTTAGTTCTTGAAAAACGTTATTTTTATATTCGGTTCCCATGTCTGTCAGTATTGTTTTCATACATCCATAAATGAGAATAAAATGTTCGAATATAGCTTTGGCTACTGTTTTTGCGTGTTTACTTTCAATTGGAATTGCTACTGGGTATTTGGTTAAGTCACATATTATGGTGACTGCATACTCATTTCCATTCAATGATTTTGGAAATGGTCCAATTGTGTCAATTTGAACTACATCGAATGCCTTAGTTGGTGTTTCGGTTATAGTCATTGGATCTTTTAAATGTATTCTTGTTTTATTTTTATTACAATGATCGCATTTTTTAATATATTGTTTTATGTCATTTTTCATATTTTTCCAGTGGAATTTTTGTTTTATTTTATTTGTTGTACGATTGATTCCTGGGTGGCCACCATTAACAGGATCATCGTGATATTTATGAAGAATAGTTTTAATTTTTTCATTATCTGTCACATGCATAACCTCCGGAGTTAATGCAATGATTAAATTTTTGAGAACTTTGGTACCTTTTTCTTTAAATTTATCTACTCGAGTATAATTATTCTTAAACAATTTGTCTCCTAAGGACAATTGTATTTTATTTATTTTCAAATTGCCGGCTTCTTTCATAAGCCTGGCAAAGAATTGATCTAAATCAATCTTCGCCTCAACAATTAAATTATCAATATTTATTTCGCTACAAATTTTCTTTCCCTTTTTGAACTGCAGTTTCGGGGGGTCGAAAACGAGCTGAGCTAGCTTTTTTACTTCACATTTATTAAGCGCTTCGTATATTATAGGGTTCTCATTGTGACATTTTTCTTCATTTTTTATATTATTACTGGATTTTTTCTTAGTTTCCGATCTAGTGGTAACTTTCAATATTTTACATGCTTCGATTGACATTTCTTTTAAATCTTGTATATCTATACGCGATAGTGCGTCTGCTACATAATTCTCTTTTCCTGCTATGTACTCCACCCCAAAGTCATATTCTTCCAAATCTAGTCGAATTCTAGTTAATTTTGATGATGGGTTTTTCATCGAAAAAAGGTAAGTTAAGGGTCGATGGTCTGTTTTGATTGTGAATTTTCTGCCGTAGACGTACGGTCTGAAATAAGTGATGGCCCAATGAATGGCTGCTAATTCTTTTTCAATCGTTGCTTTATTTATTTCGCCTTTTGTGAAAGATCTAGAAGCATAAGCAACTGGTAATTGTTTTCCTTCGTATTCTTGACTTAGCACTGCTCCGCAGGCGTATCCGCTTGCATCTGTTGTTATGTAAAATTCTTTATTGAAATCGGGATATTGTAAAATGTTTGGGCTAATTAATGTATTTTTTAGATAGTTGAATGATTTCTCACATTCTTCTGTCCAATTAAATACTACTTTCTTTCTACAAAGTCTTGTTAATATTCTAGAGTATTCCGCGAAATTTGGTATAAATCTTCTATAGTAATTGCAGAATGCAACGAATCTTTTAGCTTCGTCGGCATTCTTGGGAGTTGGATAATTTTGAACTATTTTGTATTTACTGGGATCAGGTAAAATTCCTTTACTTGTGCATTTGTGTCCAAGATAAGTAACTTCTTGGTTGAAAAATAGACATTTATCTGGATGCAATTTTAAATTGTATTTTCTGCAAGTTGTGAATACATCTTTTAAGTTTTTAATCATATGCTTTTCGGAGCATCCTAATACTACTAAGTCGTCCATATACAAAAATGCTTGTGATGGTTTTAGACCGGCGAATGCTAAAGTCATCATTCTTTGAAATGAATTTGGGGCTACTTTAAGACCATAAGGTAATCTTTTGAAACGGTAAGTACCATTGTCTGCTGTAAACGATGTTATATCTCGGGATTCTGGGCTTAATTCTATTTGATGAAAACCTGACATTAAATCTAAGCAAGAAAAATATTTTGCTCTACCTAATTGATCTAGAATATCATCGATTCTTGGTAATGGAAATTTATCTGCAGTTAACTTTTTATTTCCAGCCTTCTGTTGGGATAACAAATTCTCCACAAGAATCCCGGAGAGGAGCGAGTGGAAGAACTTGGGGGATCCCGACCCTAATACACTGCACCTTTACACGGACGGCTCTAAATTGAACAATAGAGTTGGAAGTGGGTTTTTCTGCGAAAAGCTTCATCTGAAAGTAAGTTTGCGCCTACCTGATCACTACAGCGTCTATCAGGCTGAGCTCATAGCCATATGGGAAGCAGCTCGTCGCCTGACAGATCTGCCAGACATAAATTCTATCAAAATCTTCTCTGACAGCCAAGCTGCCATAAAATCCTTACAGAGTAACAATGCTACATCTATAGTTGCAATGAAATGTAGGGAGTCTTTGAACAAACTAGCCGAAAGGTGCGACCTGAACGTCATTTGGGTTCCAGGCCATAGCAACGTTCGGGGCAACTGCATTGCAGATGAGTTGACAAGGGAGGGCACAAGCTTGCAGGATATCACATCTGCGACATGGGTTGGCCCCCCGCTTAACTCATGCAAGCACTGGTTGAGATCTCGCTCCATTGAACAGGCTAACTCTAGATGGGCCAGGGAGTCAACTTGTGTGATTTCTAGGCAAATCTGGCCTAGACTGGATGAGGCTAGGTCTGTATCGGTGCTGCATCTGAATCGGCTCTCTATAGGTCCGCTGGTGGGACTTCTAACAGGCCATTGTCTTATGGGCACTCACGCCTCTCGCATGGGCCTATATAAAAACGACTTCTGCCGCAGCTGCAGGGACGTGGAGGAAATAGAGAGTGTTGAGCACTATCTATGCCACTGCCCCGCACTGTCGCAATCCAGGTACCGCTTTCTCCATAAACACTTTTTCGAGTGCCTGGCGGAGATGGAAAATGCAAGGACACTAGATTTTCTGCGCTTCATGAAACAAACGCGCTGGTTTAGCTTAACGGGCATCTAATCTTATCATACTTTCGAATCTAATTTTTCCGGAAAGGTTTGTAAACAGGGATAAGGAAGCTAGGGCTCCCGTGTGGTATCACAATGGGCCACCTCGGCCTAAGTGTGTCCCCGCTTTCATGAATTGCGGAGACAGCCACCTCAACCTAACCTAACCTAACCTAACTTTTTATTTACCTGTCTATAGTCAATAACTAGTCTCCATCTTTTATCGTTATTACCTGGGAATGACTTTTTCGGTACTAGTAGAATAGGACTATTGTACTCTGACATTGATGGTTCTATTAAGTCGTCTTGTATTAGCTTATTTACTTGTTTAGTAATTTCCTGTTTGTGAGCTTCTGGTATTCTATAGTTTTTTACGTAAACTGGATTGTCGTCTTTCATATAAAGTTTTTGTTTGTAAAAATTATTAGTGGTTATAGGTTCTGATTCTAATGCAAATATATCAATAAATTCTGAACATAACGTATTAAGTTGAGATTTAGCAAATGATGGAAAATTTTTATTTAATCTTTCTAATTTTTCTTTATTATTTGCTTCATTTTTCTGTTGATTATTTACAATTATGTAGTCGTTTAAATTTTCTGTATTGATATTGTAATTTTGTATAGTTGCATTTTTATCCGTTGTATTAATAATTCTAACAAATGTTTGATTTGGGTTTACTATTGAATTGGCAATAAAAATTCCTTCTGCTAATTGTTGATGTGGTATGAATAATTCAGTATTGTTATTTTTTATGTAAATTTGTCGAACTACTTCTGATCTAGCTGGTACTGATATGCAATTAATAGTCGGTTCATTTGTCATTTGAATTGCTATATTTTCTGGGAAATGATATGGACGTAATATCAAAGTATCTTTATCATTTTGATAGTCCAAAATGCAATTATATTTTTTAATGAAATCAAGTCCCAAAATTCCGTCGCACGGGATTGGGAAGTCATCTTCTACTATGTGAAATTTGTGTCGAATCAAAAGATCGTCACCCTTTAAATCTGTTTTAACTGTTCCAAGGGTGCTTGTTATACCCTGACCAATGCCTTTTAAATCTGTTTTTTGTAATTCATTAATTTTAACATCATTTTGAATTTGTCCCTTTTTTATTAGAGAAATGTCAGCTCCTGTATCTATTAGGAGAGTTGAAGTTGAATTATTTAAAGTTGTTTTGGAGGATATGTAGCTGTTTAGGTGTAAATTAAGTACACAAATTTTTCTTTCTATGTTTGGAGTGGAGTTTGTTGGTTTTCCTGCTGGGTATAATTACGAACATTGCGAGTGTTGTTGGTATTGTTGCGATTATTTTGTCGCTGTTGATTACCAAAATTCCTATTTTGTCTTTGTGAGTAATTGTTGTTTGATCTGTTAAAATTGTTATATCTTTAGTTAGATCGATAATTTCTATAATTGTTATTGGAAAAGTTTCTACGGAAGTTGCCGCGGTAATGATTTTGTTGTCTTATATTCAATATTGCGTTTGGGTTGCCTGTTACTTCAGTGCAACTGTTTGTAAATTTTGAAATTGCCTCGTTCATTGAGGTGAACGTTCCGGCTTGCATGATTAGTTTTACTTTATCATTAGAACAATTTTTACACATAGCCTTTACAGCTGCTTGTGTAGCATATTTTCCTGCTAAACCTGAGGTTAACCCATCAGATATATATGCTCCTTCTAATGATTTTGTTAATTTTTCGATTTCAGTAGTATATTGGTTGGCTGTTTTACTGCGTTGTTGGATGTTTAGCAGTTTTGCTGTTAATACTTCTACTGATTCGCCTTTGATTGATCTTTTCAATTTTAATTTCATATCTTGTATTGTATTCTCATTCTGAATACAATTTCTTGCTGTGCCTTTTAGTTTTGTTTTTATCATAGACACTGCAAGTGTTTCATGAGCATCCTTTATTTGGTCTAGGATGTCGAGTGCATCTATGAAGCTATTTAGATTTTCTGAGTTGCCATCAAACTCTGGTAGGACAGACGATGCTGTTTTAATGAAATCTACCGCTGTCTGAGGCATTGTTGAAGTGTTTGAATTATTGGCACTTTCTGAATGAGTTTTAGGTTCTTCTTTATCGTTTGAAGAATTTTTGTTTTCGGCTTCCGTTGGATAGTCCGGTAGTAATGAAGTTGTGTCAATTTTTATGTCTTTGTTGAATGACGTGGGTACTTGTTCTTCAATCTCGTATCGTGCTAGCGATGAAACAAGCTTATCCCTGACGTGTAGGTATATTTGGTATGCCTGCTTTTGATGATCAGCTGTAAGTTTACTATTTATATTTCTCAAGGCGTTTCCTATTCTATTTAATGCATCTATTATAAAACCTAAATGCTTAATAATTGTTTCTCTTCTAATAAAAACATTCTTGTTAATGCACTTGTATGATTTTTCTGCAATGGATTTTTCATTTAGTAGTGATGCATATATATTATCCCAATTATCCATTGAAAAGTATCTATTCGGTATTGATTTTTATACTTTGTCTAATCCATTTGCACGACTAATATATCGCTTTTTCAGAATTTTGTTGTGTACCGAATAAATCTTTAGAAATAAATTTATACAAGATACAATTGCAATAACAAGAAGAATTAGCTTGATTGAATCTAAAGCTTCGCTGTGATCAATTTCTATGGAGTTAACTACATTTGCGTTGGGTTTATCAATTTTTGATGTTGTTCCACCCATATTGATTGAATATTATTAAAAAAAAATTCCTAAAATCTGAAAATACCGAATTTTTCAAATGCACGTTGTGTTTCTTCTATTCTTGTCGTAGGGTTGATGACGTCTTCTAATGTTGGTTCCCTAGTCATGCCTATGATACGCCAAAGAGTCCTTAAGGATTCTAATTCCTTTATGAAGTCCCTAGTCTCTATTTCATTAGGAAGTGAGCCTACTGGATTCCTTGATTTGGGCATTATAATCACAATAATTATTTTTGTAACAATTTATGTATATATTTATATATTATATATATTATTATTATTATTATTATTATTATTATTATTATTATTATTATTATTATTATTATTATTATTATTATGTATATATTTATTTATTTAGTTAAAACATTAAAATTACCATTGCTGTGGCTTAGGCCAGAAAAATGTATATGTGTATTTTATGGTGAAAATACAAAATTCATTATGACAAAAATTGTTAGTGTCCAGAATTGACACGGCAAGGATTTTTGGTCTCTTGCCCTTCAATAGGCAGCCGCAAGGTTGCCATAAGGTTTGTTAGTATTTAGTTCAGAAGGCCATTAGTCAGCCTTTCGATCGCAATTTGTTTTTATACTCAGCTGTACTAGTACACAGAGTATTATAGTTTTGATTTCCTAACGGTGGATTGTAACAGAATGAAATAATCGAGATAGATATAGACTTATATATATCAAAATGATCAGGGTGAAAAGAGAAATCGATTGAGCCATGTCCGTCCGTCTGTCCGTCTGTCCGTCTGTCCGTCTGTCCGTCTGTCCGTCTGTCCGTCTGTCCGTCTGTGAGCACGATAACTCGCGCAAAAATTGAGATATTTTGATGAAATTTGAAATGTAAGTTGGTATCAAGACAGGAACGGATGGTATTGAAAATGGGTGAAATCGGACCATGACCACGCCCACCTCCCCTATATAGTAAAAATCGGAAATTTTTTATCTCGGTCACTAATAGAGCTAGAGTGATAAAATTTCACACACGTATTGAGCTCAGGCCCTTATGAAGAAATATGGTGAAATTTTGGAAAATGGGCGGTGCCACGCCCACTTATTAAGGGGCAAACATTGAAAGTTTTATGAGTCATAACTCAGAAACCGTTGAAGATATATCGATGAAATTTGATAGGCGTGATATACTTACTTAGGCAAATGTTTGGACGAAAAATTGCCAAAATCGGTTGACGACCACGCCCACTTTTATATATGGGTATTATAAAGTGACCTAATAAAAGCATTTTAAGCGATATCTCTGTCAAATATAAAGATATATCATTGAAATTTTATGGAAGGTGTCCAATTATGGACATAAAACAAAAAATACAAAAATTTTAGAAAATGGGCGTGGCACCGCCTCCTTTTAGAAGCAGGAATATACGAGATTTCTGAGCCCATAACTCGACAAATAATCGATATATTATGACGAAACTTGGTCTATACACTTTCACTACTTGTAGTAATACATGTTCGAAATTTTAGCGAAATCGGTTGACGACCACGCCCACTTTTATATATGGGTATCATAAAGTGGCCTAATAAAAACATTTTAAGCGATATCTTTGTCAAATATAAAGATAATTCATTGAAATTTTGTGGCATGAGTTCTACAATAGATCGGAAACAAAAAATAGAAAAATTTCGGAAAATGGGCGTGGCACCGCCTCTTTTCAGACAAAGGAATCAACGAGATTTCAGAGCCCACAACTCGACAAATAATTGAGATATTATGACGAAACTTGGTTTATACACTTTTATAACTTGTGTTAATAGACACGCAAAAATTTATTGAAATCGGTTTATGACCACGCCTACTTTTTAACAAAGATATTTCTGGAACACCCTTTGGGAATTTGTAACAAGACTTCTTTGTAACTAGAAGTCATAAAGGAATGAAATTTTGCACAAAGAATAATATTCATATGCTTAGTTGGATGACTGATAAAAATGTTGAAAATGGGCGTGGCTACGCCCACTTTATGCAGCACTCGCTTTATATAAAATACAACGTGTTTTCATCAAACGCAAACAAACAATGAAAGCATACAGCTGAGTATCTAATGTTCGATTCCACTCGAACTTAGGCTTCCTTACTTGTTTTATATATTTTCTTTTATTGGTTGTATCCGCAAAAACGAGTTGTTGATACAGTGTAGCTATTCGTCGCCGCGCTTGATATTTCTTACCACCCCGTCTCCTGTGGTATGAAGGTTTCGGTGGTTGTGCAGGTTCTCGGGGAGCTGGGCGTTGTTGACGTCGCCTGTATTCCTCGATCGTAATTGCTCTAGGACCTTGAATTGGTTATCGTTCTGGCTGCTGTTGCTGTTCTTGTTGATTTTGCTGTTCTTGATGATTTTGATGTTGCTGATCTTGTTGATTTTGATGTCGCGGTCGTAATTCTTCCCAAAGTTCCTCGAAGCCTTCCATGGATACTGATATATTATCTTTTAAGATTGCCCTCAAAGCCTCCAATGCCTTCAATGGTATGTCCTGCCGTTTTGAGATTATGCTGATATATTATCGTTTAAGATTGCCCTCAATGGTTGTGCCAAATAATAGTTTCGCTGGCGATGATTGATGGCAAGGATCAATGGTAATGATGAATGGCAAGGATTAATCGCAAGGATCACTGGCATCGATCAATGGCAAGGATGAATGGCAAGGATCGCCATGTGTTGTCGCCCTTTCCTCGGCGACTTACTAATAAAAGCAATTTGTTTTGTTGGTACTATCGCCCTTTCCTCAGCGATCATTTAAATAAAACAACTTCTTGTTGTTCTCGCTATTTGGGCAGCGAGTCAATAATTGATTTTTATTGAACAGAATCAATTCTTTTATACACAAAATTTCTTATGTACTACTTATTTACTATAATACATATTTACACTAATTCTTACTAGATATGTAAATATGTATGTACATATGTACGGCTTATGCATTTAATGTGTAGTCAAGTGCCCATGCACATACATACGTACATACGACTTAGCTTAAAGGCAAATGCGACAAATCAGAAATACGGCGTCAGCATAAAATTTGGCTGTTGTTTATTTACGTTATAAATTTTAATAAATGAAATAGGTTGAATGCACTTTTAGTGCATTCCATATTTTTTTGTGTTTTAGATTACGAGTTGAATGTACTCAAATATTTCTGATATGCTACACAATACCAACCGTCCCAGTCTCGATACCAACTTGCATTTCAAATTTCATCAAAATATCTCCATTTTTGCGCGAGTTAGAGTGTTTACAGATGGACGGACAGACGGACGGACGGACGGACGGACGGACGGACGGACGGACATGGCTCAATCGATTTCTCTTTTCACCCTGATCATTTTGATATATATAAGTCTATATCTATCTCGAGATATTTCATTCTGTTACAATCCACCGTTATGTGATTAAAACTATAATACTCTGTGTACTAGTACAGCTGAGTATAAAATGGTCAGCTAATATCAGGTATGAATCATTTCTTTGTATGGTGCGGTTGTGATGCCCTATTGCCGCACGAACCACCCCAGCCCGGCGAGCTAGTACGTGCTCTGATGCAAGACCAGCGATGCTGCCATCACCGCCATTGGAAGATTTCACTCCGATTTTGATCTCATCACTTCGTCACTCCCTCTTTGAGTAAATCACTCCACTTTTTCATTTATGAAATAATTCTGTGGTCACAAGCAATAACCGCTTAAGTCGACTTAGGAAGATTTCGAGTTATATATACCACGTTATTCTCCTTTTAAAACTCTATATTTCTGTAAAACCCCCATGCTTATAACTTAATTCAGTCAAAAGATATAAATAAAAACATTTAGGCTTAACTTAGAATAGAGGTATTTTAAACTTTCTATAACAGCCAAAGTAGATTTATAAATTTAATCAAATTTCTTCATGACATTTTGTTTTATTTACAAAATTTGATCGTAACATTGTGGATGGCTCACTGATTTTGCGTCCATAGTTTTTAACCGACTTTTATGATTTGTTAAGAAACGCTTTCGAATATAAAAAGCAATTTATCTCGAAATCAATTTTTAACACTTAAGTGATTATTGCAAATTGCCACAGAATTGAGAAATTTTTAATCAACTGTGTATCTGCAGAAATTGCTACTTTCAATTTTGTTTGCATAAAATTACAATCGGGCATCGTTATTGTGTACGTCTTATAATTCTGCCACAGTGGCAATACTTACCGACTATCTAAACATGCATTGGCAACCTTTCACATTTTGATCTTGGTTTTGTGCGCGATTTCATGGAAAATTGCAAACCAATTTCGGTAAAATGAATAGGTGAGTTAAATTCATAAAAACTCATTAGCTGGTTTTTACATTTTTTTGTTTTCATCAGGAAAGTTTGCCCTGGACCAAATGTAAAAAAGGTGCTTATGTACATAAACTTGTACGTTTATATCCAAGACATGATATCTAATGCATAACATGCAAAATTTATGTATACAAAAGTTTATAAACAAATGTGTTGTGAATAAAAGCACAAATTTCAATTTAATTAAATTAATTTTTTAATGTACTTGTATTCACCTTCTTATTTGCAAATGACGCTTGCTATGTATCTACCCCATTAGTTAAAAAGGTGATTGTGGTTGGTTGCTGGGGAAGCAGCCAATTTCACTTGTTTTTTCCGGTTTGACACTTCCGGTGGGAAAAAAATAGATAAAGCACGCAAAAATCGAGAATCGAAATAAAATAAAGGAATCGGACGCTATTTAAAAACGAGCGATTAAATAATCAGGTGTGGGGTACTACTCCACAGTCTCCTAATCATTATTTCGCCTATTGTTAAAATTTTAACTGCACTTTGAACAAAAGGTAACTTCAAATTATAAAAGAAAGATGCGTAACACACGGTCCACTATGAAAACAATAAACAGCGGTCAATCCAGTGAAACCGATAATGCCTTAATCAATAAAGGTGAGCAAAAAGTCATACCAACTCCAGATGAGCAAAAATCAATTGCTGCACCTGTATGTAGTGCTCCTGGTGCACTTAGTACCTCTGTCACCACCGCTGCTACTTCCGCTACCACTTCTGTCCATACTGCTGTCGCCACTGTGCATACTGCCGATTTGTATGAATTTCCAAGGACTAGTTCGCTCAATGCTACCGCTGTTGCCACCTCCAGTGGAATTCTTTCCGTTCCAACCTCTGCTGCACTATCCACCACCGCTGCCACTACGAATTCCACCGCTCTCAATCCAAAAGCTATGACTTTCACTACGAATACTACTACCATCGCGGCAACCACTAGGGCTGCTATTGCCGCCACTTCTGAAACTGATATTGATAATGGCAACTTTACACCAAATGTCGACCATGTTATCCCTGGCGTTTCAGTGTCCGCCGTTAACCCCACTGCTTGCTCTAATACAACTAATATGTTTCCGCCCGATGAGGTAAATTGTCTTCAGGAACAGCTAAAAATTTTAAAACTCATACGCGAACTAGCAGAGCTTCAAGCGCAAGTGCCACTAGCAGACGTATATTCTGACATGCGCCTTCGCAAATTTATACATTTCGATGAACTTGATACAGCAGTCCCGACAACCATTATGACATTTATAACTGGTTTTTACTATTCGAAGACTATGCCGAAGCCAATAATTTCAATGATAGACATAAGTGTTTAGCTCTGATGCGATGTATGTCTGGCACAGCTAAAGAGTTCGTACTAAATCAAGGCCTTGCAAATTACTTGACACTAAAAACACTGCTGTGCGCTATGTTCAAACGCAACTGCTCCCGGCAAGAGGTTTACCGCCAGTTTCGAGCACGCAAATTGAAACCATCGGAATCTTGTGTAAGTTACGTTGCTGCGATGCAGTCAATTGCCGCACAATCAGACATAGCAGAGCAGGAATTAGTTGACCTGATCATAGACGGAATCCCGGATCATAGCAACAGCATAAGCAATTTATATCGACGCTTCCAAACAATACTGTACTAAGTCGACTTAGTACATTTTGCCGTTTTCGAGTAGAACGTGTTTTAATTTAGATGCTGTCAAATTTTGGTATCAATCGGACAATCCCATCAAAAGTTATAAGCAAAAGTGTACATATAATACAACTCGAGATTTTGCCATGAAAAAGAACGTAACTAGTTTTTATTTTTATACTCAGCTGTACTAGTACACAGAGTATTATAGTTTTGATTTCCTAACGGTGGATTGTAACAGAACGAAATAATCGAGATAGATATAGACTTATATATATCAAAATGATCAGGGTGAAAAGAGAAATCGATTGAGCCATGTCCGTCCGTCTGTCCGTCTGTACGCACGATAACTTGCGCAAAAATTTAAATATTTTGATGAAATTTGGAATGCAAGTTGGTATCAAGACAGGAACGGATGGTATTGAAAATGGGCGAAATCGGACCATGACCACGCCCACCTCCCCTATATAGTAAAAATCGGAAATTTGGTATCTCAGTCACTAATGGAGCTGGGATGACAAAATTTCACCTACGTGTAGAGCTCAGGCCCTTATGAAGAAATTTGGTGAAACTTTGAAAAATGGGACTTTGTTAAGGGCCAAACATTCAAAGTTGTATAAGCCATAACTTAGAAACCGTAGCAGATATATCGATGAAATTTGGTACGCGTGATTTACTTACTCAGGCAAAAATTTTGGTCGAAAAATTGTCGAAATCGGTTGACGACCACGCCCACTTTTATATATGGGTATTATAAAGTGACCTAATAAAAACATTTTAAGCGATATATATGTCAAATATAAAGATATATCATTGAAATTTTATGGCAGGAGTCCAACTATGGACATAAAACAAAAAACATAAAAATTTTGGAAAATGGGCGTGGCACCGCCTCCTTTTAGAAGCAGGAATATACGAGATTTCTTAGCCCATAACTCGACAAATAATTGATATCTTATGACGAAACTTGGTGTATACATTTTCATTACTTGTAGTAATACACGTTCAAAATTTTAGCGAAATCGGTTGACGACCACGCCCACTTTTATATATGGGAACTATAAAGGGGCCTAATAAAAACATTTTAAGCGATATCTCTGTCAAATATAAAGATAATTCATTGAAATTTTGTGGCATGAGTTCTACAATAGACCGGAAACAAATAATAGAAAAATTTGGGAAAATGGGCGTGGCACCGCCCCTTTTTAGACAAAGGAATCTACGAGATTTCGGAGCCTATAACTCGACAAATAATTGAGGTATTATGACGAAACTTCGTTTATACACTTTTATAACTTTTGTCAATAGACACACAAAAATTTATTGAAATCAGTTATGACCACCAAATGTTGAAAATGGGCGTGGCTACGCCCACTTTATGCAGCACTGGCTTTATATAAAATACACCGTGATTCTATCAGACGCAAACAAACAATGAAAGGATACAGCTGAGTATCTAATGTTCGATTCCACTCGAACTTAGGCTTCCTTACTTGTTTCTTACGGTTTTATATAGAGCGTACCCTAACTTTGATATTGTCGAGTTTTGGTATACATACTTCTATCCAAACAGAAGTTACAAGCGAGGATATACTTAGTATGGAACTGAAGTTTCATATCGAGTTTAAACTTTGAGAGCTTCTCCTGCAAAACAGAGTTTTCAGACTTAGTACAGTATTGTTTGAAAGCGTCGATATGGCGCTAACACGGTGAGTGATCTAATTCGACGAATGGAACGATACGAACAACGACGGAAGAATGTTACTTTGCGTAAACCATCGAACACTATTTCATCAGGTACCGAAGCGAAAGTGACCGCTTCGGAAGATCACTCTACGTTACGTTCTTTCAACTGCTCTCGCTATGGGCACTATCAAAGTAGTTGCCCGAAACCACTACGGCCAGCAGGATCGTGCTTCACATGTCACCAGATTGGACACATGCACCGCGATTGCCCGATGAAGAAGAGCCTGAGCACCAATGTTGCAGCAATCTCTGCAGACGACTATGACCACCTAGAATCTAAGCAAGAGGTAAGTTTGGCCTTTTATGAACAAAATCGAAATAGGTGGTCGGGTTTTACAAATATTATTTCTCTTTTCGATTCTGGTAGTTCAACTAGTATTGTGAAAAAATCGATTGCTGAACGATTTATCAAGTTGCGAAGCCTACGAAGTTTGTGGGAGTTGGTAAAAGCAGAATTTATTCATTTGGCACTTTAGTGTGTGCAGTAAAATTTTCCGATACAATCAGACACATTAATATAATTGTGGTTCCAGATAAAACATTAACCATACCATTAATTCTCGGTCGAAACTTTTTGACAAATTTTAATATTAACTTAATGAAAGTAAAAAATCATTCACTTTTTGAGTTTAATAAAAAAAAAAAAAAAAAAAACACCATTCGAAATTAAATGAATTTAATAAGAGGAAATGAATTTAATAAAGAGAAACAAGTAAGAGCGCGGCTGTCTTCGGCCGTACCGAAGACTTCATACCTTTCATGAGTGGGGAAATGAAACGCTACCTATGTATGTTGTACATAGCCTGATTTAGTATAATTTATAATGTCAATTTTATGGGTTATTTATAGAACGATCTATTAGAAAAAAATGGTGTCTGGGCATTTAAATGGGGAAGTTATACACCAAAATGTGTATATCTGAACAATCGGTTGTATGGCAGCTATATGTTATAGTGGTCCGACCTTGACGATTTTCGGTAACCCTATTTGGAAAGATATGGGTACAAGTACTTTAAAGTTTCATGTCATTATTTGTTAAAATGGAGAAGTTATATCCCAAAATGTACATATCTGAACAATCGGTTGTATGGGAGATATATGTTATAGTGCTTCGATCTGGAAAATTTTCGCTTACCTTGTTTGGGCCAACATGGGTACAAACACTTCAAAATTTTACGCTTTTAGCTGTTAAAATGGAGGAGTTATACATCAAAATGTGTATATCTGAAAAATCGGTTGTATGGGAGATATATGTTATAGTGATCCAATCTTAACAATTTTCGGTAACCTTGTTTAGGCCAACATGTGTACAAATACTTGAAAATTTCATGTCCTTAGCTGTTTAAATGGGGAAGTTATACACCAAAATGTGTATATCTGAACAATCGGTTGTATGGCAGCTATATGTTATAGTCGTCCGATCTTGATAATTTTCGGTAACCTTCTTTGGGTCAATATGGATACAATTACCCCAAAGTTTCGTGTCCTTAGCTGTAAGAAGGGAGAAGTTATACCCCAAAATGTGTATATCTGAACAATCGGTTGTATGGGAGCTATATGTTATAGTGGTCAGATTCGACCAATTCCGACAAATGATCGATTGAGTATCAAAACCCACCCGTGTTCCAAATTTCAATCAAATATCTCAAAAACTGAGGGACTAGTTTGCGTTCACACAGACGGACGGACGGACGGACGGACAGGCGGACATGGCTTAAACGACTCAGCTCATGATTCTGATCATATCGGTATATATATTGATGGGTCTGTCACGCCTACTTCTAGGACTTTCAAGATTTGATTTTCAGCACAAAGTTATAATACCATTTCATTCTCATGAAAGGTATAATATGAACCTAAAACATCTGATTCGATTATTTTTGAACCCGTTGGTGATTGTGGTGAGGTATCGATTAACAATAGGAATGAAGTAGACGATATGTATGAGAAATGTGATCAGAATAAGAAAAGAGACTTTGGAAAAATTAACAATTGTGCAGATAACGAAAAAGATGTGTTCGATTTAGTAGTGAAAGACGTAGGTGCTATTGATGAAAGTGTAGTTCAGTCAGAAGTAGATATAGGGCCGGGTTTAAATAAATGTGAACGTGGTACTGTTATGCAAATTCTGGATAGCGAATATTTGTCTCCCACCTCGATTGATAAGAATCCCTACGACTATAAAATGATCATCCGAACGACTGATAATATCCCATTTTATTGCTTGCCGAGGCGATTGTCTTTCAAAGATAAGGAAAAGGTACAAAAGATCACAGATGATCTCATGGAACGTCAGATAATACGACCGAGCAGCTCTGATTATGCTTCGGCTATTGTATTGGTAAAAAAAAAAATGGTGAAACGCGTATGTGTATAGATTATAGGGCTCTTAATAAGAAAACGATTCGGGACAATTTCCCACTACCTCTAATAGAGGACTGTCTCGATTATATGTCAGGAAAAAAATGGTTTACACTTCTGGACTTAAAGGATGGGTTTAACCAATTGGCAATGGATGAAAGCTCTATTCCGCTGACTTCTTTTGTCACGCCACACGCTCAATTCGAGTATCTCAGAATGCCATTCGGTCTTAAGAATGCACTAGCCAATTTTCAGAGATTCGTCTATAATATTTTTCGAGATTTGATTGATGCAAAAGAAATCTGTGTGTATATTGATGATATATTAATCGCCTCCGAAAACTTAGAATACCACACTATAAAACTCTTAGAAAAGTACTGAGGAGGGTATATGAAAAAAATCTGGAGCTAAAGCTTAGGAAATGTAAGTTCTGCTATAATGTAGTTGAGTATTTAGGTTATCGAGTTACTCCGGCTGGAATACAACCTTCAAAGTCCCACATTAAAGCAATCTTGAAATACCCAATTCCAAGGAATCAAAAGGAGCTTCGTTCTCGTATCGGTTTGTTTTCCTATTTCCGAAAATTTGTGCCATCCTTTTCGAAAATTGTGAAGCCACTGTTGGATTTACTACGAAAAGATTCCGAATTTGTATTCTCAGAACATTGTTTGAAAGCCTTTAGAGATTTGAAGGAAATTTTGGTTAGTTCGCCTTTGTTGGCGATCTATCACCGCAACCGTGAAACACAACTTCACTGCGATGCAAGTAGCTTAGGTGGCTTATTTTTCAAAAACCACTACACCAGCTGAATCGAGGTACCATAGCTTCGAGCTGGAAACACTATCGATTATCTATGCCCTTCGCAGATTTAGAGTATATTTAGAAGGAGTGCCATTGAAGATTATTACAGATTGCAATTCACTAACCATGACCTTAAACAAGAAGCAGTTTTGTGCGGAATATTTTTCTAGGCTATGGTAACCTTAAAGCGACCTACAAAAGGCCATTTGGCGCGCTCCTCCTTTTCTTTCTAGTTCTCTTTCTCTTCCCCTTTCCCCTTTATTTGCGGTTTATTTTCCCTTTATCCATTTTATTTTTCATATTTCCTCTTTCGCTTCCTGTCCTTCGCCATATCCGTCCCTTTCATTTTCCTCTTCCCTTTCCTTTTATTCTTCAGTGCTAGGCCTTGCATGACACTTCAAATTTAAAAATGAGATAAACTGTAGTGTAAAAATGGATTATTGAACGGTGGCACCCTTTTTGTAAAAAATTTAATAAATTACTCATTTCCATGCCAAGTCCTTTCATATGACACCTCAAATTTAATAAATAATAGCTTAAAAAACTAAAAAACACGCTTTAATCTTAAAAATCGTACTAAAAATTGAGAAATAATTTAATTAGAAACAAAATGATGAACGAAAATATAAGTATTTAAGGAAAAGCGTGGGGTGCTCAGTATGTCAAAAAATATTTAAAATCGGTGTTTTTTTTACTAATAATTTTATTTTGACTTTTTTGAGATTTCATATATCGTACTCTTTAATTTCGCAACTAGGTATATTTTTGTACTAGTTGTACGAATCGAATATTTTCATGTTCAAATATTATTGAGTACCCCCATGCTTTTCCTTAAATACTTATATTTTCGTTCATCATTTTGTTTCTAATTAAATTATTTCTCAATTTTTAGTACGATTTTTAAGATTAAAGCGTGTTTTTTAGTTTTTTAAGCTATTATTTATTTTTGACTTTTTAGTGAAATTTTTCATTAAAGGATGCAAGAATAAAAGTAACAAGTAAGGGAGCCTAATTTCGAGTGGAATCGAACATTAGATACTCAGCTGTATGCTTTCATTGTTTGTTTGCGTTTGATGGAAACACGGTGTAGGTACTTTATATAAATCGAGTGCTGCATAAAGTGGGCGTAGCCACGCCCATTTGCTAAATTTTTATCAGTCCTCCAACTAAGCTTATGAATATTATTCTTTGTGCAAAATTTCATCTCTTTATGAGTTACAAAGATGTCACGTTACAAATTCCCAAAGGGTGTTCCAGAAATATCTTTGTTAAAAAGTAGGCGTGGTCATAAACCGATTTCAATAAATTTTTGCGTGTCTATTAACACAAGTTATAAAAGTGTATAAACCAAGTTTCGTCATAATATCTCAATTATTTGTCGAGTTATGGGCTCCGAAATCTCGTTGAATCCTTTGTCTGAAAAGAGGCGGTGCCACGCCCATTTTCCCGAAATTTTTCTATTTTTTGTTTCCGATCTATTGTAGAACTCATGCCACAAAATTTCAATGAATTATCTTTATATTTGACAAAGATATCGCTTAAAATGTTTTTATTAGGCCACTTTATAATACCCACATATAAAAGTGGGCGTGGTCGTCAACCGATTTCGCTAAAATTTTGAACATGTATTACTACAAGTAGTGAAAGTGTATACACCAAGTTTCGTCATAATATATCGATTATTTGTCGAGTTATGGGCTCAGAAATCTCGTATATTCCTGCTTCTAAAAGGAGGCGGTGCCACGCCCATTTTCCAAAATTTTTGTATATTTTGTTTTATGTCCATAGTTGGACACCTTCTATAAAATTTCAATGATATATCTTTATATTTGACAGAGATATCGCTTAAAATATTTTTATTAGTAACTTTATAATACCCATATATAAAAGTGGGCGTGGTCGTCAAACCAATTTTGGCAATTTTTCGTCCAAACATTTGCCTAAGTAAGTATATCACGCCTACCAAATTTCATCGATATATCTTCAACGGTTTCTGAGTTATGACTCATAAAACTTTCAATGTTTGCCCCTTAATAAGTGGGCGTGGCACCGCCCATTTTCCAAAATTTCACCATATTTCTTCATAAGGGCCTGAGCTCAATACGTGTGTGAAATTTTATCACTCTAGCTCTATTAGTGACTGAGATACAAAATTTCCGATTTTTACTATATAGGGGAGGTGGGCGTGGTCATGGTCCGATTTCGCCCATTTTCAATACCATCCGTTCCTGTCTTGATACCAACTTACATTTCAAATTTCATCAAAATATCTCAATTTTTGCGCGAGTTATCGTGCGCACAGACGGACAGACGGACGGACATGGCTCAATCGATTTCTCTTTTCACCCTGATCATTTTGATATATATAAGTCTATAACTATCTCGATTATTTCATTCTGTTACAATCCACCGTTAGGAAATCAAAACTATAATACTCTGTGTATTAGTACAGCTGAGTATAAAAAGAAGTCTGATGGGATGTGGTGTTCTCCGAAATAGATCTACATACATATGTATTTATAACTTCTACCAAAAATCCCAATATGCAGTGAAGTAAACTAGCTTATTATGCAATATTTTCCAAACCCTTTTATTCAAGGTTTTCCAAACTAGTTTGGAAATACAAAATTTCCCAAACGTTTTGTTATATTTTACAATCAGAAAGTGAAGAGAAGTTGAGGTGAAGCATTTGAAAAGAACAAAAAAAAAAGAAACCTGATTGAATAAATTCGAATTTAGACAATAAAGCTCCGAATACGTTTGTAGCGTAATGGTGAGGTATGCTGCCTACGGACCAAGGAGCTCAGGTTCGAGTCCCGAGTGGCGCATTTTTTTTTTTTATTTTTTTTTATTTTTATTTTTTATTTTTTTATTTTTAGAGAAATTTTTTTCACCTCACGTTTACAAAACATTGTATAAAAATGTAATTAGGGTTCCTTTTCGTTGATTCAGCACTTACTATTAAATGAATTACAAACAAAACCAGTTCTTGCTTTGCATACATTTGTATGTACATGCGATTGTTTTTATTGCAAACACAACAACGACAAAACAGAAAGCTTGTTACACAAAACACAAAACCAGTTCTTGCTCTGCATACGTATGTATGTACATTGTACATGCGGTTGATTTCATTGCAAATACAACAAACCCAAAACAGAAAGCTTCAAGCTTTATTATACTCAGCTGTACTAGTACACAGAGTATTATAGTTTTAATCACATAACGGTGGATTGTAACACCATAAAATAATCGAGATAGATATTGACTTATATATATCAAATTGATCAGGGTGAAAAAAGAAATCGATTGAGCCATGTCCGTCCGTCTGTCCGTCTGTCTGTCTGTACGCACGATAACTCTCGCAAAAATTGAAATATTTTGATGAAATTTGGAATGCAAGTTGGTATCAAGACTGGAACGGATGGTATTGAAAATGGGCGAAATCGGACCATGACCCGCCCACTTCCCCTATATAGTAAAAATCAGAAATTTTGTATCTCAGTCACTAATAGAGCTAGAGTGATAAAATTTCACCCACGTTTGGAGCCCAGGCCTTTATGAAGAAATTTGGTGAGATTTTGGAAAATGGGCGGTGCCACGCCCACTTATTAAGGGCCAAACATTGAAAGTTTTATATGTCATAACTCAGAAACCGTTGAAGATATATCGATGAAATTTGGTAGGCGTGATAAATTTACTTAGGAAAATGTTTGGACGAAAAATTGCCAAAATCGGTTAACGACTACGCCCACTTTTATATATGGGTATTATAAAGTGGCCTAATAAAAACATTTTAAGCGATATCTCTGTCAAATATAAAGGTATGTCATTGAAATTTTATGGCAGGAGTCCAACTGCGGATATAAAACGAAAAGCATAAAAATTTTGGAAAATGGGCGTGGCACCGCCTCTTTTTAGAAGCAGGAATATACGAGATTTCTGAGCCCATAACTCGACAAATAATTGATATATAATGACGAAACTTGGTGTGTAGACTTTTATTACTTGTGGTAATACATGTTGAAAATTTCAGCGAAATCGGTTGACGACCACGCCCACTTTTATATATGGGTATTATAAAGTGGCCTAATAGAAACATTTTAAGCCATATCTCTGTCAAATATAAAGATAATTCATTGAAATTTTGTGGCATAAGTTCAACAGTAGACCTGAAACAAAAAATGGAAAAATTTTGGAAATTGGGCGTGGCACCGCCTCTTTTTAGACAAAGGAATATACGAGATTTTTTAGCCTTTAACTCGACAAATAATTGATATATTATGACGAACTTGGTTTATACACTTTTATAACTTGTGTTACTAGACACACAAAAATGTATTGAAATCGGTTTGTGACCACGCCTACTTTTTAACAAAGATATTTTTGGAACGCCCTTTGGGAATTTGTAACGTGACATCTTTGTAACTAGAAGTCATAAAGGAATGAAATTTTGCAAAAAGAATAATATTCGTATGCTTTGTTGGATCACTGAAAAAATGTTTGGAAATAGGTGTGGCTACGCCCACTTTATGCAGCACTCGCCTTATATAAAATACGCCGTGTTTCCATAAAACGCAAACAAACAATGAAAGCATACAGCTGAGTATCTAATGTTCGATTCCACTCGAACTTAGGCTTCCTTACTTGTTTTTGAGTGAATTTATGCATTGAGTTTATCGCCATCGCTATGAGCGATCGCTGGCTGTTGTGCGTTAGTTCGCTCGCTATTTGAGTGGTTATACGTTTTTCTTTGAACATTTGTTTGTGATTTGAGTAGAATGTATTTTTGAGCGTTCGTGAGTGAGTTTTTCCGTACCCTGCAAGCTTGTTACTTATTGGCTTGTATACGGGAGTGAATTGAAATTCATAGAGGCTATTTTGAAGAAAGGTAACATAAAAGCCGCAATGAAGCATAAAATATAATGTTGAATGTCCTACTATATGATGCCGTTGGGCTGTTGATGTCATGTTTCGAATCCGGAGGAGAATAGAAATAATAGAGAGAAGACAAAAAAGTGAATGTTTGAAAGATATAATAATTTAGTTAAATGTTGCAACTTTTAGGATGGGATGAAGTTACATACATACATACATACTAGTGTCCGACCGAATATTCGGCCAAGCTTCGGTATTCGGCCTATTCGGCTGGTATTTTTTATTCGGCTTCGGCTTCGGCCTTCGGCTGAAAAGGTCGAATAGTCGAGGCCGAACAATAGATGTGTTTATTAAAAAAAAAAATTGACTGGATTTTACGATTTTTTGATTTTTTATAAGCGACAGAATATCGTAACTTCCAGTAATATATTTTTGTTATTGAACAGGCCTAAGATTTCGAACGATAACTTACGCTAGTTATTAAATATCGTCGCCGTAGTGTGTCCATCAATTCTTTTAAAGTGTCATTAGATTAAACATAGTTTATTACACGAAAAACTGGTTTATTCACTTATTGGCCATAAAAACAAAGAGATCGTAAGTAAAAATTCAATACCGTTTAAAAAAATATTTTAATGTATGTATAATACTATGTTACAGCCAAACAATACCAACAAATTCAGGTATTGTTATTGTTTTATGGTTAGGTTTTTGAGATAATGGTAATTTTGTGTTTTCTTGGTTCACTTCATTCAAAAATTATTTTCGCGGAAGTCGCAGACCGTGATTGGCGGAATACAATTTGAGTATACATATACAACTCCAATCAGGTGTTCGACTAACTTAATCTTAGTTGCTGATCAACTATACACCGATGCAGATAAACTCTTTTTTGGCGTACAACATAAAGCTGTTGAACTTTAAGTATTGAATTTTATTTACCTACAAAAAGGCTGAATTTTTTTTATTTTTGTTTACAACTATGTATGTATTTTTGTAAGGTGTTTTGCTTATTCAAAAAACAAAAAAAAATTTATTGGGGTAAGTGGAAAAAAATTTCAACAACTATTTACAGCGAAGGTTGAGTGTATAGCTATTTCACGAAAAACCATTTTCGATCATCAGCACTCTTTTCGGAAGTGGAATATACATAAAATAAAATACCAACAACAATGTTCATTGCGAACTGCCTACAACAAAAAATTCAGCACGTTTGTGGAGAATATATGCAAAAGCATATACACACTAACGTTAATGTTGAAAATGAAAAAGGCAAAAGTGGGGAAAATCCAACAGCTTGCACAGAGTCTCAATGGCCGAGTGTGTTTATCCGTTGGGTCATTGCGGCTGAAGTTGGAATGGACTCGGGTTCAATCCCCGGTGCATCCACTTCCGAAAAGAGTGCTGATGATCGAAAATGGTTTTTCGTGAAATAGCTATACACTAAACCTTCGCTGTAAATAGTTGTTGAATTTTTTTCCACTTACCCCAACAATTAAAAATTGAATTAAAATAAAAATTTCGTGCTAAGCACTAAAAACTCTTTCAAGAAAAAAACTTTTCATTCGGGTCTCTTTTGACTGAAATATAGCCATTATACGTCGCCTTTTGCCATGTCATTGCTTGTGAAGGAAAAAAGTTTTTGGCCTCCTGCAAATTTTTGAATTCTGAGTTGTGCCACTTTATGATTTAGGGTTCGATATACATATATTAATTTTTTTGGTCATATCGGTCCAATTGCGCACAAAATAACAGATAAATGTGCAGAACTAACATTAAAATAATATTGAGTTTTGCTGTTGACTTCACATTTTTAACTAGATAATTTTGCAATTTAAGCTAGTTAAATTTACACGGAATGGTCGCGTTAAATTAGCAATAATATCTTTTTGATTTTACCTTAAATTTATTGTTAAATTAACTGGATTGATTTTACAATTTACAAAAATACAATAGGGGTATTCGCTATCCATAGCATAACCCTAGCACGTAGCACGGATTGCACGGATTGCAAAGTTTTACAACGCACAACAACAAAATATAGGCGCACAGAAATATGCTAGACCTCAAAAATATGCTACACCAAAACCTATGTATATTTATTTGCTATGAAGTGTAGGAAATTAATTGCGACCCTGTGTCAGCTGACATTTACCAATTGCTAATTTCAATTTCAATTTGAGCATCCGAATTTTGCTTAAAATGTTGTGTTTTGTGTGTATTTATTAAATTTACTAAAATAAAATGATTTATTTATTAAAAAGTGAGTGATGAACGCGTCCCTCTGGCTAAAAAGAAAAGCTGCTTCTTAAAATTTCCTTCGACTGTGCAATGGGGTGCTCTTGATGTGTAGCATATTTTGGTCTAGCATATTTGCAATCCGTGCTATCTTGCTAGGGATAGCGAATACCCCTAATATATGTATGTACATTCAATAAAAGAAGGTGCTTCGGTATTGGGAGATATGGGAGGATATCCTCCTGGTAACATTACAAACTTGGTTACATTAAAAACTTTTAGAAATAAAAATACGTTTCACCTTTAACTCGCCTACAAACTGAAAATATAAATGGAAATGCCATTATCACGCACTTCCAATGACGCTAAACTCTTCCCACGGCACCAGATTTTCTTTTTATTTAAAAAATAATAATTCCGTTTTGCACGAAAAGCAGAACTCCAAATGTTCAAAAAAAAATTGTGTATGTTTCAAAATAGTTTTGACGTTCTTTTTTTTAAATTTTTTAGTTTATATTGACACTATCATGTTAAATAAACCAAATTCCAAATGACATTTAGGAATAAAATTTTATATTTGATATGATTCATTCATTATTTTAAAATTGCCTAATGTTGCATCAACACTAAAATTTGGTTGAATTTACCAAAATGTCAAATGACGTTTTAAAAGTATAAATCACGTTCCAAAAATCGTGTAATTTGAAAAAAATTGTTGCTGTTATCATTGGCGTAGTAACGGGGGGGGTTTGGGGACAAAACCCCCCCCCCCCCCCGAAAGATTCGTTTTGTATAAAATTATCTGACCATAAAACCACCTTTAACTAAGAGATGATTTACAGGAAAAAATCAATGAGAATATTAATTTCTCGAAATTGGTAATTCGAAATTTAGCGCTTTTTCACGAAGTATTATTTATAATTGTAGCGTTAGTTGAGCTGTAGGAAAGTGCAAGAACCGCAGGAATTTTATCACAATTTACATTCTTTGTACCCATACTCGCTCTTTTGTGGTAAAATTCCTACGGTTCCTGCACTTTCCTACGGCTCAACAAACGCTACAATTACACTACTCGACAAATTTTGATCAACTTTAACCACCAAAAATGAAATAACCAGACCCAGTTTTTGAGATATTGGTAAAAACGTGGAAAAAGCCATATATGCAAACATTGCATCACATAAGTGCATCAAAAAGTTTTATTAGACATCGTGGCGATTTGATATCTAGGAGGAGCTGGTATAGGGAGCTCCAACAGACATTTTTTGCCTTCACACTCCAAAATTGGTCAAGTAGTTTGGTTACAAAAACAAAAATAATGAAAAAAATTTGAAAAAAAATCGAATTTTTTTAAAGAAATTTCAGATTCGACTGTCCTAAAATCAGAAAAAATCTTAATAATTTCCCTACAAGCTTAGGTGCTGAAAGTGATGAAAATTGTGAGAGATTCCATCAGGACTTAATAGTTTTTGAATGGTGATATCAAGGGTCTTGGTACGAGTATATGATGGGAGACTATTTTTTGGACAATCATACGTGTAACAAATGCAGAAAATCACAAAAGAGTAGTCAAAAGTACTTACTCACATCGCTCATTATTTATCAATAGCGAAATATGGATATTTTTTTATTCAATTAATTTTTTTCCTATTAATCGCTGTTTTGAGAGATATTGTGCACTTCAAAACACGTAATAAATGGAATAAAATAATCTTAAGTATTACTCCTTAATAAAGTTTTATGAATAAACCCAATTTTGTTGTTGAAATTTTACTCTTCCGGAAATGCATATTATTCTTTGTGCAAAATTTCATTCCTTTATGACTTCTAGTTACGCCGATGATATCGACATCATTGGCACTAACACTCGCGCCGTATGTTCTGCCTTCTCCAAGCTGGATAAAGAGGCTAAGAAAATGGGTTTGGCGGTTAACGAGGACAAGACGAAGTACCTCCTGTCATCACACAAAGAAACAGCACGCCTTGGCAGCCACGTCAATGTTGATAGCTACAAATTCGAAACTGTTGAGGACTTCGTCTATCTGGGAACCAGCATTAACACCAAGAATGATGTCAGCACGGAGATCCAACGAAGAATCACGCTTGCCAATAAATGCTACTTCGGACTAAGTAGGCAACTGAAAAGTAAAGTCCTCTCTCGACAAACAAAAATCACACTCTACAGGACGCTCATCGTTCCAGTCCTCATGTACGGCGCACAAGCATGGACAATTTCAAAATCAGATGAGATGGCACTTGGAGCATTCGAGAGAAAAGTTCTTCGTAAGATTTATGGACCTTTGCGCGTTGGCGTGGGCGAGTATCGACGGAGATTTAACGATGAGCTGTACGAGCTTTACACAGACATCGACATTGTTCAGCGAATAAAGATCCAGCGGCTGCGTTGGGCAGGTCATGTCGTGAGAATGGACGAAGGCGCTCCGGCCAAGAAAGCATTTCTATCGAAACCCGCTGAACGCAAAAGAAAAGGGAGACCTCCTCTGCGTTGGGAAAATCAGGTGGACAGCGATGCTGTCTCCCTAGGTGTTCCCAAGTGGCGCCATGCTGCACGAAACAGAAGCAATTGGGGCGCTCTGTTGGACGCGGCCAGAATCGTCTAGACGGTTTACCATTTCGAACCTCCTGGTACACCATATGTACCACTAAATTTTATTATGGGATAACTCCTAAAGTTTGCACTCAAACTTGAAAAGAATATACTCGGACGAAGCCTGCTGGTTTTTCTAATGGTACATATAAAAAGGAGCTCATTCGCGCTCACAGTTTACACACAGCTTTGAGTGAAACAGCGAAGCATGCGAACGCGTACATTTTTTGCAAGTATTAGTTATTCAAAACAAAGTGCAAAGTAGTAAAAAATATATAACAGATAAAGATATTGACTTCGTTTATGAGGATAAGTATTGATAATGACAAATTTTGGATATTTATTATTGTATATTTTGAGTTTTACAAAACTGGTACGTATACGTACCAGCAGTCCTTTATTCTGGTACATATGTGTACCAGCAGTACCCTTCGTCAATCTTTACATACTTATTGTTTTTTGTTTTACAAAGAAATAATATGTCGAAAACTTGTGTGAAGATGAAATAGCAAAGACGCTGGATGTTTATGGAGATTATTCTGACGTTGGCAATGAAGGTGGGGATGAAAGTGGGGACTTTTCTGGCGGAAATGCTGATAATTACGAACCGGACTCGAATACGGATAGCGAAAAATCTTTAATATCTTCATCTTTATCTTTCGATAGGGAATCCCATGCAGCTGAAGGTGTAAATGAAAATGAATCGGAAGAATTTTACCAAGAGCTCGAAGATAACATGATTTCCATGACTTCGAACCAAAGGTCATGGTCTTGTCCTCAGCCAAATTTTATACCTAAGAATATTACATACGAACATCGTGAGTGTAATATAAGTCTCGAAATTCCACGTACTTCGTCACCATTTTCAGTATTTCAAAAAAATTTCCCTCGAAGTTTGTGTGTATATACCGCGAAATGTACAAACGAACGCATTTTTACATTTGGAACCGCAAAACAATCACCAAATATATCGAAAACTGATGCTGGGGAAATAGCAATTCTGCTGGGTTATATGTTTGTTATGTCCTACAAGAAAGAAACCGCGGAAAAAAGTGTTCTATCGTCTTTTAATGATTTCCGCTGCCAAATCTTCGGTCATTTATTGCGATCTCCGATGAGAAAAACTTCAATTTATCGATTTCATAATAATATTAGCAGAATCACTAATATTTGAAGATAAGAAAACTGCAACCAGACGTAGGTCTCAAGCAATGGGGCACATATCTGCAGGACAGAATAATCTGGGCATTATATCTATGCATTTACCAGTTCCTATTAATACTATAAGACGTTGTGAAAATTTTCGGCGCAACAAAAAGCAAACGAGAACAAAGTAAATGTGCCAGATATGCGATATACCACTTTGCATGGGTTGCTTTGCAAGTTATCAGACTAATAAATCAAATTAATACATCTCCATATTAATTTTAAAAGTATTTTTTCGTGAATATAAATACCTATATTATGTAAAATGCATTATTTGAATAAAATATAAGAAAATATATTCGTTGAAATAATCAATAACTCTTAGCAGATTAAGGACTGATGGTACATATGCTCTACCACACAACAGCACTGGTGGTACAATGGTTTACCACCACCCACACCTTGATAAAAATGGAAATAATTTGAATGTGGATTTTTTAGTTATAAACTACTTAATTGTGGGAAACTAGTTAAATGTTATATACTCAAGCGGTTGAAAGCCGGTTCGAAAGGGTTAAGCGCCAATCAAGAAGAAGAAGAAGTTACAAAGATGTCACGTTACAAATTTCCAATTTCTGAAAAAAATTACATTTTGATCATTTGTAAAAAAAATTTTAGATTTTTGGTAATTTTTATTTTAATTCTGGTAAATTTTTTACATTGGCTGTGACCCCCCCCCCCACCGAAAATTCTCTTACTACGCCACTGGCTGTTATATGTGTAAAGATCGATCGTGTTAATCTTACGTGAATTAAAATTTGCATACACGCGAACGAAGTAGTAAAGGCATTGGTATCCGTATATTCCCTTTTCTATATTTCTAGGAAAAACGTAGTAATAGTGCAGTACGAGAAAGTGCAACCCTGCTTATACGAAAATGTTCAAAAGGAAAGAAAAAACTTTGAATTCAAACGGCCATTTTGCATGGCGAAACCCAACAAACATTTAGGTTAGATATCGGTTTGAGAATGACTCAAGAACTAGCACTTTTCTAAAATCTCTAACGTTAGAGGACGAGTCGAGAATCCTAGCGATTTCAAACAAAATGGGACATAATTCTCAAATTTAGAAAATCATAGTTTCCGAATGGAAATCAAATTTAGTTTTCTAATGAGATTCTAATGAGAATTCGCAAATATTTATTTTTCTAATCAGTCTCCAATTTATTTCTAGTGTAGTTTTCTACCTTTGCTTTGGATTAGAGATAAGTTTGAGAATTAAACTCTCTACCAGTAGATATTGTGTTTGCTGATTAAACGCTGTGCCAATCCATACTTTTTGATTAATGCCTGGATGCCTTTGAACGCTTTGGTTGCTTTGGAAACTCTACATTCTCCTACATTTGGATAGATCCCAATTAGCACGAATCCAATGTTGGAGAAAAGTCTCAATTCTCAAGTTTATATCCAACATGTTTTTACACTTGAGTTACAACACTTTTCCAAACTGTACTGAGAGTATAATTAGCATGAATTAAATTCAATCATATTAGCAATAAATAAACTAAAAACGAGTGAAGAATATAATTTAAAAAGGAATGTATAATTCAACTAATTTTTGTGTTTAAAATGTTGTTACTATTTTTAAATGCATAACAAAAAAGTGAGGAAATAAGTTAAACAGACAATCATAATTGTTACATTTTTGTTCCTTTATTTCAATCGGATGAGCGTTTGTTGTTCAAAGGCTTTATCCTGACGTTTGATTTTGGTTGGAGAATATCGATAGAATTCAAGTCAAATCAATGAAATTCAAATGCATTCAAAAATGCTTATTGGGTAGCAACGATTGGCATCATGGATATTTCATTTTTGTTTTGAAAAAATAAATGTGTATCTATATTTTTGATACATACAGTAAGTCGCAGTGAAAATGAGCCACGTTTTGTTGTCCGAAGTTTTATGAAAATAAAAAATTATACACAAACCGATTGAAAACCAAGATTAAGTATATACTTAGGTGTATTTTATAATAAACCGCAATTTAGTATTTCAAAAAATATTTGATTGAAAAGTTCATGAAACGGGCTCACAGTGAAAGTTAGCCACTAAGAGGAATATGCCCTAAAACGGTTTTAATATTTTGTTGCATTGTTTCAACAGTTCAATTACTCTATCCCTAATGAATTAAATATAATACAATTTTTATTAGCATGCAATGTGTTTTCTTCATCTAACAAAACACGATTTTTACGCGATCTAGCGTATATTGTCTGATAAGTACACCTTTTAAAATCGGAAAAAAAATTGCCTGAATCCCCTTTTATATAGATTGTGTATACCTATAATTAACACATAAAGTAAGATGTGAACTGTAATAAAATAGGTAAAAAAACTTTTTAAGTTAAACGGTTTTATGTTATACATACATTGCAATGTTTAAGATAAATGTACTAAAAACCAAAAAATAATAAAATAGATACAGTCGTGGGAATTATAAACATTTGCATAGACTAGACTAAAATAAAACCGTGGGGCACGTCAATTGTCTACAATCGTTGATTAAAATGTTTGTTTTGTAATGTTACACTATAATTAGGCAGTTGTTCAACCGACAACGATGGACGTGTGATAAGTAGGGCTAGAATGTGGAAAAAAGCTAGCAAGCTCGATTATAAGCGAGTTTTAGGGTTTCATAGTGGTGAGCGAGTAGTACTTTTATCATATGTTTTGTCGATTAAAGACAAACTACGAGCAGTGAAACGATTCCTCGTGTGAATGTCCAACGATAAACTAGTTGAAACATCTCTTTTATTAACATGGAGTGTATAACTATTGGAATTTCCATGAGCAAGAAAATAGTAAGTATTTTCCTTACCGTCTGCGGGCCAACTGCCTAACGACGAATTAAACGATTCTTCTATCGCACATTAAGTCGATAATTTGTAGACAATTGACGTGCCCCCCGGTTTTATTTTAGTCTAGTCTCATCAGCACTCTTTTCGGAAGTGGATGCACCGGGTTTTTCGTGAAATAGCTATACACTCAACCTTCGCTGTAAATAGTTGTTGAAATTTTTTTCCACTTACCCCAACAATTAAAAATTGAATTAAAATAAAAATTTCGTGCTAAGCACTAAAAACTCTTTCAAAAAAAAAAATTTATTGTTATGAAATAAAAACATCTCAAACTTAAGTATATATTTTTCTTATTTTGGTATTCGGCTTCGGTTTTCGGCCGAATAAAGGATTATGCCGAATATTCGGCTACGGCTTCGGCTTCGGCCTAAAATTCCAGCTTCGGTCGGACACTAATACATACATACATACATACATACATACATACAGGTGAAGCTAATAAAAGCGTGTTAAAAAAAATCAAACAAACTATAGCGTAAAACTGAATTTTTGAACAGGCAACCCTTTTTGAAAAATTTCTATTAAATTGCTCAATATCAGGTCAAACCCCTTCATATGGTACCAAAAATTTTAAAATCAAACAAAGTATACAGTAAAATTAAATTTTAAAACATCTGGCAACCCTTCCTGCACATCTACAAGTCAAGCCCTTTCATCTGACACCACATTTTCGAAAATCGGTATAACGGTGTAAACGTTATGGTGCTTACAAAAAATCGTTTAGCGTAATATATATAAAGATATGCGGAGAAAATCGTCTTTATTACTGGCATTTTGTTTTTGTTTCCGTATCGTTAACTCTCAATCGTGTTTCTATGACATTTAACGTTCGCGTTGCTTCCTCGTTCCTAATTGTTTCATGGTTATGCCGTGGTTATGCTTACGAGCAAAACACCGATGAAATTCAGACACATTTTCGTCATCGGTGAGAGGTGGTTACGCTTAAATCGATGATTAGAGCGCACATACACAACATAACACATTATCACCCTGAAACCTTGGCGTGCTGGGTACTTGTTTCACCCAGCAAATTTGATCGATGTGAGAGTCCCAAAAATTCTCTCACTCGTCGGAGTGCACAACAACAATTACACGTTGCTCTTCGAGTATAGTCGTAAGCATAACCACGGCATTACAAACGTCAAATGAAAACAGTGCAGGGTGATAAAAATGAATTTTTTTAGTGTCGGCTAAAAATCAGTACAAAATCCAAAAAATCAGTATTTCTTAAGGTTTTTAAAACCATCAGTACGGGGCACGAAAAATCAGTATTGTACTGATCAAATCAGTACGTCTGGCAACCCTACTAATGAACGAGTTGGAGAAAGGCGTGGTCGCGGGATATGAACTTGTAGACGGATTGGTATGTCGCAAAATGGACGAGAAGTTTATGCTTTGCGTTCCTTCAGAGATGCAGGAAAACGTAATTCGTACAATACACGAAAAAATAGATCATTTAGGTATGGAGAAGTGCTATAATCAAATACGTAAAACTTCTCGGTTCGAAAATATGAAAGACAAGATAAGTAAATTTATCCAAAATTGCATAAAGTGCATTGTATACTCTGCATCAGCGCGTTCAAACGAGCATAATATGTATAACATACCCAAGAAGCCCATACCACTTTGGCCCTTTACCGGCAATCAAGTCAAAACGTAAACGCAGACTTGTTGTTATCGATGCCTTCGCGAAGTTTGTCAGGTTGTACCCTGTAAATTCTACAAGTACTAAAAAGGTGTGTTGTTCTCTGGATAAATACTTCAGCTATTACAGTAGCCCGAGGCGCCTCATAACCGATCGAGGAACTTGTTTCACCTCTACCGTGTTCAGTGATTATCTGTCAAAAAG
Source organism: Urophora cardui (assembly GCA_960531455.1). Lineage (NCBI taxonomy): Eukaryota > Metazoa > Arthropoda > Insecta > Diptera > Tephritidae > Urophora > Urophora cardui. The sequence goes on along the minus strand of OY482675.1, from coordinate 42,402,587 downwards.
GAACATAGGTCATGTAAAAGTAGCAGTGGCATCGCCGCAAGCCAACGGTCAGGTTGAGAGGGTGAACCGTGTCCTTAAAGCCATGTTGAGTAAACTTACTGAATCCACCGAACACGCTGACTGGACTTCACATTTGTCCCAAATAGAATATGCCATAAATAATAGTGTTCACTCCACAACGAAGTATGCGCCAAGCGAATTGCTCTTTGGTGTAACCCAACGGGGTAGCATTGTTGATGAATTTACGGAGCTTTTGGAAGACAAGTTGACAATTGAAACTACTAGGGACCTTAAAGGAATCCGACAACATGCACTTAGAAATATAGAACGGTCGCAGGAGTATAATCATCAATACTTTTTAAAATAGTAATTAAACACTTAGACACAACGGTAGGAACTAACAAGAAACCGGCTAAAGGCCACACTACCCAAGAGATTGTAAATTGATTGAGGTCAATCAAAAAATCAGATTCAGAGAAATGACGTTTGCTATGTATCTACCCCATTAGTTAAAAAAAGTGATTGTGGTTGGTTGCTGGGGAAGCAGCCAACTGCACTTGTTTTTTCCGGTTTGACACTTCCGGTGGGAAAAAAGTAGATAAAGCACGCAAAAATCCAGAATCAAAATAAAATAAAGGAATCGGACGTTATTTAAAAACGAGCGATTAAAATTTCTAGTAAGTATGTCCCTTAATTCGAAAACAAAATTTTGCGTTTGGTTTTTTGTTGATTTGCTTATTTTTGATATCATTCCGCAATTCGCAATTACACCCCTCTCTTTCGTCCGTCACTCCGAAACAATCCGCTATTTCTCAATATTCACTCCGCTCATAAATTTTGGAACGGCATCGCTGTGCGAGACTACCTGGTGGTAAGAGGTGAGGGGGCATGCGCCCAGTGGACCCGTACGTAACAATACTTACTACAGAGTTTTGTAGTGATTACGGAAGAAAATCCTGATATTTATTGCGAAACATGTACATTGTACGAAAACCTAGAATAGGAAAATACATCGTAGCCAAGGTTGACTCAGAGAAGAAAAATGATTGTATCAGAGCCGTCAAATTATTAAGGTTGTTCTCTCTGTGTGATTTTGGCCTGGCAAATTTGCCGAGATGAGATAAGTGTGATAAATTTGCCGAGCACAACAACAAAATACACGTCTTGTCAAATTTGGAGCTTCGGCAAATTTCTCATACCCCAACCCGTGATATTTGATATCATGAGAAAAATATCACGGGAAATACAACCATGTTATTACATTCACAATAGTCTTCTATTAGAAGTGAGGTAAAATTTATGTTTCTAGTTTTTTTTTTTAATTATTTTATTTTATTCAGATAAGAAATTAATTAATTCGAAATTGAAGCAAGCAAAGCAAAGCGACAACAGTCGTATAAATAGTGGAAAGAATATGACTAACATGCTAGTTCACAATGAACTCAGTCAGAATTTTATTTTCTTAAAGGTGCGCTCTCTCTGTGTGGCAAATTTCTCAAGATATCATGATATCTCGGCAAATATATTAGACACAGAGAACAACCTTATTGTATTTTGAACAAACTTACACCATACCATACACCCGTGCATGGAGTACTCGGCTTTGTTGCAGGGTAGGTGTCCCCCACAAATACATACAAATGTACATACGCGATGGATTTCACATACCAAATGAACTTATACATACATATATATTAGAGCTGCAAAACTATCGATGGCACTATCGATAGTATCGATAGTTTTTTTTTCGTGTCACTATCGATAGTTTTTTCCACTATCGATGGTTATCCCTATTATTTTGTCCCAAGAGAAGAATACTGAATACTATTTGTTTTTCTTTTGGTAATTAACTAATGTTATGCATTAACCCTAAAAAGATAATCTGCGTCAAAATTACGCATCCCCTTTCGAATTATTGTTCTCACTCCCCCAATTATGTGAATATGTCGCTGAATGTTATATATATTTCAGTTGCGCTGCATATCTCTCACGAGACATATAATTTTCTGTGGTAAGTTTTGCCAATTTCCCAATATGAGGGGTCAGTGAGTCAAAATTACGCATGATTATCTTTACCGTGACTTTCGGGAAGCATTTCTCACGTATTGCATAAGGACAATGATGACTTTCATTCATCAGAACATTATACTGAAGAGCCAGTATAATGAAAAAATATATGTGTTGTATTGTGGCAGCTGTTGGGGAGTGGGTAAAGTGCTCGCATGCCATACCATGGGTCGCCTGTTCAACCCCCAGCCGACCAAACACCAAAATTTAATTTAAATAATTTTCTAATTAAAAGACAATTATTAGGTTTTTAAAATATTGGTACTCTATAGGTAGTGGACGGCATACCCTCTGAGTGTAATTCTGTCATGAAAAAGCTTCTCACAAAAATGCATTCACCGTGAGGAATCGGCATAAAACTGTAGGTCCACCCAATTAGTAGGAAAAACATAATTAAGGAGCACGCTTCGAATTAGGAAAGAAGTTCGACCTTAAAAATCGTTAGAGACAGTGTATCATATTATATTATGTATTGTACATAATTTTTCTTCTTCTTTTTAATCTGCGCGTAACGGTCTAGCCGATTTTGGCCGAGTCCAAAAAAGCGCACCAGTCGTGTCTGTTTTGTGTTGCCTCTCGCCAATTGGAAATACCTAGGCAGGACGAGCCGGTCTTCACCTGAACTTCCCAAAGCAGAGAAGTTGTCCCTTTTCTCCTTTTGTACATACAGCCCTTCCAAAAAAAGGCGGAAGGCAATGGGTCACGCAATAAGTGCAAAAATGCTATATGTCGCGAGGACAATATTTGATATGTTCCAAAATTGTGTTTGACTGACATTCATAAAAAATTTTCATTTATTTTTCTTAATGAGTTTCCAGTTCATTTAGATTGTAAGTCAAAAAGTCTGATTTTTGCAGCTAAGTTATTCAAAAAGGGACGGAAAATGAGTGTTTCCTAATTTCAGGAGAAAATTTAAGATGTTCTTTTGGTTTAGTTTTTTATAGTAAACAAATTTAAATATATTTTATTTATAATGTTTACATTTATTTTACATATCTATAATAAAGTTTGTGCAAATTCAGGCAAATTTATAAATAAACTGTGAAGATATAGCTGAAAAACCCATCATGCGTCAATTTTACGCATGATTATCTTTAACGTATGTAAAAATATGATTATCTAACTAGGGTTAAAAAAAATAAAGACTTTGAAAAGGAAAATGTAAACAAAATCATCCCCCATTTTAAGGTAACTTAAAAATAAATAATAGCCTACAAAAAACTAAAAAACACGCTTTAATCTTAAAAATCGTACTAAAAATTGAGAAATAATTTAATTAGAAACAAAATGATGAACGAAGATATAAGTATTTAAGGAAAAACGTGGGGGTGCTCAATAATATTTGAACATGAAAATATTCGATTCGTACAACTAGTACAAAAAATATACCTAGTTGCGAAATTAAAGAGTACGATATATGAAATCTCAAAAAAGGCAAAATAAAAATATTAAGTAGTCAAAAAACAGCGATTTTAAATATTTTTTAACATACTGAGCACCCGACGCTTTTCCTTAAATACCTATATTTTCGTTCATCATTTTGTTTATAATTAAATTATTTCTCAATTTTTAGTACGATTTTCAAGATTAAGGCGTGTTTTTTAGTTTTTTAAGCTATTATTTTTTAACTAACTAACTAAGCACGTGTAAACATAAACAACCCGGAAGTAAGCAAAACGAAAGGTAAACAAAGTTTGACAATTGGGAGAAATTAAAAATGAAAAAAGTAAAATCAGCTGCTGGTAGGCCACTACCTGCATAGTTGTATCAATGGGTTAAGCCACCCATACACGACGAACATGCGCGCCAGCATGCTCGTCGCCTTTACCCACTAACGTGCGAATATCTCATTTGTAAATGCGTACTTCAAGTGAGAAGATGGCAATGAATGCGCGGATGATGCTCTTGCTATGAGTTAGATTTGCATATATATTTATGATTATGTTATGTTTTTTTAATTACACTGTAGGGAGGCAAAAATATCACAGAAAAACGCTGAAATACCACAAATAAATACGATGGCATTTTCAGAATGTCCGGATTAGCTCTTGATTTCAAAATGCATAGAGAATTTTTGTATACAGTTTTTAAACAGAAAAATTATATGCACGTTTAAGGATATTATAAGCATTTATCATAAAATGTTCCTACAAAACAATCCTCTTTTTAAGGTTTAATTTAACCTGAAAATGCTATATACATAAGTGAAGTATTTAATTCTTATTTGATTTTTTATTTAATTATTGTTTTGCGACTTTTTGAAAAGAAAAATGTAAACAAAACCATCCCTCTTTTTATTGTAGTGAAATATTCATAAAAAACTATCGATACTTAGTATCGATATTTTTTTTTTCGACTATCGATGGTTTTGCAGCTCTAATATATACATTAATGAATTTATATACTTATAGCATTGACAGACGGCAGAGATAATCCCGATTACCGCAACACTTAATTCGATTAAAATTTTACCCTGACAGACGGCAAGTATTGCGGATTAACAAAACAGCTGAAGGAAGGTAGGCGCAGCGGCGAATTCAAAAACTTCTTGTTTTATTTCCAAAAGTAGGGTAATGTCAAAATCAAAACGAAATCACATCATGGTCAATAGGAATGGGCGAGTCCCAAACGAGTTCAGATTTCCACCAAGGCGAAATATCATTTTGACATTACACTACCAATTACACTAACAAATTACATTCAAAATTTCTGAATTCACTTATGCGCCTACCTTCCTAGATCTGCCTTGGGTTCTTCTTTTTCTCCCCTTTCATTCACAATAGATATTTTTCACCAGGGATGTCATTACAATCTGCTCTAATCCGCTAAAATTTTGTGGACTAACTCAAGAGATATTACGGATTACCTCCAGATAATTCTCAAGTTAAGTCCGAATTAGCTAGATATTCCGGATTATCGCTGCCGTCTGTCAATGCTATTACATACATATGTATGTATATATATACCCTGCAAAAAAATATGCGATTAATTCCGAAAGAGATTTGTCCCGGATTGATCTCTTTCGGGAACAATCGGTCCACAGTTAGTCCCCGATTGTTCCCGCACGGGTATAAATGTAGACTAATTGTAGACCAATTGCTCCCGAATGGGTATAAATGTAGACTAATTGTAGACCAATTGTTCTCGAACGGGTATAAATGTAGATTAATCGCTTTCATCCCGAACGGGTACAAATCTAGATTGATTAAATGTAGAAATTTTAAAAAAATATTCAATGTATGTATTTATTAAAATTTTTTTATAATAATAGGTATAACTGAACACTCTTTCTTTTAATGACAATGATGAATAATAATTTAAAAAAAAATGTTAACAAAAATATCCATTAAAAAATCAATTACTATTATACAGTCAATACTGACTATTTAAAAAAAATTAATTTATTGAATAGATTTTTTACAAAAGCAAAACTTGTTATATAATCTTTATTTAAATAGGCATACACATTTACAATTTTTAACGATTGTTATAAAAAATAGCCTTGGCTAGCAACTTTTAAAAATTCCTCACAAGATTTGACTACAAGATGAAGCTTTCTTCTAATATGTATAACAATTTATAATTTTTAGGCATTTTCATAAAAAATAGCATTGGCTTACAACTTTGGATGAAAGCGCCTAATCTACATTTGTACCCGTTCGGTATGTTAGTGATTAATCTACATTTTTACCCGTTCGGGTATACAAATTGAACAATTAGTCTTTTCATATGACATGCTCGAACAAATGCGATCAATTCAATTCATATAAAGAGATATAAAATTGTTTTAGTCGCATGCTCCCTTGCGATTGATCCCAGACACGTCCCGGATTAATCGCATTTTATGCAGGGTAAATATACCAAATGAATTTATACATAATAATAATAATACAATGGCGCTATTATAACTCTGACGAGTTTTATGGTCAAGCTTCTCTCCCAATTCGAGGTGTGCTCTTTTTGTTTTTCCTACTAATTGGGTGGACCTACAGTTTTATGCCGGCTCTGTATGGCGAATGCATTTTTTTGTGAGAAGCTTTTTCATGGCAGAAATACATTCGGAGGGTATTCCGCCCACTGCCGAGAGGTGTCCGCTGCTCATAAAAAATCCATTAATTTGATTTTTACTAATTAGAAAATTTTTTTGGTGTTTTGCTCGGACTGGGTTGGAACCCGAGACCTCTGGCATAGCAGGCGAGCACTCTACCCACTGCACCACAGCGATCACGTTTTATTTATTTATACATACATATCTGTGGACATTTGAAAGAACAACCTAAGTCGACCTAGGTGCATTTTCAGCTTTTTTTTATCAGTACCTGGATGACCGAGCTTATCTCGAGCTGCCATTTTTTCGCAGGTCCTCGCAAGCGAAATAAAAAGTTAAAATAAAAAAAATTAGTGGAAAAATGAAACTTTTCAGAAGTTTGCGCCCGAGACCCCTTGTATACTAAATTTCATGAAAATTGTTGAAGCCATTTGTGAGATCCAGAACTAAAGTAAATCCGACTCGCTTGGCCGTGATACCTCTACCTTTTCAGGTCCTTCTCCCTCTACTTTTCTTTTTCCTTTCTCTTTATCTTTCATCCGTTTCCTTTTCCCTTTCCTTTCCCTATCGCTCTCCCTAACCCCTCCTTTTCTCTCACCCTCCTATTCGTTCTCCCTTCCCCTCTCCCAATCTCTCTCTCACTCCTTCCCTCTCCCATTCTATATTGGTTTCCTCTCCCTTCTCCCTTTCCCATTTCCATACCATTCCAGTCGACTCTTTTTCCTTTTCATGTTCCCTTTACTTAGGGACCCAGGTTGAGCATTACATCGAAGAGATCTCTTTATTGAAGCCATGATTCCCAATTTTCGGAGTAATCTATGCTTAAGTCCCCATTAAGACTTTTAATTTGATACCCATATCGCTCAGAGACATTCGAGGGTGATCCGGGTCCACGTTTTGACCCATATCTGGGGACCCGGCCTAGGCATCACAATTAAAAGCATTCTATGTTAAAGTCACCATCAAGACCTTTCATTTGATATAAATATCGCTCAGAGACATTCCAGGGTCAACCGGATCCACGCTTTGACCCATACCTGCGGACCCGGCTAAGGAATCGCAATTAAAAGCTTTCTATGTTAAAGTCACCATCAAGACCTTTCATTTGATACCCATATCGCTCACAGACATTCGAGGGTAATCCGGGTCCACGTTTTGACCCATATCTCGGGACCCGGCCTAGGCAACACATTTAAAAGAGTTCTATGTTAAAGTCACCATCAAGACCTTCCATTTAATACCCATATGGCTCAGACATTCGAGGGTCATCCGGGTCCACGTTTTGACCCATATCTGGAGACCCGGCCTAGGCATCACAATTAAAAGAATTCTATGTTAAAGTCACCATCAAGACCTATCATTTGATACCCATATCGCTCACAGACTTTCGAGGGTCATCTAGGTCCACTTTTTGACCAACACCTCGGGACCCGGCCCAGACATCACAATTAAAAGAGTTCTATGTTGAAGCCCTCATCAGGACCTTTCATTTGATACCTATATCGCTCAGAGACATTCGAGGGTCATCCGGGTCCACGTTTTGACCCATATCTGGAGACCCGGCCTAGGCATCACAATTAAAAGAGTTCTAAGTCGATGTCCCCTTCAAGATCTTTCATTTGATATCAATATCGCTCAGAGACATTCCAGGGTCAACCGGATCCACGTTTTGACCCATACCTGGGGACCCGGCCAAGGAATCGCAATTAAAAGAGCTCTATGTTGAAGTACTCATCGAGACGTTTCATTTGATACCCATACTGCTCAGAGACATTCGAGGGTAATCCGGGTCCACGTTTTGACCCATATCTGGGGACCCGGCCTAGTCATCACAATTAAAAGATTTCTATGTTAAAGTCACCATCAAGACCTTTCATTTGATACGCATATCGCTCACAGACATTCGAGGATCATCCGGGTCCACGTTTTGACCCATATCTCGGGACCCGGCCTAGGCATCACAATTAAAAGAGTTCTATGTTAAAGTCACCATCAAGACCTTCCATTTAATACCCATATCGCTCAGAGACATTCGAGGGTCATCCGGGTCCCCGTTTTGACCCATATCTTGGGACCCGGCCTAGGCATCACAATTAAAAGAGTTCTATGTTAAAGTCCTCATCAATACCTTTCTTTTGATACCCATATCGCTCAGAAACATTCGAGGTTCATCCGGGTCCACGTTTTGACCCATATCTCGGGACGCGACCTAGGCACCACAATTAAAAGAGTTCTATGTTTAAGTCCTCATCAAGACCTTTCATGTGATACACATATCGCTCAGAGACATTCGAATTTCATCCGGGTCAACGTTTTGACCCATATCTCGGAACCCGGCCTAGGCATCACAATTAAAAGAGTTCTATGTTTAAGTCCTCATCAAGACCTTTCATGTGATACCCATATCGCTCAGAGACATTCGAATTTCATCCGGGTCCACGTTTTGACCCATATCTCGGGACGCGACCTAGGCACCACAATTAAAAGAGTTCTATGTTTAAGTCCTCATCAAGACCTTTCATGTGATACACATATCGCTCAGAGACATTCGAGGGTCATCCGGGTCAACGTTTTGACCCATATCTCGGGACCCGGCCTAGGCATCACAATTAAAAGAGTTCTATGTTAAAGTCACCATCAAGACCTTCCATTTAACCCATTAGTGGTCGAAGCCAACGTACTGTAAATATAAAATATATCATTCGGTGTTCCCAAATTGGCACGGCAACCACTAATGGGTTAATACCCATAACGCTCAGAGACATTCGAGGGTCATCCGGGTCCACGTTTTGACCCATATCTCGGGACCCGGGCTAGGCATCACAATTGAAAGGGTTCTATGTTGAAGTCCTCATCAAGGCCTTTCATTTGATACCCATATCGCTCAGAGACATTCGAGGGTCATCCGGGTCCACGTTTTGACCCATATCTCGGGAACCGGCCTAGGCACAACAATTAAAATAGTTCTATGTTGAAGTCCTCATCAAGACCTTTCATTTGATACCCATATCGATCAGAGACATTCGAGGGTCATCCTGGTCCACGTTTTGACCCATATCTCCATACCCGGGATAAAAGTGAGTAAAAAAATTAAATTTTTCGAGATTTTACCCCCGAAGCTCCCTGCATTCCAAATTTCATGAAAATCGTTGGAGCCGTTTTCGAGATCCTGATTATATATATATATACAAGAATTGCTCGTTTAAAGGTATTAATTAGATCTAAAATACGCTTCTTTCTGTCTAATCGGTGTTACGATATCATTTCGGGTTCAGGAGATATGATGAATCGAAAATCATCTTAAGTCTATATTTTTAAACGGTTTTATTTAGCTCACCCCGTTTGTTTTATTTATTCTTGGGTCAAATTTAGTAATTCAAATTTCACCCTCTTCCTGTCAACCGATTAATCTGAAATTTTGTACGCATGTATATCCCCGATGACAATGCAATATTATGAAAAAAAAATTCCGATAGGTAGCGCGTGGGTCGCTATATTTACAAAAATCGCTTTTATGGTCCGATTTGGCTGAAATTCGGAACATGTATTACTACCTTGAAAAGAAATATTTTCCTAAAAAAACTTCCGATAGGTGGCGCGTGGGTCGCTATATTTACAAAAATCGCATTTATGGTCCGATTTGGCTGAAATTCGGAACATGTATTACTACCTTGAAAGGAAATATTTTCCTAAAAAAACTTCCGATAGGTGGCGCGTGGGTCGCTATATTTACAAAAATCGCATTTATGGTCCGATTTGGCTGAAATTCGGAACATGTATTACTACCTTGAAAAGAAATATTTTCTTAAAAAAAACTTCCGATGACAATGCAATATTATGAAAAAAAATTCCGATAGGTGGCGCGTGGGTCGCTATATTTACAAAAATCGCATTTATGGTCCGATTTGGCTGAAATTCGGAACATGTATTACTACCTTGAAAAGAAATATTTTCCTAAAAAAAACTTCCGATAGGTGGCGCGTGGGTCGCTATATTTACAAAAATTGCATTTATGGTCCGATTTGGCTGAAATTCGGAACATGTATTACTACCTTGAAAGGAAATATTTTCCTAAAAAAACTTCCGATAGGTGGCGCGTGGGTCGCTATATTTACAAAAATCGCATTTATGGTCCGATTTGGCTGAAATTCGGAACATGTATTACTACCTTGAAAAGAAATATTTTCTTAAAAAAAAATTCCGCTAGGTGGAGCTGAGATCGGGGTAATTAAAACTGAAAATCCTAATTATGGACCGATTTGGCTGATATTTAGCATGTGCATTACTTAAATAATTTGCAAATGTTTAAAAAAAAATTGGAGCCGCTAGGTGGCGCGTGAGTCGCTCTATTTAAAAAAAAATAGGTAAAAAAACTTTTTAAGTTAAACGGTTTTATGTTAAACATACATTGCAAAGTTTAAGACTAAATGGCGTATAATAATAGGATTTAAATTTAGAAATTGAATCTGTAATTTAGGTTTCTGATTAATCCAGCCTGAATCCACCACCCAAGTCAAGATTTTGTATCGTGTTGAGGACTGTGTGGCGTTAGGGTGGCTAAAAATGATACGTCGCACACTGGGGCCACTTATATATATGAGGACGCTCAAAATTCTGAAATCAACTTTTTTACATCAGAATCGCTTTATCTGCACTAAAGCAGTTAATCTATAGCATCTTAACCCATTGACGGTCATGACTTAACCCGTTGGTGACCTATGTTTTTTATTTTAGTTTCGAGTTTAATTTTCTTGAATCAGAATCGGTATATCGATACTAAAATAGTAAATCCCAAGAATTTTAACCCCTTAACGACCACGCATTAACCCATTTTTAACCAAATTTTTTCACTTAATTCTTAGATTAAAATATTTAAATCATATTAGTTGTATCTACACTAAAACTAGTAATCTTTGGAATCTTAACCCATTAAAACGGTCATGAATTAACCCATTGGTGACCAGTTTTTTTTTAAGATCTGTAAACAAATTATTTAGATCAAAATTAGAATGTCTGCGGTATGGTGGCCGCTGTGGTGTAGTGGGTAGAGTGCTCGCTTGCTATGCCATAGGTCTCGGGTTAAAACCCCATTCCAAGCAAACACCAAAAAAAATTTCTAATTAGCAAAAATCCAATTATTGGTTTCTTAAGAGCAGCGGTCACCTCTCGGCAGTGGGCGGCATACCCTCCGAGTGTATTTCTGCCATGAAAAAGCTTCTCACAAAAAATGCATTCGCCGTTCGGAGCCGGCATAAAACTGTAGGTCCACCCAATTAGTAGGAAAAACAAAAGGAGCACACCTCGAATTGGGACAGAAGCTCGGCAATAATACTCGTCAGAGTCATAATAGCGCCATTGTATTATATTATTATTATATTAGTATGTATATCTGTACAAAAATAGCCAATGTGTATTGTATTAACCCATTAGCGGCTATTTATTAACCCATTGATGAAATATGCAGGTGCAGGTACATATGTATGTATACAAAAATGGTTTTCTCTAATTTTTTGTTTCGAGATATTAAAAGTTTTCTGTTGTCACGAGTATGTTTATATGGGAATTAGGAGTTTAACCTTAGCGTTTTAAGCAGAACACGTATTTCCCCGCACATTTTCATGCCTAACATAAAAAAAAAACAAAATTGGAGTAACACAACTTGTGCTTCAAAGAACTCATATTGTAATCCAACTTACAAGTCTAAATTAAAGAAATCTGGCTTGACAAGTAGCCTTAACCACAATTTGTAATTAAAGTAACCAGTAAATAATGGATCAACTAAATTTAAGATAGAACAGAATCAAATTCGACCAGATATAGGTGTTTTAACTAAAATTGAAGTGCAATTTTTAAACTCACTTTTTTTTTAAATGCGCACTTTGCTTTTGGTTCTGAACTCGGATTCTTTGTTACAAAGGACCATATTTTACTGCTGCATTTTTACATTTGCTACTTTTTTGCGCTAAATTATACTAAAAATTAATTTTTTAAAACATCTAGTTCCAAAAAAAAACACTCATCGATTATGTAAGCTTCACTTAATGTTATGGAAAAGGCAGAATAATAAAATTTTATATCCTTCTCTAACGGGGTCGACCGTTTAAATGTCCATTACTCGTGGGAACAAAATGGTAAAAAAAAATATCAAAAATACAAACACAAATAAAACAGAAACTGCAACACAACGTAAACGAAGGCTTCAAAAAGCGAAAGAAAAGTATAAAGCAAAACGAGCAGGGACTACGTATAGAGGCGTTGGACTGCAATAAACTAACGGGCAAGAAACCTTGCAATAATGAAGCACTAAATGAATTAAACAGAATGCGAAATAAAAACTAAAAACTAGAAAATAAAAATAGGTAAAACAAGTAAGGAAGCCTAAGTTCGAGTGGAATCGACCATTAGATACTCAGCTGTATGTTTTCATTGTTTATTTGGGTTTGATGGATTTTATATAAAGCGAGTGCTGAATAAACAGGGCGCAGCCACGCCCACATTCAAAATTTGTATCAGTCATCCAACTAAGCATATGTAACGCGAGCTTTTGTGGGGTACGGACTAGTATTACTACATTGCCACAGATAGGTTTACAAACTATGTATCCACACATGTTGCGCAACATGTGGTGAAGGGGTGGTGAGTAAAGCTGTGCGCGCAATCAGAAAGCCGAAGTGTGGCGACGTGTGGGCCAATGCGCGTGAAAGGGATCCCTGCAAAAATTCCGAGTACTCCATTCGCTAATCCATGGAGTGCTCGCTATGGACCAACCGATTACTCCATAACTTGCTACATTTCATACAAAAAATATGGTCCATTTAACATTGCATGTCATTGCAATGGAGTATATACTCCAGTCCCGCATAACAAACAAATTAATCCATGGAATACCTACATTGGATTAATTGATGGAGTACCTAACAGTTAGCCGAACATAACAACAAAAACGAATGTTTATCGCGACGACGACGAATGACGTGTATACATACAAACATATGTATGTATGTAGTTATGTATGTATACACATATCGTCGTCGTCGCGATAAACATTTGGTTTTTGGTATCTTCAGCTAACTACGAACCGATGCAGATACATGAATCGGTCGTTTGGGCTATGTTAGTGGTCACTTTGAAAGTACTCCAACCTACCACAAATGGAGCATATAATCCAATGATTTTTGCAGGGATGATCACACGTCTGAATGTTTATATATGTATGTGTGAAAGTCGAAATAAATTCGTGAAAGTTTGTGATCGGCTAACAGAGAAAATTCAATATTTCCTTTTTTGGTAAGGAAAAGGTGAAAGCCAATTACCTTCCTGCTAACAGGAAGGTATAAAAAGGCCCGAAGCATGATTAGCGGGCCAGAATTGAAAGTGAAGTTCAGTGCGGTATCCTTTTTTTTAATCGTATGTGCAAGTTGGGAATAAAATTAAAGTGTTGGTTTTTTGTGAGAAGTGAAAGGTATGTATATACATGCATAGGTTGTGATATGTCGTTTTGTTGTTGCAAAAAAAAAAAAAAAAAAAAAAAACAAATTAAAAAAAAAAAAAAAAGGGTTAATAAATAAATTAGAAAAGAAAAAGACGCGAGTGAATAATTCAATATAATATATGAAAGTATATCTGTGTCCATATGGAACCGTAGCTGAAGTGCAAAAAAAAAAAAAAAATATACATCTCAAAGAGTAAAGTCTGTAGTTTTCTTGTGTTAAACTCCTTCGCAAGCTTCAGTTTTAATGATCACACTTAAAAATCTTGTGCTAGAAAAATTATACAAATTTACCAAGTATCTTGAAGTTTTGCCTTTCGACATAAGCTGCGGTTCGATATGAACACAAATATATTGATGGTGTGTGAAAAGAAAAAAAAAAAAAATAAAAATAAAAATAATAATAAAGAAATAAATAAGTAAATTAACTTTAGTTTTTTTGTGATAATCCAGTCTGCAAAACAGCTACGAACGGGAACGGAAAGGAGTAGTTATAGCTTCTAAAAAGGGAATTGGAGGTAAGCGTAAGCCTTTATATGTTCGTCATCTGTGTGTATGTACATATGTATGTATGTACATGTGTGTGCATTTGTATAGATTTATGTAGATACGTGATCGTTAGTGATTGTGTGATATTATTAGCTTCTTGCTAATTACAAAATTTTTGTTGAATCACAGGTCGGCCACAGAGGACCTCCCCGAAGTTTGGGAGTAAGAACGTCCACCATTTGGCGCCAAAAAAATCCCGCCTTACCACTGGCTAACAACGCACGCACACAAACACATACGGGGCACTTGGCGATCTCAAACATTCACTTGCACAATTTCGATGAGCTTTTGTTTTGTAAGCATAAGGGAAGACATTTCAACGCACACCGAACAACAAAGGTACCAACCACGATACAACAACCACCAGGTAAAACATCTATAAACATATAAGTTACAACACCGCAATCCCTCAAGTACGCTCCAGTCGTGACCAGCTGACATCCAATTGGGTCAACGGCCGACCTACATAAAACATATATTCAAATATACATAAAGACATACTGGGAACAGTCACTGGGGAGAGCGAACATACATACATACCCGGTGAGATATTGGGAGCGGAGCGGAATAGTGTCCAGCGCCCACTCAATACCAAATCCCAACACTAAGGGGAAGACGAAGGGAGAATAACAGAGAGGAACATAACAAGCATCACCAGCAGATCAAATATATATGTATATACATATGTACATAGGTTATATACCTACACACATAAGCCTTTTTCGGTTGCCAACTCATATTTTTATATTCCGTTTCTTTTTTTTTATTTAGTCGAGTATTTGATCGATTTTGTTTTAGTTTTCTTCTAAGATAAAATTCTAAGTAGCGATATTTTTCTTTTGGATTAATTAATTTCTGGTCAGAGAGTTTCCGGATCTTGAGCACTCAGAGAACGCTGGTCAAAGTTGTTTTTATCAACTTCTCATAATTTATTATTTCTATCTCATGTTAATACATATATTCAGCTCCCTCCTTATTAATCAGTTATTTTCACTGCACATGCATATTTCATTTCAGATTCTCTATTCCTCATATGTTTTACCTTCTTCTTCTGACTAATAAATTCCCCCGCGCGTATCATCACCAGCATTCATTCTATGAAGGCATTTTTTTTTTTCACACATTATGCTAAATAATTTAATTTCGTTTTAAAAATTATCAATTTTTTTGTTTAACAAGATTTTTAGATGCTTCAGTTAGTTTTTTTTTTATTAATTTCTATTTCCCGTGTCCCGATTTCTACTTTGTAATATCGCCAGTAAAATTTGACCCACTCGCTGCCCGCTAACACGAGTGAGTGAGTTGGAGTCTAATTGTAGAAATCAACCACCCATTCGACGTGGGTTTATATATGTATGTACATATGTATATTTCCATGTACGTAGTTTCTTTTCACAGGTTCCCCCCTCGCCACTGGCGCCGATAGCGTTGGAGTAACCAATAAGGTGAGTTATTTGTATTAATCTCTAATTGATGACACACATACATATATTTATGTGTAAAAATATGTTTCACATGCTCAGTAGATAAAGATGATATACATACGTACATACACACGGGAGCGTGCACAGCAGAGAATAGTTTATGTTAGATAGTGGGCAATTCCATATACGAGTGATATAAATCTTTTAGTTTTTTTTTTTTGGATAGATTGCCTTTTGATACTTTTGTAAACGGTTTATTCACCTTTTTCTTTAATTTGTCGTTACTAAGTTCTGCTAGAGCTCAAGAATCCTAAGAAAACAAAAATTTTTTTTAATATTCTTAGTCTTAAGTAAAAAGAATTACATTGTGTGAAATAAATTTTTTTGAAATTTAATAAAATTATTTTGTGGAATGAGTCTGAAAGTTGGATGAACGTTACTTTATTTCAATAGGATGGAAGGCTAAGATTGTCATCTTTGATGTGGGTGTTGTTCCTGGTCGATAGAGGGGAAATGGGAGTAGTGACGGGATGATGTACTGACAGCGACTTCTCCGACAGTTCACATACGTACATATGTCAGGCCTTGGGCGCGCTGTAAGGAAATACGGAGTCAACACAGCGCCCATGGTTTCACGTGTCATACGTTGAAGAGGGCGGGCAGATTCCACCTGACAGGACAGGTCTTCTTCTTTTCACCTCTACTATTGTCTTTTCCTATTCTCGGGTCTATACCATCATTTTTGTATTTATAGGCATGATAAGAAATTTTGTTGATGTAACTGGTAGTAGGTGAGTGCTTCTGACCCACCCCACCGACGAGCTAAGCCAGGGCCAGCTAGCATGCCTACCAGCAACTCACGCCTACAGGCAAACAGACGGTTACATAACAATGGCGCCCAACGTGGGGCAAAAACCTAACATCAAAAACCCGATTAATTTTTTTATTATATTTCTTTTCCAGCTTTTGCGCCTTGAACTCCACTATTTATCTTTCCTTCTTTTCTGCTAAATCATACCTAATTCTTTCATCTTTGACATTACTATCCGGACAGGTTTCATGGTGACAACATTGCAATTGACTAGTTAGTTGCGATATGTGTCACTATGATCAATATGAGGGGGGTTGTACCGTCTCACTACACAGAGTTCCTTATCCAGACTTCCGAGCTTGGCTAAGTGGTATCTGGTAGTTGAGGTGGTACATGGGGGCGAAAGTTTATTTTATTTGTTTGTTGTTGTAATTGTAACTTTGTTTGAGCTACCCAGTGGTTGTTCCAGCAACAGCCACTGGTGAGGTGCAAATATGTTACAAGGGGGTGTGGGGTGATTCAACAAACTTTTATTTGTTTATTTACTCTTTTGGATTTTTATGGAAAGTTTTTAATTTTTGCCCAAATTAACAATTACACAATTTAATTTAAATTTTCTTTAAAATTAAATAAGTTTTGAAAGATTAATTTGTGAAATTTCCTTTATTAAAACATTTTTTAATAAGTTTGAAGATTTATTTTTTTTTTGTATTTGAATTTATGGAAATTTTTGTTTTGAATTTTTTTTTTCATTTTTATTTTTGATTGTGTTTATTATTTATAACCTTGAAATTTTTTTGCTAGTGACACTTTTTTTTGAATTAAAGATTACTTTCATTGTTTTCACAGCTGAATTTTATTTTTTTTTTATTTTTGGAAGTTGATTTCCATTTTTCTTTTTCATAGCATATTATTATTGCCTTCATGAATTAATTATTTTGCTTCTAAGTTTTGTTTAAGATTTGATCTAAAGTTTAATGATTTTTTGTTAAGTTGGAATTTTGGTTTGAATTTTACTATTTTTATAGTTACTATAAATATAATCGTTGGTTAAGCAGCTCATTAATTTATTTCCTTTCATTATTTAAACTCTGATAACATTTAAGATCGAATTCTGAATTTACATTTTTTTTCGGTTGTTTCTAAATTTCTTTAGTGGTTAAGTTCAAAATTGAAATTATTATTGAATTTGTTGAAATATTTATACCTTTTTCTTATTTATACCTATTGTAATTTTTAAGCCTAAATTTGCATTTTTGGAATATCATAATTTTTTGAGCAGAATAGCTTTTTTTTTGAACTTTTTTTAAATAATTTTTCTGGAAGTTCTATTTGCTTTGAAGCATTAGTTTTTTTTTATTTATTTTATTTTTTTGTATGGTCACATAACCCTTTCATTGTTGGATTGACCTGCTTTCCTTTGCGTGAAACGTTTCTGTTTGAATGTCAGACCAGTCGGACAGGGAGGAAAGAATCGTTGGTCGTCTGGGGTTGTTTAGTAGGAACAGGCCGGTTACTCGCAGCGTTACACGTGCTCTTGAGAAACAAGTAGGTGGGGTATTGACTGATATTGGTGCACAGGATTCAGTGTCAGGCGTATCTGAAGAGAGTGCTGAGTGCGAGGCTAGTGTGTCCAATCCCGAACAGGAACCCAACAATCATTCATATAACACCTTAAGTGTATACAAAAAGATTGATCAGATTTTTGAAATGTCGCAAAACGAGGAAAGTGGTGCCGTGGGTGGCGTTGGTTCGATGGAGAGTGAGCAGCGAGGAGACTTGGCTGGGAGAGGTCAAGGGGCTATTCATAATCAAGTTCCTCCCAACATTGAGGCCACGGTGGAGCAACTGAGCCATATGATGGCTATGATGGCTCAACAAGGTGACATGATGGCGCAATGTACAAACGAGATTAGGAATATGAAGACCCATGTGGCAGGCCTCAATAGTAGAATAGCCGATATCGAAACGTCTGCTGCTCAACCACTGGGCCATCGTTCCACACACGCATCCACGCCGGAAAATAGGGAGAGTAGGAACAGAAATGCGAACGATACTGTGACACTAGAGCCGCCTAGATGGAAAAAAATCGATTTGGAGAAGTGGCACATAAAATTTGATGGGACAGAAAAGGGTATGACAGTGGAGAGTTTTTTGTTTAGGATTGAGAAAATGCGGGAACAGCACGATCTATCCCATCATCAGCTATTCTCAGATTTCCATTGCCTTGTGTCGGGTTCTGCGCTGAAGTGGTACTGGCAAGTGCTCGAGGATCATTCGGATGATCCAAACTTTGGATTTGTCGAGCTCAAGTCAGAACTACTAGCCCACTTCAGAAGCGCAGAATCTGATTACGAGGTGATCCGGCGAATAATGGAAAGAAAACAATCACTACAAGAGTGCTTTGATGATTTTTACGGCGAAATTCACAATTTAACTTTCCGACTGCGTAAGAAAATCCCAGAGAAGGAATTAGTAGGGATAATTAAGGGCAATCTGAATCCCTCGTTAGCTAATTTGACTTTCGCGCCAAAAATGGACACACTAGCTGAGCTCAAAGCTGAGTGTAAGCGCGCTGAAAAAGTCATTAAAGAAAATAAAAGTAGAGCCAAGGGGGTTAGCGAGGTAGCATATGCTGGTTTTGCTTACCCAGACGAAGCGCCTTTTTCGCCACAAATAGATGCTTTAAAGGCTCCATTTAAGGGTTCGCCCAGAAGTAGCAACCAGCAGACAGATTTTCGAGGCAATACAGGTGCAGTGAGCGTGTCTCCGACTGGACCGATAACCAGCCCCAGACCACCAATCGAGGCTTTCTGTCCCTCACCATTCCACCTAATGTTGTGCTTCACATGTGGGATGCCGGTTAATCATTATAAGAAAAACCCATCAGAAGCAAATAAGGATAACACCTGCAAATCCAATTTCCACGATATGTTGTGTTTTTCATGTGGTAAGGATACGTCATATTGCGTCTATAAACCCACACAGGGAAACGCGAAACTGGCGGAAATTTCCGGGGGCCTCAGCCAGGAGAAAAGCCCGGAAAACCGGCAGTAAAGATTTTAAGAAGAGCAGAAATTGAGAATGATATGAAGAAAGAAGCGATTGTAGGAAAAACACGCGAACTTGTTAGTTTACATGAGAGAAAATTGAGGTATGAAGAGGCAAAAAGAAAAATATTTTGCGAAGCTTTAGTAGAAAAGAAAAGACAGAGAAATTATAGTAAGATACGAAACATGAGAGAAAAGAGGAAAACATACAAAAGAATTATCAATAAAATAGTGTCAACAATAGTTACGGTTAAAGGTGACAATAGGTGTTTTGCCCAAGTAAGATTAGGAAAAAAGGAGGTATTAGCTCTGTTAGACTCAGGCGCTGGCGCTTGCTGCATAGGGAAAAACGCTGAAAAATTTCTAGAAGAAAACAAGGACAAAATAATGGCAATAGGCAACCAAAATGTGAGAACCGCGAACGGTGGGGAAACCCCAGTGACAGGTGTTGTAAAATTACCAGTACAATGGGATGGCATAACCAAAGAATTGGAGTTTTTAATAGTACCAGATTTGCAACAAGAGGTGTACTTAGGTATTGACTTCTGGAAAACCTTCGATCTTAATGTAGTTAGTAGGAGAGCCATATCAAGTCCGGCCCAGACCACCGTTGCAGAGCTCGTACCCAGCGAGGGTGACCTATCTTTTGATGCTGTACAACATGTCTTGACCCCAGATCAAACGCTAGCTTTAGAAAGGGTTAAGGCACAGTTTCCGTCGTTTGCTGTCCTAGGTCTAGGGAAAACAGACTTAGAGCAACATGTAATAGAAGTTTTAGATGAAAATCTCCCAGTCAAGCAAAGACATTATCCAATTTCACCCGCCATACAAAAATTGATTTTTGCCGAATTAGATAGAATGCTAAGTATGGGGGTGATTGAAGAGTCCAACAGCAGCTGGAATTCCCCAGTTTCGTTGGTGATTAAAGGGACTAAAAATCGTCTTTGCCTTGACGCACGCAAAGTCAACGAAAGAACCATCAAAGACGCATACCCATTGCCTAACATTGATGGTATTCTTAGTCGGCTGCAAAATACGCGGTTTATCTCAGCAATAGATTTAAAAGATGCGTTTTGGCAAATTCCCTTGGAAAAGAAATCAAGGGAAAAGACGGCGTTTACTGTGCCAGGGAGACCTCTCTACCAATTCACCGTAATGCCTTTTGGTTTGTGCAACGCGGCGCAAAGAATGTGTAGGTTAATGGACAAGGTTATACCCGCTTCTTTGCGTGAATGTGTGTTCGTGTATTTAGATGATTTGTTAGTATGTTCTGAAGATTTTTCGTCTCATTTATGTTTATTGGAAAAGGTCGCTCGGTGTTTGCGCGACGCAAAATTAACAATAAATGTAGAAAAAAGCAAATTTTGTTTTAAGGAGGTGCGATACTTAGGCTATGTTGTGGGAGATGGTTGCATTAGAACTGATGCCAATAAGGTAGCAGCTGTGCGGGACTTTCCAGAACCAAAAACGCCGAAGCAATTGCGACGGTTCTTGGGCATGTCAGGCTGGTACCGACGTTTTATTCAGGACTACGCAACCATTGCAGCACCGCTGCACGACTGCCTCACGAAAGAAAAAATTAAAAAGTTCTCAATGACTGATGATGCTAGAAAGTCGTTTGAAAAATTAAAGCAAAGTTTGATATCAGCACCTGTGCTTACGCACCCAGATTTCAAAAGACACTTTTATATTCAGTGTGATGCATCTACAGACGGAGTGGGCGGGGTATTATTTCAACTGGACGATGACAACAACGAAAGACCAATAGCTTATATGTCTGCCAAGTTAAATAAAGCTCAACGTAACTATAGTATTACGGAGTTAGAGTGTTACGCTGCCGTTTTAAGTGTTAAACGATTTAGGCCGTATGTTGAAGGCTTACCATTTACTATTATTACGGATCATGCAAGCCTCAAATGGCTCATGAACCAAAAAGATTTGTCTGGAAGACTCGCGAGATGGAGCCTCAAGTTACAAGCGTTCAACTTCAACATTGAACACAGAAAGGGATCACAGAATGTTGTACCCGATACATTATCGCGAATGGATATGGAAGCAATTGACCCCAGTGAGAGAAATGTCGATGTTTGCCTAAATTCTCCGTTTTTCAACTCAGATGAATACAATGAGCTAAAAAATACAGTGACAGATAACAAAGACAGATTGCCGGACTTATGCGTATCGGACGGTTATGTATATAAACGGACACAATTCGACCGGGGGGACGAGCTTCAAGCGGACCAGGCCTGGAAGCTCTGGGTACCGTCGGAATTGCGGCAGGGTCTGGTAGAGTCTTCCCACGGTTCACTTTCGGCAGGCCATGGTGGTATCCATAAAACATTATCAAAAATTCGCGAAAAATATTATTGGCCAGGCATGGTGTCTGATGTGTGTGCACATATAAAAAGTTGTGAAACGTGTACATCAAACAAAGCCCAAAATGTTTTTAGAAAACCACTAATGGGAAAGCAACATGTTACCGAACGACCTTTCCAACGTTTGTTCATAGATTTTATGGGTCCGTATCCTCGTACTAGTGATGGTAATGTTTATGTGTTTGTCTGTTTAGACCATTTTTCGAAATTTGTTTTCCTTAAACCTGTGAGAAAAGCTACTTCAGCAGATGTCATCAAATATTTAGAAAGAGAAGTCTTCCACATATTCGGAGTCCCCGAATATGTGCACTCAGATAATGGAAAACAGTTTGTATCGGTCATTTTTGAAAACTTTTTGGAGAAGTATGGCACTAAACACATAAGAACCGCTTTTTACTCGCCTCAAGCAAATGCCGCTGAAAGGGTTAACCGATCTGTGTTACAAATCATACGATCATTCATAAAGGATAACCAGAAAACCTGGGATCGCCATGTCAGCGATGCGGCTTTTACACTTCGGAGTGCGGTTCATTCTGCAATAGGTATGTCACCCTATTACGCCACTTTCGGTATGCCTATGATACAGCATGCTGCATCCTATGAGCTATACCGAAAGCTTGGCTCAATAAAAGACATTGATTGTGAGGTTGAGGGTCATAGTGATAAACTGCAACTCATACGGGATAAAGTAAAGAAAGAGCTGAAGTTAGCCCACGAAAGGAGTAAAAAGGTTTATGATACTAGGATTAGGGATGTTAGATTTCAAATTGGACAAGTGGTATACCGCCGAAATTTTAAACAAAGTTCCCAAATCGATAACTACAATGCGAAGTTAGCCCCAAAACAAGTTAAATGCATTGTTTTGAAAGTAATTGGTAACGCGATGTATGAGCTAGGGGACGCTAACGGGAAGAAAATCGGGGTATACCATGCTAAGGACATATTCGCGAAATAAGAATCTGTTCCATGTTGTATGTTGCATTCTGTCCTTTTTGTTAGTCAGACTGTTTGTTACTTGTACATATACACCCTTACCTATTGACACATTACCATTGACGATATATTTTTTTGTGACTATTTAGTTATGTTATTATTTTTATTAGTAGTTCCTTACTTTTTCAGTTACTTAGTGCAATATATTTTTTTTGACTGCAATTTTTTTGACATCATTTTTTTTGATTTTTATCTACTTGATTTTTATATTTCGATATTCAATCTGTGATATTTTCTTATATTTCTTTTTAATGTTATCTGTGATATTTTATTGCCGATAGTAGAACATTTGTTTTATTATTATTTTTATCTGTGATATTTACCGATTTTTTTTGTTATTTACTTATCTTATTAGTTATTTATTTATTTATTTAATTTTTTTTGATTATCTTTGCAATTATTTATTTTATTATCAAGTAACTGGATCATTAGATCTTAAACCCACTGTGATATAGCATTAAGTAGCTGTAAGATAGACATACATACCCACTTGTGTGTAAGTAAATGTAGATACGTAGATCCCAGTACAATGTTATAGTGTGTCAAAATTAGAGAAACAAGTAAATGCCCGGCTTTAGGTCGTGGGCCGAGGCCACACGTTAGGCGTAGAATAATCGGAGAAAAGCTGCGTTTGAAATCTTCTTACGCATAAACTCCATAGTGCAGGCACCATCGGTGGTTGCGAGCCTGTAACGCGAGCTTTTGTGGGGCACGGACTAGTATTACTACATTGCCACAGATAGGTTTACAAACTATGTATCCACACATGTTGCGCAACATGTGGTGAAGGGTGGTGAGTAAAGCTGTGCGCGCAATCAGAAAGCCGAAGTGTGGCGACGTGTGGGCCAATGCGCGTGAAAGGGATGATCACACGTCTGAATGTTTATATATGTATGTGTGAAAGTCGAAATAAATTCGTGAAAGTTTGTGATCGGCTAACAGAGAAAATTCAATATTTCCTTTTTTGGTAAGGAAAAGGTGAAAGCCAATTACCTTCCTGCTAACAGGAAGGTATAAAAAGGCCCGAAGCATGATTAGCGGGCCAGAATTGAAAGTGAAGTTCAGTGCGGTATCCTTTTTTTAATCGTATGTGCAAGTTGGGAATAAAATTAAAGTGTTGGTTTTTTTGTGAGAAGTGAAAGGTATGTATATACATGCATAGGTTGTGATATGTCGTTTTGTTGCAAAAAAAAAAAAAAAACAAATTAAAAAAAAAAACAAATTAAAAAAAAAAAAAAAAAAAAAGGGTTAATAAATAAATTAGAAAAGAAAAAGACGCGAGTGAATAATTCAATATAATATATGAAAGTATATCTGTGTCCATATGGAACCGTAGCTGAAGTGCAAAAAAAAAAAAAAAAAAAAAAAAAAAAAAAAAAAAATATACATTTCAAAGAGTAAAGTCTGTAGTTTTCTTGTGTTAAACTCCTCCGCAAGCTTCAGTTTTAATGATCACACTTAAAAATCTTGTGCTAGAAAAATTATACAAATTTACCAAGTATCTTGAAGTTTTGCCTTTCGACATAAGCTGCGGTTCGATATGAACACAAATATATTGATGGTGTGTGAAAAGAAAAAAAAAAAAAAAATAAAAATAATAATAAAGAAATAAATAAGTAAATTAACTTTAGTTTTTTTGTGATAATCCAGTCTGCAAAACAGCTACGAACGGGAACGGAAAGGAGTAGTTATAGCTTCTAAAAAGGGAATTGGAGGTAAGCGTAAGCCTTTATATGTTCGTCATCTGTGTGTATGTACATATGTATGTATGTACATGTGTGTGCATTTGTATAGATTTATGTAGATACGTGATCGTTAGTGATTGTGTGATATTATTAGCTTCTTGCTAATTACAAAATTTTTGTTGAATCACAGGTCGGCCACAGAGGACCTCCCCGAAGTTTGGGAGTAAGAACGTCCACCATTTGGCGCCAAAAAAATCCCGCCTTACCACTGGCTAACAACGCACGCACACAAACACATACGGGGCACTTGGCGATCTCAAACATTCACTTGCACAATTTCGATGAGCTTTTGTTTTGTAAGCATAAGGGAAGACATTTCAACGCACACCGAACAACAAAGGTACCAACCACGATACAACAACCACCAGGTAAAACATCTATAAACATATAAGTTACAACACCGCAATCCCTCAAGTACGCTCCAGTCGTGACCAGCTGACATCCAATTGGGTCAACGGCCGACCTACATAAAACATATATTCAAATATACATAAAGACATACTGGGAACAGTCACTGGGGAGAGCGAACATACATACATACCCGGTGAGATATTGGGAGCGGAGCGGAATAGTGTCCAGCGCCCACTCAATACCAAATCCCAACACTAAGGGGAAGACGAAGGGAGAATAACAGAGAGGAGCATAACAAGCATCACCAGCAGATCAAATATATATGTATATACATATGTACATAGGTTATATACCTACACACATAAGCCTTTTTCGGTTGCCAACTCATATTTTTATATTCCGTTTCTTTTTTTTTATTTAGTCGAGTATTTGATCGATTTTGTTTTAGTTTTCTTCTAAGATAAAATTCTAAGTAGCGATATTTTTCTTTTGGATTAATTAATTTCTGGTCAGAGAGTTTCCGGATCTTGAGCACTCAGAGAACGCTGGTCAAAGTTGTTTTTATCAACTTCTCATAATTTATTATTTCTATCTCATGTTAATACATATATTCAGCTCCCTCCTTATTAATCAGTTATTTTCACTGCACATGCATATTTCATTTCAGATTCTCTATTCCTCATATGTTTTACCTTCTTCTTCTGACTAATAAATTCCCCCGCGCGTATCATCACCAGCATTCATTCTATGAAGGCATTTTTTTTTTTCACACATTATGCTAAATAATTTAATTTCGTTTTAAAAATTATCAATTTTTTTGTTTAACAAGATTTTTAGATGCTTCAGTTAGTTTTTTTTTTATTAATTTCTATTTCCCGTGTCCCGATTTCTACTTTGTAATATCGCCAGTAAAATTTGACCCACTCGCTGCCCGCTAACACGAGTGAGTGAGTTGGAGTCTAATTGTAGAAATCAACCACCCATTCGACGTGGGTTTATATATGTATGTACATATGTATATTTCCATGTACGTAGTTTCTTTTCACAGGTTCCCCCCTCGCCACTGGCGCCGATAGCGTTGGAGTAACCAATAAGGTGAGTTATTTGTATTAATCTCTAATTGATGACACACATACATATATTTATGTGTAAAAATATGTTTCACATGCTCAGTAGATAAAGATGATATACATACGTACATACACACGGGAGCGTGCACAGCAGAGAATAGTTTATGTTAGATAGTGGGCAATTCCATATACGAGTGATATAAATCTTTTAGTTTTTTTTTTTTGGATAGATTGCCTTTTGATACTTTTGTAAACGGTTTATTCACCTTTTTATTTAATTTGTCGTTACTAAGTTCTGCTAGAGCTCAAGAATCCTAAGAAAACAAAAATTTTTTTTAATATTCTTAGTCTTAAGTAAAAAGAATTACATTGTGTGAAATAAATTTTTTTGAAATTTAATAAAATTATTTTGTGGAATGAGTCTGAAAGTTGGATGAACGTTACTTTATTTCAATAGGATGGAAGGCTAAGATTGTCATCTTTGATGTGGGTGTTGTTCCTGGTCGATAGAGGGGAAATGGGAGTAGTGACGGGATGATGTACTGACAGCGACTTCTCCGACAGTTCACATACGTACATATGTCAGGCCTTGGGCGCGCTGTAAGGAAATACGGAGTCAACACAGCGCCCATGGTTTCACGTGTCATACGTTGAAGAGGGCGGGCAGATTCCACCTGACAGGACAGGTCTTCTTCTTTTCACCTCTACTATTGTCTTTTCCTATTCTCGGGTCTATACCATCATTTTTGTATTTATAGGCATGATAAGAAATTTTGTTGATGTAACTGGTAGTAGGTGAGTGCTTCTGACCCACCCCACCGACGAGCTAAGCCAGGGCCAGCTAGCATGCCTACCAGCAACTCACGCCTACAGGCAAACAGACGGTTACATAACACATATGAATATTATTTTTTGTGCAAAATTTCATTCCTTTATGACTTTTAGTTACAAAGACTTCACGTTACAAATTCCAAAAGGGTGTTCCAGAAATATCTTTGTTAAAAAGTAGGCGTGGTCATAAACCGATTTCAATACATTTTTGCGTGTCTATTAACACAAGTTATAGAAGTGTATAAACCAAGTTTCATCATAATATCTCAGTTATTTGTCGAGTAATAGGCTCGTAGATTTCTTTGTATAAAAAGAGGCGGTGCCACGCCCATTTTCCAAACTTTTTTTATTTTTTGTTTCCGGTCTATTGTAGAACTCATGTCACAAAATTTCAATGAATTATCTATATATTTCACAGAGATATCGCTTAAAATGGTTTTATTAGGTCACTTTATAATACCCATATATAAAAGTGGGCGTGGTCGTCAGCCGATTTTGGTAATTTTTCGTCCACACATTTGGCTAAGTAAATATATCACGCGTACCAAATTTCATCGATATATCTTTAACGGTTTCTGAGTTATGGCTTATAAAACTTTCAATATTTGCCCCTTAATAAGTGGGCGTGGCACCGCCCATTTTCCAAAATTTTTGTATTTTTTGTTTTACGTCCGTAGTTGGACTCCTACCACAAAATTTCAGTGATAGATCTTTATATTTGACAGAGATATCGCTTAAAATGGTTTTATTAGGTCACTTTATAATACCCATATATAAAAGTGGGCGTGGCCGTCAAACCGATTTTGATAATTTTACGTTAAAACATTTGTCTAAGTAAGCAAATTACGCATACCAAATTTCATCGATATATCTTCAACGGTTTCTGAGTTATGACATATAAAACTTTCAATGTTTGAACCTTAATAAGTGGGCGTGGCACCGCCCATTTTCCAAAACTTCATAAAATTTCTTCATAAGGGCCTGAGCTCAATACGTGGGTAAAATTTTATCACTCTAGCTATATTAGTGGCTGAGATACCAAATTTCCGATTTTTTCTATATAGGAAAAGTGGGCGTGGTCATGGTCCGATTTCGCCCATTTTCAATACCAACCGTCCCAGTCTCGATACCAACTTGCATTTCAAATTTCATCAAAATATCTAAATTTTTACGCGAGTTAGAGTGCGTACGGACGGACGGACGGACGGACGGACATGGCTCAATCGATTTCTCTTTTCACCCTGATCATTTTGATATACATAAGTCCATATCTATCTCGATTATTTCATTATGTTACAATCCACCGTTATGAAATCAAAACTATTATACTCTGTGTACTAGTACAGCTGAGTATAAAAACTTTTTAAGTTAAACGGTTTTATGTTATACATACATTGCAATGTTTAAGATAAATGTACTAAAAACCAAAAAATAATAAAATAGATATAGTCGTGGGAATTATAAACATTTGCATAGACTAGACTAAAATAAAACCGTGGGGCACGTCAATTGTCTACAATCGTTGATTAAAATGTTTGTTTTGTAATGTTACACTATAATTAGGCAGTTGTTCAACCGACAACGATGGACGTGTGATAAGTAGGGCTAGAATGTGGAAAAAAGCTAGCAAGCTCGATTATAAGCGAGTTTTAGGGTTTCATAGTGGTGAGCGAGTAGTACTTTTATCATATGTTTTGTCGATTAAAGACAAACTACGAGCAGTGAAACGATTCCTCGTGTGAATGTCCAACGATAAACTAGTTGAAACATCTCTTTTATTAACATGGAGTGTATAACTATTGGAATTTCCATGAGCAAGAAAATAGTAAGTAATTTCCTCACCGTCTGCGGGCCAACTGCCTAACGACGAATTAAACGATTCTTCTATCGCACATTAAGTCGATAATTTGTAGACAATTGACGTGCCCCCGGTTTTATTTTAGTCTAGTCTATGCAAATGTTTATAATTTCCACGACTGTATCTATTTTATTATTTTTTGGTTTTTAGTACATTTATCTTAAACATAAAACCGTTTAACTTAAAAAGTTTTTTTACCTATTTTTTTCACAAATGCTTTTACCAAAGCAACTTAACTTAAGATAAGATAGAATTGATAAGAAAAATTGCAAGAATTCCTCTTGAAAAAAGAACCTAATTTAATTTAGGTGGCATATTTTCTTCAATATGCTTTTGAAAAACCAACCTAATTAGCAACTTAAATCGATTTTCTATCATATTTCAGTTTGCCAAATGAACTTAATTCCAATTAGGAGGCTAAAATTCTATAAAATTTTGATGAAAATCAATTTGAAAAAAGAACCTAAATTGAGATAAGTTGGTGTTTTTTTCAAAAAACAATTTGGAAAAAGCACTTATTTTATTTGAAATCCATTTAAATAAAAACCGTTATGCCAAGAAATAAAAATTCAATTTAAAATGAAGAACAGAAGATTGTTTTATCATGACACGCTCTTACTTCTATGAAAATATTTGCTGGAAAGGCTCTGTGCATTTGCAAAACTCTTTTTTGCTCTCCTGTAAAATTGCGAATTTAGACTTAGGTTGCTTTTCCAAATGTCCACAGATATATATATTTATCAGAGACCAACTTTAACAGTTAACACTTATTTTCATTCCATTTCAGTCTGACGGAAATACAAAAATGGTGAGCGCAAAGTGTTTCCCACTGACTGAAGAAAACTCTTTCACTCAAAGTGTTTCTCACCGTGGGCAACCTCTCTCGACGATCTTTTTTCTGTTGCCATTTAAGAGTTATTTTTCAACACTCAAAAATATCACTCAGCAAGTGACGGTTTCAATGAGACTTTTATTTTTTCCGTCCTTTGATAACAGTTAAAAACAGAGGGATAAAGAAAAGTGTTGCTGAAAAATATGTTTGCATATGTAGATATGCATGTACATTCGTGAGCATACGCATGTGTACAAATGGAAGAAAATTTGTGTTCGTAGTATGACTGTATTTAAAATAACCAATTTTGTAACTTAGCAGGTATGGACAGGAATTTTATTTTAAATTATTTA
Organism: Urophora cardui; assembly: GCA_960531455.1. Taxonomy (NCBI): domain Eukaryota; kingdom Metazoa; phylum Arthropoda; class Insecta; order Diptera; family Tephritidae; genus Urophora; species Urophora cardui. Next base: position 42,372,741 of record OY482675.1, on the reverse strand, counting down.
GTTAATAGATACTAGAAGGCTGCACGAATGGATTCGAAACGGCCAACAAAATATTCGCGGCCGTCCAATTACAGTACCTACTTGTTTCTGTCGTTTTAGAATAAACGCAAGTAGAGCACAGCCATAAACAGAACCAATACAATTACTTATTCGTAGCGACAATTACATGACCTTAAAAAGGTTCTGCAAATAGTGTACACTACTTGCGAATACTTCGAATATAATCGAAATATATGTATGTACATACAAATTTTCATAAACACACATACAGACGTTGTGTTCAGCAAAATTACGCTGCTAGTGTGAGTGTGTGTATGTGCACATGCATACACACCAGGGCGGGTCGATTGGTAGGGACCAAAAAAAAATTAATGGACACATCGCAATTATAAAAATTTGGGTAATTTCAAGCTTTTTTGCCCAAGAAACCATATGTCTAAAATAAATTTCGAACCAGAGCTTTTTACGATCTACATATTTCCAACTGTTCTATATATTTTAAAATAACTCGATTCTTTTGATTTTTTCGGCATTAGTTAGGAAACTTATTTGACATATTAAGGTGGTTTTATGAAGGAAATAAAGTTCTCCCGAAATTCGCGGAACAACCCGATTTTCATGCGAATATAATACGGAAATCTATACCTAAAATTTTTCCTTAATATATTAAAATTTAGAGGTCGTGCAAATGCCTCCAAATTTCTTTCTCCTATCAGTGATGATACATAATTTGTTTCAAAGTCCTTAATGAACAAGAAAAACATTTCTTATCATTAAAAAATGGAACATATGTTTGTTGGGCTTTTATTTTTTGGTCCACCTTAATGCCATATACTCATTAAACAAACAAACAAACCAAAGAAGCAACAAGGTTTTGCGAATACTTCATAACATCGTTATTATTATGTTCTATTCTATCGTGGCGAATAGTGTACACTAATCGCTCCAAAAGAGCAAATAGAAATAGTATTTGTATTCCAAATGAAAAGTATGTGTTATATTCGTATCTGCATTGAAATTGTGCTGTGACTAATTGTACAATGCATAGAGTATTCGAAAATATAGAAGAGGCAAATGGTATTGTGCAGAGGTCTAATAGATACATAATATATCGTTACCTTAATTCAAAAAGGCCCTAACTGACAAAATAATTTTTTTACAGGAGAGCCAAAAAACGTGTTAAAATGAAAATAAAAGACTTTTGTGAGTTTGTAAAAATGCAGTTTCTGCACAAACAAGGCCCTGAAGTAGATCTTGAAGAAAAATTTTAGATACATTGGATTTTGGCAATTTTGTGTCAGATAGGACTTTTTTACACTACGAATTTAGAAAAAAAAACTGTAGTTAGGGCTTTTTGTGGTTTGAATATTTATTCAAATTTTCAGCTGCAATTGATTCCAATAACTTCAAAGCGCATTGTAAATAACATTTCAGACTGTAAATAATCATCATATATCGTAAAATTAATATATTAATTTCAATACACATATGTACATACATACATAATATAGGAAAATTTCATTAATTTTTAAAGGGCAAGTTTTCATAAAAAGAATGGAAATGTTTGGGTAATGATATTTTTAGATCCTATAGATTTTCCCATTCATTTTTACAGATTGAAAGTTGTTGATTATGTAATAAGCTGGGCTTTACTATTTCAGAATTTTTGCTGGCTCTCTGAGGTAGAGGCTGGTACTCAGATGTTATATCAGTTTTATAAAATACTAGCTGACCCGGCAAACTTCGTTCTGCCCAAAATAGATTTTTTTATTAATTTCATTTCAAAAATTGTTATTACACCGGTATTGTTTTTAATAGAAAATTAACGATTTTTCACTACTTCATTGTGTATACAACTTCAAAAATGTATAATTTTAGTATTCACTTTAAGGCTGCACGATACACAAAATTTTTAGTTTTATGTTCCGGTTATTTATTTTCACTGAGTATTGGCTATTTTAACCAATTAAGTAGGAGTATTGATACGTATAGTATACCTCCATAATGGTTTTCAGGCCCTTCCTCCAACCCTTTTAGATATATTCAGCCTCAAAAGTTTAGTACGTATGGGAGGTGCAATGCCCCATTTTTCGATAAATCTTTTCTTTTTTTCTGTGAACATGGTATTGATATCGTATATCTGCATAGTGATTTCTATGTACATGCCATGAACGCTTTTAGGGATATTTAGCCTTAAAAATTAAGAACGCATGGGAGGTGCCACGCCCCCTTTTCCCAAAACTACTGTTTTTTTCATAATCACGCTATTGATATTGTTAATCTCCTGATCAATTTTCAGGTCCCAACCTTAAACGCTTTTATAGATATTCAGCTTGAAAAGTTAAGTTTGTATGGGAGGTGCCACGCTTAGAGCTGCAAAACCATCGATAGTCGGACCACTCGATAGTTTCGATAGTCGAAAAAAAAACTATCGATACTATCGATAGTTTTTTATGAATATTTCACTAAAATAAAAAGAGGGATGGTTTTGATTACAGTTTTCTTTCCAAAAAGTCTTTAATTTTTTACGCAAAACAATAATTAAATAAAAGATCAAATAAGAATTAGATACTTCACTTACACTGAGAGAAAAATCAACCAAAAGTTGGTTAATAGTACTAATTTCACACTTGAAATGGAATCAATGTGAACTTTGTTTAATATTACCATTACCACTGTTGATATATTAGACAGTGTTTTTGGTTATATTAACCATGATATTTGTTGATATAACAAAATGTTCGTTCAGATCTTCAACCAATTTCTTGTTACTATTAAACAATTTGTTGGTTATATTTTTATGCCAGTAGCAGCACTGCTATGTATGATCTATAAGAGAGTGTTAATATGTTAACTGAATAACAAAGAAAATTCCAAATACTCACTCACAACGGAGCCAAAGCCATAAAGCGTAAATATTTTTACTTTTTTTTTAGATATGAATTAACCAATATTTTCGTTAATATAACAATTATACACGTTGGGGAAACCAACTTTCTGTTTGATATTGATTGTTAGCCAAATATTGGTTAATGGTACGATGAAAATGTACATACTACACTTTTTCCTTTTGACATGAATAAATCAACCAATAAAACATTAACCAAGAAGATGGTTGAAAAAACCATTGTACTTTTTTCTCTGTGTATGCATATAGCATTTTCTGGTTAAATTAGACCTTAAAAAGAGCGATGGTTTCGTTTACATTTTACTTTTCAAAGTCTTTAATTTTTTTTAACGCATAACATTAATTAATTAACAAAAGAACAACAAATAGGAATTAAATACTTCACTTATATATATAGCATTTTTTGGTTAAATTAAACCTTTTCAATTTAAAATTTGCACTTGATTTGAAAAAGGTTTCATTTGACTTGAAAACGCTATAGTAATAAAACTAAAAGTAGTACATTTGTTTTTTAGCATCTTTGGCGCTGACTAGTACATAAGGCACATTGTTTATACATTTCATTAAAGTAAAATACCGATAATCAAAAGGCACACTGTTTAAACATTTCATTAATGTATAATACACTATGCTTTAAATAAATCAAAAAACAAAAAAATACGAAGAATTTCAGTTATGGGGGAGGATAGGTATGGGTATTTTTTTTTTATTTTTTGTATGGTTACGTTTTTGAGATAACGGTAATTTTGTGTTTTTTGTTATCACTTTATTCAAAAATTATGTTCGCTGGAGTTATGCCTCTAACAATATACAACTTGTAGTAATTGAACCACACCTCGCTAAATGACATCTGGTCAATGTCAAAATTTTGAATTTTTTGCGATTTTTGAAAAAGTTTTGATTTTCAAATTAAGTTTTTTATAAAAACTTGTAGAAATCAGAAAAGTTTTATTTTTTAAAAATTAGCGCGTTTAATTGTTAACGTAATATCAAGGATATCTGATAAAAACATTATTTTTTAGCGATTTCTTTCATGTGAAACAAGAAGGATATTTTATGGACGAAAAACTCGGTTAGAGGACTCATCCGTGTATAGACAAAAGATAAAATTTGTTTGTGACTTCACCCTCTCATAGGGTTAGCGTTAATCAGAGGTTGAGTAAACGGCCCTTAAGCTAAAGATATAGATACTTATGTATTGTGGAACGATTTTTCGTCATCCCTTGTGAAAAAATCGTTCCACAATACATCATATTCCTACCCCGTCGGAAAACCAAGCAAAAAAAGGAATAATGAAAATTACTTAACTATTGCTTGTCATTATATATCAGAAGATTTCAAATTGCGAGTAGCTGTACTGTAGACACAAAAGCTGCTGTCAGATACAAATCATTCCGCAGCTAATATATTGGAAACCTTGCACCATGTTCCATGCGAGTTACCGTGTTTTGCACCTTCATTGAATTTAGCTGTGCGAGCAAATTGTTTCTTATTTTAAAGGCAGTACTATTGAATATGAGAAGTTTAAGGCCGCGCAAGAAGTCTATAGTGTTTTGCAAAAAAAAGTTGTAAAACGACGCCCTATACACGGATGAGTCATATAACCGAGTTTTTAGTCCATAAAATATCCTTTTTGTTTCACATGAAAGAAATCGCTAAAAATAATGTTTTTGTCAGATATCCTTGATATTACGTTAACAATTAAACGCGCTAATTTTTAAAAAATAAAACTTTTCTGATTTCTACAAGTTTTTATAAAAAACTTAATTTGAAAATCAAAACTTTTTCAAAAATCGGAAAAAATTAAAAATTTTGACATTGACCAGATGTCATTTAGCGAGGTGTGGTTCATTTACTACAAGTTGTATATCGTTAGAAGCGTGGATTTTAGTCGCCTCTTACGACAGACATTCCTTACCACGGGTATATTCTAAGCCCCCTAACCCGCTGGGGTATTAATTTGACCAATTTGATATCGATTTCCAACTCCTCCCTAACTTCAGTATTCTTCTCATGTGACAAAACTACAAGAATGAATAGGGATAACCATCGATAGTGGAAAAAAACTATCGATAGTGACACGAAATAAAAACTATCGATACTATCGATAGTGCCATCGATAGTTTTGCAGCTCTAATAGATAGCTATGTATTGTGGACCGATTTTTCGTCATCCCTTGTGAAAAAATCGTTCCACAATACATCATATTCCTACCCCGTCGGAAAACCAAGCAAAAAAAAGGAATAATGAAAATTACTTAACTATTGCTTGTCATTTTATATCAGAAGATTTCAAATTGCGAGTAGCTGTACTGTAGACACAAAAGCTGCTGTCAGATACAAATCATTCCGCAGCTAATATATTGGAAACCTTGCACCATGTTCCATGCGAGTTACCGTGTTTTGCACCTTCATTGAATTTAGCTGTGCGAGCAAATTGTTTCTTATTTTAAAGGCAGTATTATTGAATATGAGAAGTTTAAGGCCGCGCAAGAAGTCTATAGTGTTTTGCAAAAAAAAAGTTGTAAAACGACGCACATAGGTAGATTTTCATGTTTTATGCGGCCAAAATTGAATTTTGTGAAGTTGTTATAATTACAGAAAAAAAAACATACCCACATATTGGAAATAGACTGGGGAACAATAATTCATCGCTTTTTTCCCGACCCCATACTCTGCACTTGCTCCCAGATGGTCGAAACTTAGCATATCTAAAGTTAATATTTTAATTTTTTTACATATTTTTAAGTGCTAGTTTCAACGTGAATATTTATTATTTAAAGCATTTCATTTAAGTAATCGTGATGGATCCTAAAGCTTCAGGTAATTATTAACACTTTTCAATAATATCCTTGATTTCCAATAATTCTAAGTTTATAGTTTTAAGCTTTTAAAGTTGGTATATTTAAAAAAAAATTATCATTCTTTTTCGTGTTCAAAATTGTTTTTGTTATATTGCTCTGTCAGACTCAGTCAAATTAACCCTCGGACATGATATCTAGTACAATTAGTATTTTTCCGGCAAAAAATTACGTCGCACAAAGCTGCACTTCACTACTAGATACAGGGTTTTTCATATGTACCTACAACAATTTTCTTTTTTGTGTTTTATATTTGATTTTAATGTTTATATTTCTAACGCATATCTTGGTTAATGTAAGTGATGCTCGAAAGTAACCGCGATATTTATGACCGATTATTGTTAACTTTTTAGGCAGTATTTTTATTATTTCCAATTTTTCAAAGTCAAGGAAATACTTATCATAAAAAGGGGCTAAGAATTCTAAAGCTACATTTTTTAGACGATTTTTGAGTATGCAATTTTGCAGCTCATACAATTTTAATATAATAATATGCAACATTCAACTTTTTGAAAATTTTCATTGGCTTTTCGGAAATTTTAATTGCAACGGTCTCACGTACATATAAGGCAAACAGCATACAGAAAAAAATTTCTTAAATCGAGGGAATTTTTCACAGTATTGAGAATTGCACTTTTTACACTAAAATTGGTTGGCTACATAACAGTATACTTAGAAATCTCCTAAAAATCTTCTATAAATTCTGGCCGCGCTTTGAAATTTTTAATTCACTTTTAGAAATTTCTACGATTTTTCGGATTTTTTTCATAAGCTTAGAAATCCTGCTTAACACGATTTTTATTGAAAAATTGTCTATATTTTTAAACGAAAATAAGAAAGTAATATTTTCGACAGAACTGTTTGAAATAAATTTAAAAACTCTGGCGTATGATTTTTTTTTGGAGTCACTGTATATATTTTTCAATAAAATCGACTTTTAACACAAGTTATTAAAATTTTGCATTAAACAAACAGTTTGGAATAGATGTAGACAATAAAATATTTTTGGCCGCATAAAACTTGAAAATCTACCTAAGTGCGACGCCCTATACACGGATGAGTCATATAACCGAGTTTTTAGTCCATAAAATATCCTTTTTGTTTCACATGAAAGAAATCGCTAAAAATAATGTTTTTATCAGATATCTTTGATATTACCTTAACAATTAAACGGGCTAATTTTTAAAAAATAATTTTTTTCTGATTTTTACAAGTTTTTATAAAAAACTTAATTTGAAAACCAAAACTTTCAAAAATCGGAAAAAATTAAAAATTTTGACATTGACCAGATGTCATTAGCGAGGTGTGGTTCAATTACTACAAGTTATATATCGTTAGAAGCGTGGATTTTAGTCGCCTCTTACGACAGTCATTCCACGGGTATATTCTACGCCCCCTAACCCGCTGGGGTATTAATTTGACCAATTTGATATCGAAATCCAACTCCTCCCTAAAATTCAGTATTCTTCTCTTGGGACAAAACTACAAGAATGAATAGGGATAACCATCGATAGTGGAAAAAAAACTATCGATAGTGACACGAAATAAAAACTATCGATACTATCGATAGTGCCATCGATAGTTTTGCAGCTCTAGTGGGAATGGTTTTGACATCATTTATCTCTATACCAATTTTCAGCTCCCTACCTTGAACTGTTTTAGAGATAATCAGCTTTAAAAATTAAGGTTGTATGGGAGGTGTCACGCCCCCTTTTCTGACAAACCCCACTTTTCTGAGTGAGAAGGGTTTTGATATCACCTACCTCTATACCAATTTACAGTTCCCTACCTTGAACTGTTTTAGAGATAATCAGCTTTAAAAATTAAGGTTGTATGGGAGGTGCCACGCCCCTTTTTCCGATAACCACCACTTTTATGCGTGGGAATGGTTTTGATATCACCTACCTCTATACCAATTTTCAGCTCCCTACCTTGAACTCTTTTAGAGATAATCAGCTTTAAAAATTAAGCTTGTAAGGGAGGTGCCACGCCCCTTTTTCCGATAACCCCCACTTTTATGCGTGGGAATGGTTTTGATATCACCTACCTCTGTAGGGTTCATTGTCTTTATACTGTATAAGAGTTATTACTTTGGAAAATGTATTTTTAAAAATATAGATTGAATATGTTTTTGTTTAATTGTTTTGTGAAATGAAAATTTTCATTACATATATTGAAATACTTTCAAATTGTTAACAACATAATTTTTGTTAAATAATATATATTATAAAATTTTGATCAAAGAATTTTAATACCTACAATTATTTCACAAAACAATTAAACAAAAACATATTCAATCTATATTTTTAAAAATACATTTTCCAAAGTAATAATTCTTATACAGTATAAAGACAATGAACCCTACAACCTCTATACCAATTTTCAGCTCCCTACCTTGAACTCTTTTAGAGATAATCAGCTTTAAAAATTAAAGTTGTATGTGAGGTGCCACGCCCCCCTAACATTTTTAAATTTTTTCTTCGACTAAACCTTCGCGAGGTAACAACAAACAAACCCCCCTAAGGAAGTATTTAATTTGGTTCAGCCGTTTTCAAGTTTTAGCGTTTCAATTAAATACCAAATCATTTATATATATATAGATTTGTCCCGAAGGATCATATCCTAGGGCACGAAGCATGTTGACTGTTGAGTCTCCTGACATTCTTCCTGAAAAGGAAATACCATAATTAATTTTAGATATGTTTAACGCATTAGGAATATACATATTACATACCAGGTCGAATCGTTGAGTACATTTTCGGAATATTTTCAAAATTAAAAAAAAAGCTATGCTCTAGGTGGTGAACTTGAAGTGGACTAGGATTTTTTCGAGCCTCACGGATAAGTTGTACAAGCTGAGATGGTAAGTTTATTTATTTTTTAGAAATTTTTCTTTCAATAAGAGAATGTGTAGCCTTGTATTCCATTTGTGTTTATCCTTTTACTAAATATTTATGTTCTATAGTTACATTATTTTCCATACAAAAGTTTAGCAAAGCATTTGATAACACAGTGTTACGATTTTGGTAAAAACAACCATCTAAGCATGCATGGAGTCCAAAATTTATAACTCAAAGTCTGCCAAACACTTCCACCTTGTACTACTGCATATTGTAGCAAATGTAGTTAGGGCCTTTTAATTGATAGATTTTCAGCATATGCAGATAGGGCTTTTTAAAAAGTCGTATAACTTCGTTACTTTTGGTCAATTCCATTGTGACGGGTGTGACCATGATACTCATAATTTTCGCTATAATTTTGAAATGGAAAGCTTGCATTTCAAAAAAAGGCCGTTATTCCCAGGAATGGGAAAGTTAAAAACGGTGGATAGCAGAAATATACTTGAAGGACATCATTTCCGACCAGAGTGGCCATTAGAAAGTTGGGACGGGTGTGACCTTATATATTTGAGCTTTCAAAAAATTCCACTTTGCATATAAATTTTGTAAAACTTTTCACAGAACGCGTATAAAAAATTTTGTCCAGCACGTTGTTCAAAGTCTTTTTGATTATATAGCATACTTACTATTTTGAAATTCACGTTTTTCTTGCGAAAACCCTGTTTAAAAAATTGGACGGGTGTGACCTCTCTATGTGACGGGTGTGACCCAGTACCAAAATTCAAAATTTTTGATGAACTAAAAGTTTTTATTGACTTCATTTATAACTCGTAATATGAAAAAAAATAACATAACATTGTTTGCTCGCTATCATAAAACTCACATTATTCCAAAGGTGTATGTTTTAGGAAAATTTGTTTAAATTCAGATAAATATGAATCGCAAGCATACACAGAGACCGCATCTGCTCTTTTAAAGTTGTGCATTTTTTGAATATTCTTTATTAATTTTACGTTTTCCCACCTTGGGTTCAAGAAATTACTGTCGCGCTCAACATCGCCTTTTGATGCGTAAAAAACGTCGATCTTATTAAGTTTCTTTGTTTCAACCAGACCTGGGTAATATCAAGTACCAGTACGACTTATGACAAGTACATTTTAAAAGAATTGTACTAGTACTAGTACTTGCATTCCCAAATTTTCAAGTACTAGTACAAGTACAAAGAATTGAAAACGAATTGAAGTTTTAGCAAATACTTCAAAGTAATTACTTGAAAGAATTGAAAAGAATTGAAAAATCGGCTCAAGTACATTTTTCAATTCTTTTCAAGTACATTCATTTCTTTTTAATTACTTTGAAGTATTTGCTAAAAATTCAATTCTTTTTCAATTCTTTTTACTTGTACTTGTACTAGTACTTGAATATTCTGAAAGTACTTGGTACGGACTCATTACTTCAAGATCAAAATATAAAGTATTTAAGTACGTAATAGTCCAATTACTACTCAGTATTACCCAGGTATGGTTTCAACTAGATATTGGAAACAGTCAACGGGTGTTTTCATAAAATATTCTCTAGCCTTAATGCCCGTACTTAAGGTTCTTTTTACAGCTGCAGCTATTCCATCTACAGCGCCTCTACCATGGTCTGTAGCGAGAAAATTCCAAGTCATTTCTAATCCAAAATCCTCAGGAGCATGGCAAATGTTAAAAATATTGTATCGATTTTTAAACTGAGATGCGCAGTTTTATCTGTTATCATTTTTTTAGCATCCCTCCTTCTTTTATCTCTTATTCTCTCTTTAGCTAGATGCAATTCATATTTTTCTTTGTTTTCTTTAAGCTTCGTTCTCTGTTCGCGCTTTCTGTTTTTCGAATCTATTAAAAAATATATGTATACTTCGCGTTGGTGTGACGGGTGTGACCAAATATTTTTTAGAACTGAATACTAAATTACTGCGATAAATTTTAAGAAAATGTCACTAAGTATTTATCGCGACTACTTTGTTATTATTGGAGAGTGTCAGGTGGTTAAAATGTAAAGTACCAATATAATTAGACTTTTTCAATTTTTTCTGTGACGGGTATGACCGAAAATTTTAGTATATTAAAGACGTCATAAAATTGTTACTATAAAACGTATAATATCGAAACTTCACAGAAATGTAAAACAATGACCTAGTCTCTTCAGAGGTAACGGTTTTTAATAATATTGAGAATGGAAGAGTATAAAAATGTTAAATAAAGAGACACCTTGCAGAGAATGTGAACTGAATATTCAGTATAGACAAAGTTCAAAGTGTTGCCAAACTTATAAAAAATTACGTGAATCCAATTTTTTTTATTCACCCATAAAAATCATCCTCTTGTGCATATTAACAAATTTAATTTAATTAAAAATAAGTGATTTCTAATTTTGCTGGATAGGGCCGTTTTAGGTGGAAATGACCTTTTGTAACTATCGCTATCAAATTTTGAGGGAAGGTGTATGTATATATTTCCTACTACAATCTGCGAAAAACGCAGTTTCGAAAAAAGTGTCAATTAGGGCCTTTGTGAATTAAGGTAACGATATGTATGTATTAAAATATAATTTAATGTTAGATTCGTTACTTACATATTTATGTACATATTAATATACATACATACATATGTAGGTATTTAATTATAAAGGCATGTGTCTGAATTTTTTTACATACTCTGCAGGGAAGTTAATAAGTAACTAGAGAACAGAATTTCTGGTTCAGAACTAGCGAAAATGTGTCAAAGAGGCACCAGTTCATTTGCCGTCGGCTTTGCATATTTCTGCAATTCTTATACATGCATACATATGAACATATGTATGTACTTACATACATATTAACATATCATAGTTAATCTTAGTAGTACGCAGGTACATACCTATGTCCACAACTATTTTATATTATTATTTTTAATAATTAGAGTTCGGCTTTATTAAAAATAACGAATTTATTGTTTTGGTATTAAGATTGTACAGCCTCTCACTTAAAATTAAATAAAAGGCGACTACCTAATCTATAAAAAGAAGTCGTTATATGTGTACATATGTACATATATGCAAAAAATGTTAAACAAAAGATTCAATAATGTATAATAAACATGGAAAATTGCAATACCTGCTTTCCATTCCACCAGATCGCAGGCATACCGGCGTACCATTTAGTACAATTACAAACATACATCCATACATATGTATGTACATATGTATTTCATATGTTCCCTGCAAAAAAATGTGCGATCTATCCCGAAAGAGATTTGTCCTCGATTGATCTCTCTCGAGAACAATCGGTCCACAATTATTCCCCAATTGTTCCCGTACGGGTATAAATGTAGACTAATTGTAGACCAATTGTTCCCTAACGGGTATAAATGTAGATTAATCGCTTTCATTCCGAACGGGTACAAATCTAGATTCCTTAAATGTGGAAATTTTACAAAAATATGCAATGTATATAAAAAATTGTAGAACAACCGGTAAAACGAATTGAACACCCTTTCTTTTAATAACAATGATGAATAATAATTTTAACAAAATGTTGCCTAAAATATCCTATGAAAAAATCCTTTACATTACGCTCATATAATGCATACTCAAAACTTACAATTTTTTTTATTTATTTATTGAGATTTTTTTTCAAAACTAAAACATTATATAATCTTTATTTATATATGCACTAGCAAATACCCGTCCCGCTTCGCAGCGACAAACAAAAGCTTTTATGTTATAATATGTCTCTCCCTTTACCTTTACCTTTACCTTTACCTTTACCTTTACCTTTACCTTTACCTTTACCTTTACCTTTACCTTTACCTTTACCTTTACCTTTACCTTTACCTTTACCTTTACCTTTACCTTTACCTTTACCTTTACCTTTACCTTTACCTTTACCTTTGCCTTTACCTTTACCTTTACCTTTACCTTTACCTTTACCTTTACCTTTACCTTTACCTTTACCTTTACCTTTACCTTTACCTTTACCTTTACCTTTACCTTTACCTTTACCTTTACCTTTACCTTTACCTTTACCTTTACCTTTACCTTTACCTTTACCTTTACCTTTACCTTTACCTTTACCTTTACCTTTACCTTTACCTTTACCTTTACCTTTACCTTTACCTTTACCTTTACCTTTACCTTTACCTTTACCTTTACCTTTACCTTTACCTTTACCTTTACCTTTACCTTTACCTTTGCTTTTACCTTTACCTTTACCTTTACCTTTACCTTTACCTTTAACTTTACCTTTACCTTTACCTTTACCTTTACCTTTACCTTTACCTTTACCTTTACCTTTACCTTTACCTTTACCTTTACCTTTACCTTTACCGGGACCATCCATCACCATCCGGGCTCACTACTTGAACCATCTCTGGGAAACCGACTCAAAAAATAACAATGAAAATATCTGTATGTTGAAGCCTTGCTCGACACCTTTCATTTGATACCAATATCGCTTAGAAACATTCGAGGGTTATCCGGGTCCACGTTTTGGCCCATATTTGGGGACTCTGCCTAGGCATTGCAATGAAAATAACTCTATGTTGAAGGCCTGCTCAGCACCTTTCATTTGATACCCATATTGCTCATACACTCGCTGGGTCACTCTGGGTCCACGTTTTGACCCATATCTGGAGACCCGGCCTAGGCATCGCAATGAAAATAACTCTATGTTGAAGGCCTGCTCAGCACCTTTCATTTGATACCCATATTGCTCAAACACTTGCTGGGTCACTCTGGGTCCACATTTGGGCCTATATTCCGGGAAGTTCCCACTTTTTCGAAATTCTATATACCCTATTATGTGCGCTAATACCATACGAATCTACTGTGAAAATTTCATAAAGATCGGTTGATTACTTTGGGAGTCCATAAAGGACACACACACACACACACACACACACATCCATTTTTATATAATAGATGAACATTTACAATTTTTTAAAGATTGTTATTAAAAATTGCCTTGGCGAACAACTTGGAAAAATCTACATTTGTAACCGTTCATGCTGGAAGCGATTAATCTACATTTGTACCCGTTCGTGCTGGAAGCGATTGATCTACATTTGTACCCGTTCGGGATGAAAGCGATTGTAAGCGATTGCTCTACATTTGTACCCGTTCGGGATGTAAGCGATTGATCTACATTTGTACCCGTTCGGGATGAAAGCGATTGATCTACATTTGTACCCGTTCGGGATGTAAGCGATTGATCTACATTTGTACCCGTTCGGGATGAAAGCGATTGATCTACATTTGTACCCGTTCGGTATGTTAGTGATTAATCTACATTGGTACCCGTTCGGGTATACAAGTTGAACAATTAGTCTCTTCATAGGACATGCTCGAACAAATGCGATCAATTCACTCCATATAAAGGGATGTAAAATTGTATTAGTCGCATGCTCCCTTGTGATTGATCCCGGACACGTCCCGGATTAATCGCATTTTTTGCAGGGTTCATCCTCAACGGAGTGGCACATGTACGTGCGCACGACACATACATGCACAAAAGACTTTTATTTTTTCTCTGCCCGAAATATCCGTCCTTTCGCGACAGAAATTTTTCGCTGCTCAATGATAACCGTCACTGTCCAACAGTGACGGAAAAAAATTGAAAATAAAAGTTTCCCACTGACGGAAACAGCTAGTCTGTAAACAATAAGTGTTATCGGCGTTAACAATTATGTTGGTCTCTGATATTTATTTATACATACACACATATATACATACATATAATGAATTTATATATACATACATGTGTAGCCGCTGTGGTGCAGTGGGTAGAGTGCTCGGCTGCCATACCAGAGGTCTCGGGTTCAAAACCCAGTCCGAGCAAACACCAAACAAATTTTTATAATTAGTAAAAATCCAATTATTGGGTTTTTTAAGAGTAGCGGACACCTCTCGGCAGTGGGCGGTATACCCTCCGAGTGTATTTCTGCCATGAAAAAGCTTCTCACAAAAAACGCATTCGCCGTTCGGAGCCGGGGTAAAACTGTAGGTCCTCCCAATTTGTAGGAAAAACAAAAAGGAGCACACATCGAATTGGGAGAGAAGCTCGGCCATAAAACTTGTCAGAGTTATAATAGCGCCATTGTATTATTATATATTATTACTAGCTGTACCCGGCCAAGCTTTGCTTTGGCCCACATATGTTGGAATTATCTAGAAACCGAAATTACCTCGGGCTGCAGAGCCAAAAGTCAGATAAGTTTAAAAAAATTTAAGGAAAAAATTGATATTTTCAAAAGTTTGCCCTCTTCATGTTCTTATCCCATTTTTCTTCGTATTAGTCTCCAACTCCCTTTCTCTCTACTTTTATCTTTCTCTTTCCCTTTCCATTTATCTTTTCTTTCATTTCCGTTTCCTTTTTCCTTTGCCGTCACATTTCCGCTTCCCTTTCTCTACCGCTCTCTCTTACCTCTCCTTTTCTGTCTTTCTCCTTTTTATTCCCCCCTCTTATTCCTTCACTAATTCCCTGTCTTACTGTCTCTCTCCCCATTCTCTTCATTCCATTTTTATTATATTCTCCCTCTCTTTTTCCGTCCCTTTGCCTTTCCCAGTCTCATTACTCTTCCCCTTTCAATAGGGAACTGGGTTTAGCATAACATACCCTGCATTCCACTTACAATTTCATACCATCATTGCTTAAAAACATTCCGTGGCGTTCGAATCGCTTCTTGTAGCCATAATTGGGTATCGGGACTAAGAATCACTATGAAAATATCTCTATATAGCAGACCCGGTCAAAACCTTTCATTTTATATCAGTATTGCTTAGAAGCATCCCAGGCTCATCCGGATCCACTTATTGACCCAAATCTCGGAACTTGACCTAGGAACCATAATGGCTACGATATCTGGAGACTTGACCAAGAAATCGTAATGGGTGCGGCTCTACATGAGAGTCCGCTCAACATCTTTCATTTGGTACCAATATCCCTAAGATATATCCCGGTGTTATCCGGGTCCACATATTGACCCATATCTTGGGATCCCACGTCGGAATCGTCATGCGCCGTGATTAAACAACAATATCGCTGAGAAATTATCCGGGGCCATCCGGATCCACATATTGACCTACATCTGGGGACCTGACCTAGGATTCATAATGAGTTCATCTCTATGTAAAAGCCCTGCCCTTCAGTTGACACCAATATCGTTTAGAAATTTTCCGGGGCAATCCGGGTCCACGTTCATTTGGTACCAATATCCCTGAGAAATATCCTGGTGTTATCTGGGTTCGGGTGCTGACCCACATCTTGGGACCCGACCTACGAATCGTAACGAGTTCATTTCTATCTAGAATCCCTGCTCAGCACCCTTCATTTGATACCAATATCGCTGAGAAATTTTCCGGGGTCATCTGTGTCCACGTTTTGACCCATATCTGGAGACCCGACCTAGGAATCGCAATGGGTACTATTCTATGTAAATTCTCTGCTCAACACCTTTCATTTGATACTAATATCGCTCAGAAACATTCGAGGGTCATCCGGGTCCACGTTGTGACCTATATCTAGAGACCCGGGCTAGGCATCACAATTATAATAGTTCTGTGCTGAAGTCCTCATCAAGACCTTTCATTTGATACTAATATCGCTAAGAAATATTCGAGGGTCATCCGGGTCCACGTTGTGACCCATATCTGGAGACTCGACCTAGGAATCACAATGAGTACTATTCTATGTAAATTCTCTGCTCAATACCTTTCATTTGATACCAATATCGCTCAGGAACAATCGAAGATCATGCGGGTCCACGTTTTGACCCATATCTGGAGACTCGACCTAGGAATCACAATGAGTACTATTCTATGTAAATTCTCTGCTCAATACCTTTCATTTGATACCAACATCGTCCAAAAATATTCAGGGGTAAGCCGGATCCACGTTTTGACCTTTTGACCTATATCTCGGGAATCGACTTCCGGATCTTAAAAAAATATGCATAAAAACCATCTAGGGCAAGGTACTAAGCTGGTGTGTAAATTTGGTCAAAATCCCTGCGCGCGTTTGGGCGAAAGCCGGCGACAAAGAAATGGGCTTGATTTTTATATATATATAGTTCTATCTAGAATCCCTGCTCAGCACCCTTCATTTGATACCAATATCGCTGAGAAATTTTCCGGGGTCATCTGTGTCCACGTTTTGACCCATATCTGGAGACTCGACCTAGGAATCGCAATGGGTACTATTCTATGTAAATTCTCTGCTCAACACCTTTCATTTGATACTAATATCGCTCAGAAACATTCGAGGGTCATCCGGGTCCACGTTGTGACCTATATCTAGAGACCCGGGCTAGGCATCACAATTATAATAGTTCTGTGCTGAAGTCCTCATCAAGACCTTTCATTTGATACTAATATCGCTAAGAAACATTCGAGGGTCATCCGGGTCCACGTTGTGACCCATATCTGGAGACTCGACCTAGGAATCACAATGAGTACTATTCTATGTAAATTCTCTGCTCAATACCTTTCATTTGATACCAATATCGCTCAGGAACAGTCGAAGATCATGCGGGTCCACGTTTTGACCCATATCTGGAGACTCGACCTAGGAATCACAATGAGTACTATTCTATGTAAATTCTCTGCTCAATACCTTTCATTTGATACCAACATCGTCCAAAAATATTCAGGGGTAAGCCGGATCCACGTTTTGACCTTTTGACCTATATCTCGGGAACCGACTTCCGGATCTGAAAAAATATGCATAAAAACCATCTAGGGCAAGATACTAAGCTGGTGTGTAAATTTGGTCAAAATCCCTGCGCGCGTTTGGGCGAAAGCCGGCGACAAAGAAATGGGCTTGATTTTTATATATATATAGATTATTATACTAGCAAATACCCGTCCCACTTCGCTGCGACAAATCACACTATGCCACTCCCTTCCCTATCGGTCTCCCCACCAGTCAGCATTTCCCGTTCCCCCTGTAGTAGGTAAAACAACTTACTAACTATCTCTTCCTCCTCCTATACTACTCTCACTCTCTCTCCCCGTCTCATGTTCCTTATCAACAAATTTCCATGGCCATCCGTTGCACATATCGGTGTACATGATGATTACTAATATATTTTGGATAACCGACTGGAAAATTGGAATGGAATGAACTCTCTATTGAAGCTCTGATTGATACCTTTAATTTGATACCAATAATGGTCAAAAATATTTCGGGGGCTTTTTAGGTCCATGTTTCGGCCTCAATCCCGGGAACCGATTGAGATATACGTATAGTGTAAAATATATATGGATACCCGGATCAGAAACCTTTAATTTGATACCAATATTACGAAAAAATATTTGGGGTCATCCGGGTCCACGTTTTGGTCTCTATCTAGAGAACCGACTGGAAAATTGAAATGGAATGAACTCTCTATTGAAGCTCTGATTGATATCTTTAATTTGATACCAATAATGCAGAAAAATATTTCGGAGGAATCTGGGTCCATATGGCCTATATCTCGGGAAGTGGTTGAGATACCAGAATTAAATGTGGTCATAATTTCAATCTAATACCAGGTGATCATTGTGTCAAAATTTGAATGTGATCGGCCCGGTAGTTTCGGCGTCCATAGGGAGCAAACATACAAACAAACAAACAAACAAACAAACTTTCATCCTTATATATATAGATGTATATATATGTACCTGAATCAATATATATATAAATGATTTGGTGTTTAATTGTAACGCTAAAACTGAAAATTGGTATAGAGGTAGGTGATATCAAAACCCTTCTCACGCAGAAAAGTGGGGGTTAGCAGAAAATAAAGCGTGGCACCTCCTATACAAACTTAATTTTTCATGCTGAATATCTCTAAAATTGTTTAAGGTAGGGACTTGGAAATTGGTGTGGAGATAAAGGATAACAATTCCATATTAACGCAAAATAATAGGAGTTATACGAAAAGGGGGCGTGGCACCCCACATACATACTTAGCGTTGGAAGCTGAATATATCAGAAATAATAAATGGCAGGATCCTGAAAATTGCTATAGAGCTAATCTATATCTATATACATATTAATAGGCTAACATTTTTCCCATACAAACAATTGCCAGGCTGTTTAGCACATTTAACACTCATATCCACATAAAATTGATATGGATGTGTTCGTATGAGTGAGGAGCAGTGCATAGGCATATAATTTTTTCTATAAATTATTTAATTTGTTTATAATTAATAAATAAAGTTTTTAGTTTTGTACCATTTTTGATTTACTTCGTTTTTGCTTCGTTGGCAAATGTGCCCACTATCTATATATTAATAGGCTAACATTTTTCCCATACAAACAATTTCCAGGCTATTTAGCACATTTAACATACTCATATCCACATAAAATTGATATGGATGTGTTCGTATGAGTGAGGAGCAGTGCATAGGCATATAATTTTTTCTATAAATTATTTAATTTGTTTATAATTAATAAATAAAATTTTTAGTTAAGAGAAATAGATATCGTAAACGTGTTTACAAATATCGAAAACACAGTTGAAGAGTCGCTTTAATTTAAAAGCGCTCTCTCTATTTTATATGCATTGGCCCAGTTTACGCTCAGATCAAAATCAACGCTGCCAAATATCTCCTATTGATTTTCCATTAAAGCGAAAAATGGGAGAGAGTGCGGGAGAGCACACTGAGTAATTTTAATTTTGACCAAGGCATATCTAACAGGTAGGCTCGGCGGCGAATTGAAAAACTTCTTTTTTTTATTTACAAAGGTAGAATGTAATGTCAAAATCAAAGCGAATTCACATAATGGCCAATAGGAATGGACGATCCCCAAGCGAATTCAGATTTTAACCACGGCGAAATATCATTTTCACATTACACTCTACCAATTACAATAACAAAATACATGGAAATTTCTGAATTCGCCATCGGGCCTACCTTCCTAGATCTGCCTTGATTTTGACCATGATTTCGCGTCGGACCGTGATCAAAAGGGTAAATCAGTGTTGCGGTACAACTGGAATTTGGAAAGTGTTGCTTATCTTCGCGAAAAGGATGATTTTTGTACCAATACAAAGTTGAAAAAATAAATTGCATGGTCGAATTTCGAGCAGCGGCGATACTAGTTTATATTAAAGCCACTCTCACGCATAAAAGTGGGGGTTATCGAAAAGAGGGCATGGCACCTCCCATACA
Organism: Urophora cardui; assembly: GCA_960531455.1. Taxonomy (NCBI): domain Eukaryota; kingdom Metazoa; phylum Arthropoda; class Insecta; order Diptera; family Tephritidae; genus Urophora; species Urophora cardui. The sequence goes on along the minus strand of OY482675.1, from coordinate 42,352,955 downwards.
CACTTAATATTTTAAGCCGAATATCTCTAAAAGGATTTAAGGCAGGGACCGGTAATACGTTCCTATTGTCTTTAGTACAGATATATATATTTATTTATAATAATAATATAATAATACAATGGCGCTATTATAACTCTGACGAGTTTTATGGCCGAGCTTCTCTCCCAATTCGAGGTGTGCTCCTTTTTTGTTTTTCCTACTAATTGGGTGGACCTACAGTTTTATGCCGGCTCCGAACGGCGAATGCATTTTTTGTGAGAAGCTTTTTTCATGGCAGAAATACTCTCGGAGGGTATGCCGCCCACTGCCGAGAGGTGACCGCTGCTCTTAAAAAACCCAATAATTGGATTTTTACTAATTAGAAAAATTTGTTTGGCTCGGACCGTGGTTTGAACCCGAGACCTCTGGCATAGCAGGCGAGCACTCTACCCACTGCACCACACACACATACACACATATCTTCTTCTTCTTGATTGGCGCTTAACCGTCTAGACGATTCTGGCCGAGTCCAACAGAGCGCGCCAATTGCTTCTGTTCCGTGCAGCATGGCGCCACTTGGGAACACCTAGGGAGGCAGCATCGCTGTCCACCTGATTTTCCCAACGCAGTGGAGGTCTCCCTTTTCTTTTGCGTTCAGCGGGTTTCGATTGAAATGCTTTCTTGGCCGGAGCGCCTTCGTCCATTCTCACGACATGACCTGCCCAACGCAGCCGCTGGATCTTTATTCGCTGAACAATGTCGATGTCTGTGTAAAGCTCGTACAGCTCATCGTTAAATCTCCGTCGATACTCGCCCACGCCAACGCGCAAAGGTCCATAAATCTTACGAAGAACTTTTCTCTCGAATACTCCAAGTGCCATCTCATCTGATTTTGAAATTGTCCATGCTTCCGCGCCGTACATGAGGACTGGAACGATGAGCGTCCTGTAGAGTGTGATTTTTGTTTGTCGAGAGAGGACTTTATTTTTCAGTTGCCTACTTAGTCCGAAGTAGCATTTATTGGCAAGCGTGATTCTTCGTTGGATCTCCGTGCTGACATCATTCTTGGTGTTAATGCTGGTTCCCAGATAGACGAAGTCCTTAACAGTTTCGAATTTGTAGCTATCAACATTGACGTGGCTGCCAAGGCGTGCTGTTTCTTTGTGTGATGACAGGAGGTACTTCGTCTTGTCCTCGTTGACCGCCAAACCCATTTTCTTAGCCTCTTTATCCAGCTTGGCGAAGGCAGAACATACGGCGTGAGTGTTAGTGCCAATGATGTCGATATCATCGGCGTACGCCAGCAGTTGTACACTCTTGTGGTATAAAATGCTTCCTGTATGGTTAAGTTCTGCAGCTCGTATTATCTTTTCCAGCATCAAATTGAAGAAGTCGCACGAAAGAGAGTCACCTTGTCTGAAACCTCGTTTGGTCTCGAACGGCTCGGAGAGGTCCTTCCCAATTCTGACGGAGCTGGTGGTGTTAGTCAACGTCATTTGGCATAGCCGTATAAGTTTAGCAGGGAAACCAAATTCAGACATTGCGGCATACAGGCAATTCCTATTCGTGCTATCAAAAGCGGCTTTAAAATCGGCAAAGAGATGGTGTGTGTCGGTTCCTTTTTCATGGTTTTTTTCCAATATTTGTCGTATTGTGAAGATCTGGTCGATGGTAGATTTACCAGGTCTGAAGCCACACTGATAAGGTCCAATCAGATTGTTGACGATGGGCTTCAGTCTTTCGCACAATACACTTGCTAAGACCTTATATGCGATATTCAGGAGGCTTATCCCACGATAATTGGCGCGTACTGTGGAGTCTCCTTTTTTGTGGATCGGGCAGAGCACACTTAAGTTCCAATCGTCGGGCATGCGCTCGTCCGACCATATTCTGCATAGGAGTTGATGCATGTTCCTTATCAACTCTTCGCCACCATGTTTGAATAGCTCGGCTGGCAAGCCGTCAGCTCCCGGGGCCTTGTTATTCTTAAGCCTAGATACTGCTATTCGCACTTCGTCATGATCAGGTGGTGGAACATGCCTACCATCATCTGCTATTGGGGATTCGGGTCGTACATCTTCTCCTTCCGCACTTTCACTGCTTCCATTATCTAGCAAGGAGGAGAAGTGATCCCTCCACAACTTAAGTATGCTCTGGACATCAGTTACCAGATCACCGTTATCATTCCGGCAGGAATTTGCCCCGGTCTTGAAACCTTCAGTCATCCGCCTGATTTTTTGATAGAATTTTCGAGCATCGTTCCTACCCGCCAGCATCTCAAGCTCTTCACACTCGCGCCTTTCAGCCTCCCTTTTCTTCTTTCGAAAAAGGCGCCTCTCTTCTTTCCTCGCCGTTCGATAACGCTCCCATACGCTTCGCGTTGCTCCCGCACACAATGTAACCCTATAGGCGGCGTTCTTTCTTTCCGAGGCATCGCGACATTCCTTGTCGTACCAGGTGCTTTTGCGAGCTCGCTTGTATCCTATAGATTCCTCAGCGGCGATACGAAGTGAACGAGCGATGTGTTCCCATTCCTCAGATACATCGTTTGGTGAAGGATTGCTCTCAGAGAGCAGGAGTGAGAGCCGAGTGGTGTATTCATTGGCTGTCTGCGTCATGTACAGCCTTTCGACTTCAAACTTTCCTTGCTGTCCTGTTGGCACATTCTTTGCTGCACAGAGGCGGGCGCGTACCTTGGCTGCTACAAGATAGTGGTCGGAGTCGACATTGGTACCACGGATTGCTGGACCATTGGGATGCTGGAGCTGTGTCTGCCGTCGATCATGACGTGATCAATTTGATTTAGCGTTTTTCGATCAGGAGACAGCCATGTGGCTTGGTGTATTTTTTTGTGCTGGAATCTGGTACTGCTAATGACCATGTTTCGTGACCCGGCGAAGTCGATCAGCCTCGTCCCATTGGGACTGGTTACGTCGTGGAGACTGAATTTTCCGACTGTGCTGCCAAAGATACCTTCCTTACCCACCCTGGCATTAAAATCGCGAAGCACAATCTTAATGACGGGGGCAGCGGTCGTAGGCATGCTCTAACTGCTGTAGAGTGTAATGTCAAAATCAAAGCGAATTCACATAATGGCCAATAGGAATGGACGATCCCCAAGCGAATTCAGATTTTAACCACGGCGAAATATCATTTTCACATTACACTCTACCAATTACAATAACAAAATACATGGAAATTTCTGAATTCGCCATCGGGCCTACCTTCCTAGATCTGCCTTGATTTTGACCATGATTTCGCGTCGGACCGTGATCAAAAGGGTAAATCAGTGTTGCGGTACAACTGGAATTTTTTAAGTGTTGCTTATCTCCGCGAAAATCATAATTTTTGTACCAATACAAAGTTGAAAAAATAAATTGCATGGTCGAATTTCGAGCAGCGGCGATACTAGTTTATATTAAAGCCACTCTCACGCATAAAAGTGGGAGTTATCGAAAAAGACGGCGTGGCACCTCCCATACACACTTAATATTTTAAGCCGAATATCTCTAAAAGGATTTAAGGCAGGGACCGGTAATACTTTCCTATTGTCTTTAATACTAGCAGCAATACGTGGCCAAAGTGGTATTGCATTAGCTCTTGCATCTACCGGAATTACAGTAACACTGTTGGAAGGTAGAAGAACGGCGCATTCAGCATTAAAGCTTCCATTAAACTTGCAAATACACGAAAGTCTTGTTCTCAATATTTCAAAGCAATCAGCAAGGGCACAAGTTTTAAGAAACTGTAAATTAATCATATGGGATAAGTGCACAATGGCCCACAAATGATCATTAGAAGCACTCGACCGAACATTGAGAGATTTGCGCAATAATAATCGCGAGATAAACACATGTCTGAAGTCATCGAATTTATGTAGGTTTGTTAAAACCATTTCATTGACCATCAATATGCGAGTTTCGCTGGAACACGATAGCACTGCAGAGGCTTTTCAAAAGAGCTGCTGCGAATCGGCAATGGACAAGATCCGATAGGTCCTTGAAGTGGATTAATATCGATTCCAACTGCGATATGTCAATTCGCTTCAAGTAAGGATGAACTAATTAGCAGTGTATATCCAAATATCGCTCAAAATTATTGTAACTACGAATGGTTAGCCGCACGCGCAAATTTAGCAGCAAACAATATTGATGTCAACGACTTGAATTGGACGATTCAAAATCAAATTCCGGGAGATCTGCGTTCTTATAAACCTATTGATCGCGTTGAAAATGAACACGAAGTAGTAAATTACCCAGTAGAGTCATTAAACTATCTGGATTTGCCTACAATGCCTCCTCAGAATTTGCGTCTCAAAGTTGGGTCTGTTGTTATTATGCTACGCATTCTTCATGCTCCCAAGCTGTGCAATGGTACACGACTGATTGTTACGAAGCAAATGGACAATTTTAAAGTGGCAAGCATTTTGAAAAGCCCGTTCAAGGGAGAAGAATGCTTACTTCCCCGGATTCCCTTATCTTCAACAGATTTGCCCTTCCAATTCAAACGTATGCAGTTCCCAGTGAAACTTGCATTTGCGATGATAATTAACAAGTCACAAGGGCAGTCGTTGGAAGTATGCGGCATAAACCTAGAAATGCTAAGCTTTTCACATGGTCAGCTTTATGTGGGGTGTTCCCGTGTTGGAAAACCGCCCTCGCTATTTATTTACGCTCCGGGACAGTAAACTAAAAATGTTGTGTATCGTGCAGCCTTAAACTGAATACTAAAATTATATATTTTTGAAGTTGTATACACAATGAAGTAGTGAAAAATCATTAATTTTCTATTAAAAACAAGTAAGGAAGCCTAAGTTCGAGTGGAATCGAACATTAGATACTCAGCTGTATGCTTTCATTGTTTGTTTGCGTTTGATGGAAACACGGTGTAGGTACTTAATATAAAGCGAGTGCTGCATAAAGTGGGCGTAGCCACGCCCATTTTCAAAATTTTTATCAATCATCCAACTAAGCATATGAATATTATTCTTTGTGCAAAATTTCATTCCTTTATGACTTCTAGTTACAAAGATGTAACGTTACAAATTCCTAAAGGGTGTTCCAGAAATATCTTTGTTAAAAAGTAGGCGTGGTCATAAACCGATTTCAATAAATTTTTGCGTGTATATTAACACAAGTTATAAAAGTGCATAAACCAAGTTTCGTCATAATATCTCAATTATTTGTCGAGTTATGGGCTCCGAAATCTCGTAGATTCCTTTGTCTAAAAAGAGGCGGTGCCACGCCCATTTTCGAAAATTTTTATATTTTTTGTTTCCGGTCTATTGTAGAATTCATGCCACAAAATTTAAATGAATTATCTTTATATTTGACAAAGATATGGCTTAAAATGTTTTTATTAGGTCACTTTATAATACCCATATATAAAAGTGGGCGTGGTCGTCAACCGATTTCACTAAAATTTTGCGCATGTATTACCACAGGTGATGAAAGTGCACACACCAAGTTTCGTCATAATATATCAATTATTTGTAGAGTTATAGGTTAAAAAATCTCGTATATTCCTGCTTCTAAAAGTAGGCGGTGCCACGCCCATTTTCCAAAATTTTTGTGTTTTTTTGTTTTATGTCCATAGTTGGACTCCTGCCATAAAAGTTCAATGATATATCTTTATATTTGACAGAGATATCGCTTAAAATGTTTTTATTAGGTCACTTTATAATACCCATATATAAAAGTGGGCGTGGTCGTCAACCAATTTTGGCAATTTTTCGCCCAAACATTTGCCTAAGTAAGTAAACCACGCGTACCAAATTTCATCGATATATCTGCTACGGTTTGTGAGTTATGGTTTATATAACTTTCAATGTTTGGCCCTTAATAAGTGGGCGTGGCACCGCCCATTTTTCAAAATTTCACCAAATTTCTTCATAAGGGCCTGAGCTCGTGGGTGAACTTTTATCACTCTAGCTCTATTAGTGACTGAGATACCAAATTTCCGATTTTTACTATATAGGTCCGATTTCGCCCATTTTCAATACCATTCGTTCCTGACTTGATACCAACTTGCATTCCAAATTTCATCAAAATATTTCAGTTTTTGCGCGAGTTATCGTGCGTACAGGCGGACAGAGGGACAGACAGACGGACATGACTCAATCGATTTCTCTTTTCACCCTGATCATATTGATATATATAAGTCTATATCTATCTCGATTATTTCGTTCTGTTACAATTCACCGTTAGGAAATCAAAATTATAATACTCTGTGTACTAGTACAGCTGAGTATAATAATACCGGTGTAATAACAATTTTTGAAATGAAATTAATAAAAAAAATCAATTTTGGGCAGAACGAAGTTTGCCGGGTCAGCTAGTTATACATATATGCATATTTCTAATGGATTTTATATGCAAAATATATATATACATTAACATACTTGAGGTATCACATGTATATAAACGCATTTATTCTTTGATGGTCACCCTAATGTACATACAGATAAGGCGAGTTCCCGTGGCAGTGATCCAGATCCGGATAAGAAGTTTGCATGCAAATGCAACAAGAATTCTGTGACCTGGCGTTTATCTGTAACAATTTCGGATCCGTATAAATTGTAATAGGTTGTTTTGATCCAGATAAATACCAGGATCACAAAATTGTTGTCGCATTTGCTTGCAAAATTTGTATCCGGATCTGGATCACTGCCACGGGAACTCAGCTATAGCAATTGGAAATTTTAAAGATCAAGAGAGGCAAAACCAATCTATACAGGTCGTCTTATGTGAAGGAGAATAGGTGATTACAGTTAGACCGCCGTTTTAACAAATGTCAAAAGCAGAGAAAACGCCAGCGAACACACAACCGAATACCAAAGCTATTTCCACGAAAAACACGTGCAAGAATGCAAAATCAAAACAAAAGACGATAGTTTGACATAAGCTGCAAATACGATGAAGAAGAGCTACTCTCTCTTGCAATGACCTTCTATAGTTAGGTTATGAGGCGAGTGAACCCAACGCAACCGCTAGCCAACAACAAACATACAGCCGTTCATGCATTGAAGCGCAGCCACTGTCCAGCATAAAACCCACCACCGCATTTAGGCAAACAAGCGAAGGTCCGCACAAAGAGGAATTAGGCAAATGCAACGACACACAAACATGTGTTAAACTAAGCTCCAAGCTAAAGCAAGTTAATACATAAGTACATATGTACAGTGGCGAGCATTAATGGATGAATGTTTCCCACTTCTGTGCTTATGTGTTCATAAAACCTAATCCAAGCGCCTAATTTCAACCAAATTTTTGTTATTAATTAGCATATATATTATTTTAATAGAAAACATACAGAGAAATTTAATTCCATCTTGATTACCACGTTCTTCAGGGCGAAAAACTCAAACATCCACATTCATCCAATTTTGCTCGTGAGGAAAAAAATTATTTGGTATGGAGTAATAGTATTTCCTCCGTAGCCCTTTATATTTTGGGGCTGTTTTAATGCGCGTTGGCATGCTTTCCTTTAGTTCCGCTATGGTTACCCTTGGTTTTTGGGCCCATTCGTCCTCAACTCGGAGCCAAAGTTGATTCAAATTTGTGGGAACTTTTTCGTACACAGCCATCCTCTTTTTTAAAAATCCCATAGATTTTCGATCGGATTAGGAACTGGGCTTTGGGCAGCCCACTTTATCACACCAAATCATTGGCTAGATAACCAGTTTCGCATGATTTTCGCCTATTTTTGGGGTTACCGCCTTGCTGAAATAGTACCTCGTCTTCGGAATATGCGCTTATTCCGGCGAACTCAGACAAATCTTTTCTTAAAATATGAAGATATTCTTCCTTTTTCATAGCACCACTTATTTTTATTAATGGATCAAGTTTCCATCAGGTGAAACCGCCCCAACCCCTATAATTTCCTCCACAGTTTTCTTCGTTTTCTATTAAAATAATATATATGCTAATTAATAAAAAAAAATTTGGTTGAAATTAGGCGCTTGGATTAGGTTTTATGAACACATAAGCACAGAAGTGGGAAATATTCATCCATTAATGCTCGCCACTGTACATACCCTGCAGGCAAAACAACTAGTTGCATACTACAATTCTACCAGTTTGAAAATGTCGGGATCTAGTTGCCCAACTATCCATTTTACTTGAAAGCAACTGGTAGTTTTAACGTGGCGATGGCCTACGAGATGGCAATTGTCTTCCCTTGCATAAGCTTCATACTAGAAAAATACCACTCAGTTTCATACCAGTAGATAACACATCAGCTTCATACTAGAAAAATGCCAGTTAAGGGTATACTAGAAGAATACCAGTCAGAATAATACTAGAACAAGTAAGGAAGCCTAAGTTCGGGAGGAATCGAACATTACATACTCAGCTCTATGCTTTTATTGTTTGTTTGCGTTTGTTCGATATAGGATGTATTTTACATAAAGCGAGTGCCGCATAAAGTGGGCGTAGCCACGCCCATTTTAAACAGTTTTATCAGTCATCCAACTAAGCATATGAATATTATTCTTTGTGCAAAATTTCATTCCTTTATGACTTCTAGTTACAAAGATGTCGCGTTACAAATTCCCAAAGGGTGTTCCAGAAATATCTTTGTTAAAAAGTAGGCGTGGTCATAAACCGATTTAAATAAATTTTTGCGTGTCTATTAACACAAGTTATAAAAGTGTATAAACCAAGTTTCGTCATAATATCTCAATTATTTGTCGAGTTATGGGCTCCGAAATCTCGTAGATTCCTTTGTCTACAAAGAGGCGGTGCCACGCCCATTTTCCAAAATTTTTCTATTTTTTGTTCCGGTCTATTGTGGAACTCATGCCACAAAATTTCAATGAATTATCTCTATATTTGACAAAGATATCGCTTAAAATGTTTTTATTAGGCCACTTTATAGTTCCAATGTATAAAAGTGGGCGTGGTCGTCAAACCGATTTCGCTAAAATTTTGAACATGTATTACCACAAGTAATAAAAGTGTACACACCAAGTTTCGTCATTATATATAAATTATTTGTCGATTTATGGGCTTCGAAATCTCGTATATTCCTGTTTCTAAAAAGAGGCGGTGCCACGCCCATTTTCCAAAATTTTTGTGTTTTTCGTTTGACGTCCGCAGTTGGACTCCTGCTATGAAATTTCAATGATATATCTTTATATTTGACAGAGATATCGCTTAAAATGTTTTTATTAGGTCACTTTATAATACACATATATAAAAGTGGGCGTGGCCGTCAACCGATTTTGGAAAATTTTCGTCCAAACATTTGCCTAAGTAATTATATCACGCGTACCAAATTTCATCGATATATCTTCAACGGTTTCTCACTTATAACATATAAAACTTTCAATGTTTGACCCTTAATAAGTGGGCGTGGCACCGCCTATTTTCCAAAATTTTTGTGTTTTTTGTTTTATGTCCATAGTTGGACTCACGCGACAAAATTTCAATGATAGATACTTATATTTGACAGAGATATGGCTTAAAATGTTTTTATTAGGTCACTTTATAATACACATATATAAAAGTGGGCGGGGCCGTCAACCGATTTTAACTATTTTCCGTCCAAACCTTTGCCTAAGTAAGTAAATCACGCGTACCAAATTTCATCGATATACCTTCAATGGTTTCTGAGTTATGACATATAAAACTTTCAATGTTTGACCCTTAATAAGTGGGCGTGGCACCGCCCAATTTCCAAAATTTTATCAAATTTCTTCCTAGGGGCCTGAGCTCAATATGTGGGTAAAATTTCATCGCTCCAGATATATTAGTGACTGAGATACCAAATTTCCGATTTTTTCTATATAGGAAAAGTGGGCGTGGTCATGGTCCGATTTCGCCTATTTTCAATACCAACCGTCCCAGTCTCGATACCAACTTGCATTTAAAATTTCATCAAAATATCTCAATTTTTTCGCGAGTTAGAGTGGACAGACGGACGGACGTACGGACGGACGGACGGACATGGCTCAATCGATTTCTCTTTTCACCCTGATCATTTTGATATATATAAGTCTATATCTATCTCGATTATTTCATTCTGTTACAATCCACCGTTATGTGATTAAAACTATAATACTCTGTGTACTAGTACAGCTGAGTATAAAAATGCCAGTTCATCTAGGTGAAAAAATAGCATTTTAGTTCGTTTAATAAAGCTCACTTTAATTAGCTCAGTACTTTTTATACTCAGCTGTACTAGTACACAGAGTATTATAGTTTTAATCACATAACGGTGGATTGTAACAGAATGAAATAATCGAGATAGATATAGACTTATATATATCAAAATGATCAGGGTGAAAAGAGAAATCGATTGAGCCATGTCCGTCCGTCCGTCCGTCCGTCCGTCCGTCCGTCCGTCCGTCCGTCTGTCCGTCCGTCCGTCCGTCCGTCCGTCTGTAAACACTCTAACTCGCGCAAAAATTGAGATATTTTGATGAAATTTGGAACGCAAGTTGGTATCGAGACTGGGACGGTTGGTATTGAAAATGGGCGAAATCGGACCATGACCACGCCCACTTTTCCTATATAGAAAAAATCGGAAATTTGGTATCTCAGCCACTAATATAGCTAGAGTTTTAAAATTTTACCCACGTATTGAGCTCGGGCCCTTATGAAGAAATTTGATGAAGTTTTGGAAAATGGGCGGTGCCACGCCCACTTATTAAGGGTCAAACATTGAAAGTTTTATATGTCATAACTCAGAAACCGTTGAAGATATATCGATGAAATTTGGTACGCGTAATTTGCTTACATAGACAAATGTTTTGACGAAAAATTATCAAAATCGGTTTACGGCCACGCCCACTTTTATATATGTGTATTATAAAGTGACCTAATAAAACCATTTTAAGCGATATCTCTGTCAAATATAAAGATCTATCATTGAAATTTTGTCGCATGAGTCCAACTATGGACATAAAACAAAAAACACAAAAATTTTGGAATATGGGCGGTGCCACGCCCACTTATTAAGGGGCAGACATTGAAAGTTTTATGAGTCATAACTCAGAAACCGTTGAAGATATATCGATGAAATTCGGTACGCGTAATATAATTACTTAGTCAAATGTTTTGGCGAAAAATTATCAAAATCGGTTGACGGCCACGCCCACTTTTATATATAGGAAATATAAGGGGGCCTAATAAAAACATTTTAAGCGATATCTCTGTCAAATATAAAGATCAATCACTGAGATTTTGTGGCAGGAGTCCAACTATGGACATAAAACAAAAACTACAAAAATTTTGGAAAATGGGCGGTGCCACGCCCACTTATTAAGGAGCGAATATTGAAAGTTTAATAAGCCATAACTCAGAAACCGTTAAAGATATATCGATGAAATCTGGTACGCGTGATATATTTACTTAGCCAAATGTGTGGACGAAAAATTACCAAAATCGGTTGACGACCGCGCCCACTTTTATATATGTGTATTATAAAGTGACCTAATAAAACCATTTTAAGCGATATCTATGTGAAATATAAAGATAATTCATTGAAATTTTGTGACATGAGTTTTACAATAGACCGGAAACAAAAAATAAAAAAGTTTGGAAAATGGGCGTGGCACCGCCTCTTTTTAGACAAAGGGATATATGAGATTTCTTAGCCTTTAACTCGACAAATAATTGAGATATTATGACGAAACTTGGTTTATACACTTTTATAACATGTGTTAATAGACACGCAAAAATGTATTGAAATCGGTTTATGACCACGCCTACTTTTTAACAAAGATATTTCTGGAACACCCTTTTGGAATTTGTAACGTGAAGTCTTTGTAACTAAAAGTCATAGAGGGATGAAATTTTGCACTAACAATAATATTTGTATGCTTATTTGGATGATTGATATAAATTTTGAAAATGGGCGTGGCTGCGCCCTGTTTATGCAGCACTCGTTTCATATAAAATACACCCTATATCGAACAAACGCAAACAAACAATGAAAGCATACAGCTGAGTATCTAATGTTCGATTGCACTCGAACTTAGGCTTCCTTACTTGTTAAAGTAACATTTAGTACATATTACATACAGTACAAGCAAAGATGTATAGGAAGGTAGAATAATGGCTTCGTGTTACTGTGGCAGTTGGCTGATAGAATCTCCGATTTGGATGAAACCAAATCAATTAACTAAACTCTCTTAACCCTAGATAGATAACGCTATTTTATACCCCTGCAAAGATAAACATACGTCATAATGACGTATCTTCATTTAATGGCTTTTAAGGAGGTGAAAAATATAAAACTTATTTGTTTTTTGACTGAGATAATTTATTTCATTTATTTCCAGTCCTATGTGGAACATTTAAACATAAAATTAAAGACAATATGAGATTAATAAAGAAATTCATTTTTTTTTGACAAAAAGCTACAAAAATTAGACAGCCTTCACAAAAAGGTGCAAATTTCATTCTTAATTCTAAATTCATAGAGGTTTTTTGTTTACTTAACAAAACAACCCTTTAAATAATATATTAAAACAAAAATAAAATAAAATCAAGCAAGATTATATGCATGTGTTACAAACTTGGTTTTGGTGCTGTCCACACAGAGGTGTGTTACACTTGAAACATTATTTTTTTGACATGCGTCTTATTTTAGAAGGCCAGCACCAACAGTATTTTATTTTCTGGGAAGAGCCTGATTTCTACTGCCTTCGAGATCATTGCTGGTGTTATTTTTTGTCGTCTTCTTGGGTATCACTAACTCCATCTGAATTTTGTAGGGCAACTTGTATGGTGTTGCGCAAAGTTATTTGCAAAGAAGATATTTTAAGTCTTGTTTTCATCCGTATATTTGTTAACAAATTAAAACTAAAAAAAAAAAAACAAAAACAACATATTAATCTAATAAATTGAAACACAAAAGTGATAAAAAATTCATGCAATGGAAAAACCAAAATGTCACACTAAAGATAAAGCTACGTCGTTTTGACGTACGTTGTGATCATAACTCAGATAAAAAAAAACTTATGGCAAAAAATCGAGCACCAGCTATGAGCTACAACCACCGACTGAGAAAACTGAGCGTATGAAGTTGCTTCGGAAATAAATGAAAGTCTGAGAGAGTAAAAATAAAAATGAATACGTCATTTCGACGTGGTTTATCTAATTAGGGTTAAACTCTTCTTGCCACCTGCTTGAAACATATGTATATGTATGTATGTAATTGTTCTTGTGTACCCTTGCAGAAAAATAAATGAAAAGCCTTAAAATATTTATACTGTGAGAGATGGTTGTTTATTTTTGGCAAATTGGTAATAACTATTCTGACCCTTTTTTAAATAATAGCGTACAAACTGATATATTCAGTTAATAAACAAATTGGTATATTACTAGTAGAATACCAACTAGTATGATTTTGTCTTTTTAAAGGCGGTTGATTAACTAGTAGATAGCTAATTAGTATAATTTTGTCCGTTTCATACCAGTTGATCAACTAGTAGAAAACCAGCTGGTTGTATTTTTTCCTTTACATACCAGTTGATCAACTAGATTATTTTCATACTAGTTTAATTTTGCCTGCAGGGTAAATTCAGTTAAGCTGCCGATTTCCAATAGGCGAAGTTTAAGGATTATTGTTGCAATGTAACGGGCTGCGTGCGCGCAGTATCCCTATAAAAGGCGAACATTTCGCAGAGCAAGACAGTTGCAGTAATAGGCTGCAGCTGATAGGTATATTGTCAGTGGGGTTTCTCCACTGATAAAGAGTTGACTGGAGGTTTTCATTCCACTCAAACTTAGCTTATATTCTCAGAGGGTTTTTACCTCGGTTACGAAAGACAGATAGGGTTTTTACCTCACTATCTTTAGGAGATCAGTGTAGTTAAAAGCGTAGCAATAGACATTTTGTTAAATAAATAAATAAATAAATAAATATATATATATATATATATATATATATATATATATATATATATCTTAAATCGAAATTATATGTTGTTTTTTTTGTTTTTTGCTTGGAAAAGAAATAGGCCTTCTCTTTCCATGAACCCTGAACAGACTGAGCTTACCCTAGCTTCAAAGGAAAAGTCCGTCACAAGCGTAGGAGGTTATATAGGGTATCGAAACACTTTTGAGAGTAGGGGCCACCATAATGTACATACATACCTAATTACGTGGAATTTTGTTACAACACATACGATAAAAGATTGCAAGAAGGTCGAAATTTTAGATTTACCATGTTTGCGAATTCCAAATTGTTGCTGCGTACTAAAATTATACTCTTTGCTGCACCTGCACGGAATGGAAAACTGAGAGCTAGGCGGAAAGCTTTTTCGTCAGGCCGTGAAGCAATATTTTTGAAAAATGACTCAATGTTTTTGAGAACTGCGGTCAATTTATGGTCAGAAAATTCTTGTGAGGCGCAGGTTATACAAAGCTTTTTAGGACCATTTATTTGTACATTTGTTATGTTACTTTCATAGTTAGTTTTTCCGCCATCATTAGTAAGGAGAGCTGGATATATTTGGGATTTATTATAGACAATAACACTAATTTGAACATCACTAAATCCTCGTGCTCTTAGAGAGTCTCGAACCTCTAATATTGCTGGGGCTATTAAATTACTAAGTACTGTTGGACTTACGTTCATATCTATAACAAAAACAATATCCGCTTTGTTACCCGGTATTTTAACGGTGAAAACTTGTCCGAGTTGTCTTTGACCAATACTACCCGAACATTTAAGACAGCGGGACGGCAATTGAACAGCGATTTCCTTTTGCCTAAGGGAAAAACCATAAGCTGAAGCTATCACACAAGCTGCCATTTCCTCTTCTTTTTCCTCTGTTTCTGCGACAGCAGCGTCACATCTTGCGCGATAAGGGAGGGTATTTTCGAACAAGTAACCTGATGCCAATGAGGACTCTGGACTAAATATCTCGGAACAAATTTTTGAACGAGGAATTGTTACGGAAGGATCTGAAGTTACTGGTGCACACTTTCCGATCCCATATCCGTTTGCAAAAACTAAGTGATTTGCCGCGATTATGCCATCCACTTGAATGAAGTCATCATGTGGCTCATAATTGCCATTCCCGAGTAATCCTCGTGTTCTACTAGTATAAAAACCATTGACTCCGATGTGGCAAACTTTCAAATCTTGAGTACAGATAACCTCGATACCATATTCCGAATACAATGAGATACTGTGGAATAAACGCCATGCATGGATGCCGTTGATATGCATTGGAAACTCAGCTTGGTTACCATTAAATTTTAAAACACCAGTATCTGATATTTCAGCGTAATTTCCATCACGATCTGCTAAAGCGATCATTTTTAATTTACCATTATTTAGTTGTGCAATTACGCTAAAATTATTATCGACACTATCCTGCGCTAAAATATATTTACAGCTTCCTGGGAAAGAATAATGTTGTCCGTCAAAAGTGAAAAATTGGTGTCCATCGGCGATTTGGCCGCGTAGGTTGAAGCCTGAATAGAATAGCCAATATCTTAGATTACTTCCGCTGAGAATACTTTCCCAATTTTCGTGACGTAAAAAGCTTATCAAACTCCACTGAATTGATAACGCACTTGAAATATAGTCGGTTATATCAATTGATTCTAAAATTGCGCGGAATAGCGACACACATTCATTGAAGTAACCGATGGAATATCCAACGAATGCATTTGCCTCCAATTGCAAAGACACAGAATTTATGGCATCTGTGAACAGCTTCGTGAGTTCTGTAAATATATGTACATCGTCTGCTGGTTTATTTAGTAGCTTATCCTCTAAATATTTCCGCAATTTGTCGAAGAATTCGGTTATCTCTTGAGTAATTGGAAATATGCGCAATTGATCAGAAAGAGTATTAATTAATTCTACAAGGTGCTCAGTAAAGCGAAGTTTTTCCAACTTTTCGTTAAGCTCATATCTCAGATATTCAATTGTTGGTAATTTTTTCAAAGAATTTCTTACTTTTTGGAAAAGATCTACAATAGATCTGTTTACTAGTTCCAAAATTTCTTGGAAAGCTTCATTTAATGGAGCAATTGCTTCACTAATTGCTTGTATATAGCTTTTTAAGTAAGGTGCGTAACTTTTTAAAACGCTTAAAACCAATTCCACACCTGCTGCTATAACATTCTCTATTAGCACTTTTAAGTCACCAAATACTCTCAGAATCATGTCAAACCAGTTCTTCAAAGCTGGAAGCATTGTATCTCTAATAATGGCTTTAAGCTGTATACTGCATTCTAAGATAGTTCTGTGAACAGTTGCATATAACTCTGCAGTGCTTTTTGTTATATTACTACCAATTTGCACAATCGCCTTGTAAATTTCTTGGCTTAAAGAGTCAATTAGTATTTAAATAAATATATTGATTTTTATGTTTAAAATGTATGATTGTGATTAAAAACTTACCACTCCATGCTTATTTTTTTCAAGACAGGATCACTCTCCAACTCAACAAGAACTTCTTTGACTTTTTTCTCATAGTATGTCTTCAGTTTTAATACATCAATCATACTATCCCTTAATAATTTTGCCTGCTTCTCAATGGCTAGGCAGGTAGAATTATGTGTGTCCTTAATCTTTTGTTTAACTGATTCAATGTTCCTTTGGATTTCCAGTTCGGCAACATTCTTTTAAAATAAATAAATAAAAGTATTAATATAACAGCTCTCGTACTCAAACAACACGTGTTGCACATAAGTTACACGTGATAGAAATTGGCTTACTACATCTTGTTCAATATTTCAAATAATTAGGGGATTTTCTATCCCTTGCACGATTGTAAGATTGCACGGATTGCAAATATCCTAGACCAAAATATGCAACACATCGAGAGAACCCTATTGTACAATCGTAGGAAATTTTAAGAAGCGGCTTTACTTTTTCGCCAAAGGGGCGCCTTCATCAATCACTTTTTAATAAATAAATCTTTTTATTTTAGTAAATTTAATAAATACCCACAAAATATAACAGTTTAAGCAAAATTTCGATGCTCAAATTGAGATTGAAATTAACAATTGGAAAATGTAAGCTGACGCAGGGTAACAATTAATTTTCTACACTTCATTGCAAATAAATATTGTACATAGGTTTTGGTGTAGCATATTTTTAAGGTCTAATATATTTCTGTGCAAATGCTTTTGTTGTTGTGTGTTGAAAACTTTGCAATCCACGCACCCCTAAATAAAGGACTAGACAAATAATATTTTGCAGTCTTACTTCAGTGCTAGAAAGGCAACTTTCTGCAGGTATGCCAGTCATTCGTTACAAAATACGCTACTCCCTACTGTACATATAGTGCGCATATTTTGAACTTCTGCTGTTGGATGCTACATATGTCTACTACCATTATTGAATTACCCTCAAAACTTCTCATTTTCGTCATACAATTTGGCAATTTTAAAATTTCCATCGAAGGAAAAAATTTCATTCTATGTAAACATATTTGAAATCCTCTAACGGCCTTATTCCGTGGGGTAACATAATTTACTTTACCGCTAAAGTGAAGACTTGACCTTTGAACACCCTTCTCGTATTCTAGCAGCAGGATAATTATATTACCGCCTAGTAGCCCCGGAGCAAAATGAAATATATATGTACATACATGGGCCTGTAGAGAATATACATATCGGACCCTAAATCATAAAGTGGCACAACTCAAAATTCAAAAATTTTCAGGAGAGCCAAAAAACTTTTTTTCATTACAAGCAATCGTATGGCAAATGGCAGGTATAATGGTTATTTTTCGGTCGAAAGAGACAGTTGAAAAAATTTCATTCTACTAAATTCACGGCAACTCTGTTTGCATACGGAAGTGTTTTTATACTCGTCTCGGGAAAATTATTTAAAATCAAGGCGAAAAGCTCGCGAGAAATTTGTGTACATGCGAAAAGTGGATCGCGTGTGCCATTTTATCGGAGGATATTGAAATTCCCTAAGATAAGTGCTTTCCAGTTTATCTTAGCAATTATATATCCAATAAACATACGTTTATACATATATACATACCACATATACATACATACATCTAACAACATACAAATATTTTTTTTCTATTTTGTTTTGTGCAGTTTCATCGCTGTCAGCTGTTACCGGCCAGCAGGGTGTTGTCAAACCTGTGAACTGCATTGCCGACATCCATTTGTCGAACCTGTAAACTGCATTACCGGCATGAAGTGCACTGCAATATGCTCAAAAAATAGAGCACACCAACTTAAACATACATAATTAATAAATATAACTAAAATAAAACATAAATCCATATATAAATAAATAAAATAACTAAAAATAATAATAATAATAATAATAATAATAATAATAATAATAATAATAATAATAATAATAATACTAAAAATTGTATGTACATATTTACAGATTAACAAGAAAATCAATATTATATGAGTGCTCCAAGCACTCCTTCCAACAGAAACAATGCGTATTTTACAATAAAATCGCATTTTTCCAACCAGTCAGCTAGAACTACAGAAAATACCATAGCTGACTCTCTCTCTAGCTCACGTTCTTCTTCTCCTTTAGTGACAGCTACAACTGGCATAATGCAAAAAGATAGTGAAAAAGATAGTGGAAAGAAAGGGGCTGTCCAGACCGGAATCGATCGCTACATCCTCGTGAAAAGAAAGCGAACTCCGGAAAAGACTGGAAACGCTAGCAAAATAATTAGAAAAACCCCACCCCCACCAAAAGGATTAACAAAAGGCACCCCAAAATTGGCTCTAGGCAACAACAGATTTGGTGTTCTTGCGGAAGAAGAAAAAAAAAACAACTGAAACCCCTCAAAAGAAAATCAAGCCTCCCCCAATTTACTTAAGAGAACAAAGTTCCAATGTCCTTGTTAATAAATTGGTTGAGCTAATAGGGCCAAAGAATTTTCATATTGTACGCATTAAAAAGGAAATATTCCTGAAGTTAAAATTCAAACGTATGGTGAAGAATATTTCCGTAAAGTCACTGGTGATTTTGAGAAAAGCAAAAGGTCGTTCTATACCTACCAGTTAAAAAGTAGTCGCGCCTTGTCCGTGGTGCTAAAAGGAATAGAAAGTTCTGTGAATCCGGCAGATATTGAAACTGCTTTAAAAAAAGAAGGCTTTAGGGTAAGATATGTATATAATATAAAAAACAAATCCAATATACCACAGCCGATGTTTAGGGTGGAGATAGAACCTGACTTCCAACTCCTCAAAAAGGGAGAAGTACATCCCATCTACAACTTAAGGTATATTCTTCACCGTCGAATTTCAGTGGAGGAACCACATAAACGTTCGGGTCCTGTTCAATGTCATAACTGTCAGGAATTCGGACACACCAAAAGGTATTGTACATTACCTAGTGTTTCCGTGATTTGTGGGGATTTGCACACAGCCAGTGATTGCAAAAAACCCAAAGAAAATCCTGAGACAAAGAAGTGCAGTAACTGTGGTGAAAATCATACTGCAAACTACAGGGGTTGTGCTGTATACATCTCCTTAAAAGGAAAGGGAAATACAAAAATTGTTAACAAAGTTCCGGCTACAGCCCCTCAAACTTTATCCAAAAATATTAACACATTTACTCCACAAAATAACCTAGGGACATATGCCCAAGTCCTTAAGCGAACACAACCCTCCGGAACGCAGACTCAAGAAAATACAACGCCAACAACAAACCTCGAAAAAACTTTGAATAGTTTTGTACAAATGATGCAAGAGCATATGAAATCAATGCAAAACATGATGCAAGAATTGATTAGAAATCAAAATCTCTTACTGCAAACTATTTTATCCAGACCATGAATTGCCTCAATATAGGTTTTTGGAATGCTAACGGCCTAAGCCAACATCGGAATGAACTCCAACTATTCCTAGAAAATCACCAAATCGACATAATGTTAGTGTCTGAAACCCATTTGACATTATTTAATAATTTTTATATAGACGATTATGCATTCTATAACACTAAGCATCCCGAAGGAAAAGCTAGAGGAGGAACCGGGATACTTATTAAAAGAAGGATTACACACCATGTGCTAGAAGAATATTGCAAGGATTATATTCACTCAACATCAGTGCACGTAGAAGACAGCTCTGGTGGGCTCACTGTAGCTGCAATATACTGTCCTCCCCGTTTCAATATAACAGAATCCCAATTTACTGAATTCTTTTCCAAGTTGGGCCGAAGGTTTCTTGCAGCAGGTGATTATAACGCTAAACATACATTTTGGGGTTCCAGACTGATAACACCAAAGGTAAGAAACCTATTCAAAGCAATTTTAAGCAACGACTTAGACATTATTTCCACTGGCCAGCCAACATATTGGCCAACTGATAGAAGCAAAACTCCCGACTTAATAGATTTTGGTGTAACTCGTGGAATCGAAAGAGAATTAATTAAGATAAAATCGGCTTTAGATCTATCATCTGATAACTCTCCTTGTGTTACAACTATTGATATAATCCCATCTTTCAACGAATTGAATTCGAGCTTAACCAATAAATTTACAAACTGGCTTAAGTACAAAAAATTTATCAGTTCTCATACGAAATTAAATACAAGCCTTAAATCAGCAGCCGAAGTAGACTCTGCGATTACTGACTTCACAAATGTTCTTCAAGTAGCAGCAAGAATATCAACGCACCCACAGCCTAACACTACCCAGAGGAGTGTCCCTAATTATTTCAAAGGAAATGATATCACCGATCTAATTCACAAGAAAAGGCAAGTTAGAAAAGACTGGCAGAGGTTACGCTCTCCAACTTTGAAGTACGAACTGAAAAAATGCACGAAAGAGCTCCAGACGCTATTGCACGATAAAAAGAAGCAGATTTTCAAAACAGAATTAAGTCCTTGACAGCCACATCTTCTACAGACTACTCACTGTGGCGGTCACTGAAAACTTTCAAAAGGCCAGTTTTGCAGGACCCTCCAGTACGAATCGAAAACGGTGAATTTGCTCGAAGTGACCAGGAAAAAGGAAATGCATTTGCAGCCTACCTTTCGCGGGTATTTACTCCAAATCCAGGGGACAAATTCCTCCCAGAACATGCCCTTCGCATACCAACAGTCTCTCTCCAATTCAACATAAATGACCTGAATAACGTTATCTGTAACGACATCCAAAAAAATAAGGCACCCGGACACGACAGAATAACCGGTGAAATGGTAAAACAACTCCCTCCAGTTGCTACTAAGTTATTACTATATGTTTTCAATTGTCTCATGCGACTAAACTACTTTCCTGAATCTTGGAAACTTTCCGAAATCATTATGATTCCAAAACCAGGCAAAAACCCAACCCTGTTAAACTCTTACAGGCCAATTAGCTTAATTTCAATATTTTCCAAACTATTTGAAAAGTTGTTGCTGAAAAAAATGCAGCCCATCCTAGTCACACACGGGACTATACCAAGTCACCAATTCGGGTTTAGGGAGAAACATGGAACGATAGAGCAGGTGCATAGAATAGTAACTCAAATACGGTCGGCTTTTGAAACCAAAAAGTATTGCACTGCACTGTTCCTAGACGTAGCACAAGCTTTCGACAAGGTATGGCTAGAAGGACTATTATTTAAAATAAGACGTACACTTCCGTACAATATATACCTTATTTTAGAGAACTTTCTAACGGGAAGGAAGTTTCGAGTAAGGCAAAAAAGTTATACCACTGAAAGCTATCCAATCTTCGCCGGAGTTCCACAAGGTAGTGTTTTGGGGCCCATTCTATATTTAATATTCACAGGTGACTTGCCCACTAATGAAAATCTCGTTACTTCAACATTTGCTGATGACACAGCAATACTTAGTGTGCACTCAAATCCCTCAACGGCTGCCAGACGGTTGCAAAGCCATCTAAGAATTGTGGAACAATGGCTTTCAGATTGGAGAATTAAGGTCAATGAATCTAAGTGTGTACAAGTCACTTTTACTCTAAAAAAAGATACCTGCCCCTCTGTCTCAATTAATGGCAAAATAGTAACCAAAAAAGATTACGTCACCTACCTTGGTGTTACCTTAGACAGAAGGCTTACTTGGAAATATCATATTGATAATAAGATAATGCAAGCAAAGCTGAAAATAAGCAATTTACAATGGATCATTGGTCCAAAATCTAAATTAAGCCTAGACAACAAAATACTTTTATTTAATATGGTGATAAAACCATCCTGGATATATGGAATACAGCTTTGGGGTTCAGCATCCAAATCTAGTCTAGAAAGAATACAAAGGCTACAATCTAAGATACTAAGATCAATATGCCGGGCGCCTTGGTACGTGAAAAATTCCACTATACACAGGGATCTAAAGATTAACACAGTTGTTGAAGAAGTAAAAAATATACAAACTAATTACGCCACAAGACTAGGCAATCATCCAAACATACTGGCTAAAAGCCTGTTAGAACAGAGATACCCCAGGCGGTTAAAGAGAAAGGATATCCAGCTAAATTGTGATCAAGGCTAGAGCCACTTTAAACTTCGAATAGCCTATCCTATTAGGCCGTAAAACCTCTAAATTACAAAAAGCAGCTTACTGAAATTCCTTCCATTCAGAAAGCTACAACAGCATTTACTAATACATGTGTATAACATATATATGATTGTGTTCCGGACGAGCCTATCCCATTAGGCCGATAAAATTCCTAAGTTCATACACGCAGCTTATTGGAATTCCTTCCATTCCGAAAGCTGCAACAGCACTTACTAATGCAACACACGATTGTGTCATCGATAAGCCTGCCCTGTCAGGCCGTACGAACTTTTAATACTATACAATCAGCTGCTTGGAATTCCATTCCATTCCATTCCGACGGCAAAATTACATGTATAATGAAAATGAATAACATAATAAACGAATATAAAATAAAATAACGTACATACTCTTAGTAAAAACAAAAACATTCACATACCATAATAAATGTATTCATAAGTATTTATTTTATATCAAATAAAATTTTCATCCATATGTTATTTGAAGCAGTGGCAACGAATAACGTCATTGTTTTCTAGGTTAAGATTCTATAAAAATTGTCATATTCTCCAAGAATAATACAATAAAAACTATATCCGAGAAAAAAAAAAAAAAAAAAAATTCTATGTAAACTAGGAAGGAAAAAAATCATGCCGATGTAAGTATTAGGGTGCGTTTATGTCGGAGCAATAGAAGAAAGAAAGATAGCAGTGGGTGATATACGCTTATCGGAATAGCGCTGTTATCAGTGTATATTGAAGCTATGGATTTGTCTTTAGTGTATTGTGGTACTTAAATAAAATGTTTAGAGTAACCGAAAAGGTTTAAAAGTGTATAATGTCCATTAAGAATTTATTGCAAAATCCTTCCGTATTCTGAAAAAATAGCATTAAATACGATTACACTTTCAAAGTTCTATTTTGGTTTTTTCTACTTTGTGGCTTATTATGAAAAATTCACATAGAGACTTTTGAGAGTGGACTACTCATATATGTTCACATGCATACATAAGAAATATTTACATACCCTGCAGGAAGTGCATCTAACTTAAAACTGACTTAAACTGTTAACAAAGACACTAGTGGTCACTTTTAATTGTATATTTTCTTTGAAAAAGGCTAACTACTTTTGTTTGGGAATGGCGATAAAAAAGTCAGTCCTGTGTACTTCTGCATTACTTGGAATGTAACTATAAACTAACTTTTTTTGGGTGACAAATAATTGATCCCAAAATATAACATCATTCATTATTAGAAAATTATACAAAAAATACAAGGTAAATGGTTGCAGATGTAGCTGTTACATACATACATACATGTTTACATTCATAGAATTTGCAAAAGTTTCGACATTATTCCCCTTATGATAGAAACGAACTTACTTTGCTCTGCTTGCTAGACTTTTCAAAGGCTTTTGATTCTGTCGACCACACACTTCTTTATAAAAAATTTGAGGCATACTTTGGGTTTTCAAAAAGCGCCTTAATGGTCATAAGTAGTTACCTAAATGGAAGATCCTAATTGGTTAACACAGGATGCGAAGTATCGGGTGTAAAAAACGTCTGTCAAGGTGTCCCACATGGTTCCATTCTTTGGCCCTTATTATTTAGCTTATTTATAAATGATATTTTCTCAGTGTGTCAGCCCATGAGCATGCATGCATACGCTGATGACATACAAATGTATTTATCTGGCAATTTTTCGGATATTGACTTCCTCTGCCACAGGGTCAATGATGATCTGTCTTCTATACGACACTGGGCTGATAATAATGGTCTTTGCCTCAATACGAAAAAATCCTTTGTATTACCCATTGCAAAGAAAAAGCTTACTAATGTCACAATTCCTAAAATATGTATTGATAAAACCTCTATTCAATTTGCGTCTAAAATCACGAATCTGGGTCTTGTCACCAACTCGAATCTAACTTGTACGGATCATATTAACACAGTTATTGGTAAGGTATACTCCATATTACGCAATCTGAGGCAATCGGCACCGTTCACACCTCTTCAAATTAGGAAAAGGCTGAGTATTCAGTTAATTTTACTAATAATAACATATTCAGAGTTAAAATATAACAAGTTGGATTCGCGTTCTGCGCATAAAGTTGAAGTAGCTTTCAACCACGTAACTCGTTACGTTTTCGGGTTACGAAGGTTTGATCATATTTCTGAATGGAGGTCCAAACTCTTAGGATGTGACATCTTCAACCAGTGGCGTAGTAAACCCCCCCCCCCCCCCCCCGAAAGATTCGTTTTGACCATAAAACCATCTTTGACTTTATTAGCATACATTTCTTTTTCAGGAAAAAATCAATGAGAATAGTAATTTTTCGAAATTGGTAATTCGAAATTTAGCGCTTTTTCACGAAGTATTACTTATAATTCTAGCGTTTGTTGAGCCGTAGGAAAGTGCAAGAACCGCAGGAATTTTACCACAATTTACATTCTTTGTACTTATATTCGCTCTTTTGAGGTAAAATTCCTACGGTTCCTGCACTTCCCTACGGCTCAACAAACGCTACAATTATTATACGGTATTGCTGTTATTAACATGCTAATAACAGAAAAGTAACGCCAATTATTTAAATTTCAAGTTTTCTTTCAATTACTTATCATCTTAATCAAATAATATTAGTATAAACTACAATGGGAATAAATATGCAATGTATAAGAGTATCTGAACTTGAGATTTTACTTAATGTCTGTCAAAATGGAATATTAAAAAACTAAATTATATAAGAAAATTATTATTTATAACCGTAGGACATAGGTAGAAATATTTTATCGTGTACATCTATTCCAAATTGCTTGTTTAATGCAAAATTTTAATAATTTGTGTTAAAAGTAGAGCTCTCGATTATTTTTTTTTTGAACATTTTCGAGTAGCCCGAACAGTTGTTGTTCCAATACTCGAAGAGTTGTTTGTTTGTTTATTACCCGTATGTTTGTACGAGCATTTGAACAATTCGGGTATTTTGAAGTTTGTTTTTTTCTTTTGTTTATTATTATTTTTTTTCTTTATATCGACGGCTGAGAATAAGATCGCCCTATTTCAAAAATTGTTTCAAAAAGCCCTATTCCAAAAATTGTTTGAATAACGTCCTATTTCAGATTTTGCTTCAAAAACGCCCTATTTCAGAATCTGTTTCAATAACGTCCTATTTCAGACAATTATTCAAAAACGCCCTATTTCAGAGAAATATATATGGAATTTTCTATGAAATAGGGCGTTTTTGAAGCAAAATCTGAAATAGGACGTTATTGAAACAATTTTTCAAATAGGGCGTTTTTGAAAATTTTTTTGAAATAGGGCGATCTTATTCTCAGCCGTCGATATGTAGTTTTTTTTATTTTTGCTTTTCCGATACACATTTTTTTTGTTTGTAAGCTCGAATGCTCGAATGTTTGTACAGGCATTTGAACAACAAACGGGCTTCAAACATAAACGATCAGATCGAATTGCTCGATACCCGGGTATCTAGGGCTCTAGTTAAAAGTCGATTTTATTGAAAAATATATACAGTGACTCAAAAATAAAATCATACGCCAGAGTTTTTAAATTTTTTCTAATAGTTCTGTCGAAAATTTGACTCTCTTATTTTCGTTTAAAAATGTAAACAATTTTTCAATAAAAATCGCCTTAAGCAGGATTTCCAAGCTTATGGAAAAATCCGAAAAATCGTAGAAATTTTAAAAGTGGATTCAAAATTTCAAAGCGCGGCCAGAATTTATAGAAGATTTTGAGGAGATTTCTAAGTGTACTGTTATGTAGCCAACCAATGTTAGTGTAAAAAGTGCTATTCTCAATGCTGTAAAAATTTCCGCCGATTTTAGTAATTGTTTTCTGTAGGGTGTTTGCGTTATATGTACGTGAGACCGTTCCAATTAAAATTTCCGAAAAGCCAATGAAATTTTTCAAAAAGTTGAATGTTGCATATTATTATATTACAATTGAATGAGCTGCAAAATTGCATACTCAAAAATCTTCTAAAAAATGTAGCTTTATAATTCTTAGCCCTTTTTTTATGATAAGTACTTCCTTAACTTTGAAAAATTGGAAATACTAAAAATACTGCCTAAAAAGTTAACAATAATCGCTGCTAAACATCTGGGTTACTTTCAAGCATCACCTACATTAACCAAGATATGCGTTAGAAATATAAACATTAAAATTAAATATAAAGCACAAAAAGAAAATTATTGTAGGTACATATGAAAAACCCTGTATCTAGTAGTGAAGTGCGGCTTTGTGTGACGTAATTTTTTGTCCGCTAACTACTAATTGTACTAGATATCATGTCCGAGGGTTAATTTGACTGAGTCTGACAGAGCAACATAACAAAACCAATTTTTAACATGAAAAAGAGTGATAATTTTTTTTTAAATATCCCAACTTTAAAAGTTTAAAACTATAAACTTAGAATTATTGGAAACCAAGGATATTATTGAAAAGTGTTAATAATTACTTGAACCTTTAGGATTCATCCCGATTACTTAAATGAAATGCTTTAAATAATAAATATTCAAGTTGAAACTAGCACTTAAAAATATGTAAGAAAAAAACAAAAAAATTAACTTCAGATATGCTAAGTTACGACCATCTGGGGCAAGTGCAGAGTATGGGGCCAGGAAAAAAGCGATGAATTATTGTTCCCCATTCTATTTCCAATATGTGGGTATATTTTTTTTCTGTAATTGTAACAATTTTACAAAATTCAATTTTGGGCGCATAAAACTTGAAAATCTACCTATGCGCGTAGATTTCCAGAAGAGAATATGAGACTTACTTTTGAAGTATAGTTAAAGGCCCTTGGCAACTGACAATCTGGCATGTCAAGCAGTGTGTATGTGTGAGTTTTTTGTGTGTGTTAGTGCAATCGGCAGTCGTCGTGCTACACGTTCTTGTTCGGGCTCGCGTTGATGAGAATCAAATCTTTTAGATATTTGCGTCAATCAACGACACTCACACATATGTATACACTTCTTAACATTCCAGATTTTAAGTGGCCAAGGGCCGTAAGAGTTTGATATCTATATATTAATAGGCTAAAATTTTTTCCATACAAACAATTGTCAGGCTGTTTAGCACATTTAACATACTCATATCCACATAAAATTGATATGGATGTGTTCGTATGAGTCAGGAGCAGTGCATAGGCATATAATTTTTTTCGTAAATTATTTAATTTGTTTATAATTAATAAATAAAGTTTTTAGTTAAGAGAAAGAGATATCGGAAAAATGTTTACAAATATCGTAAACACAGTTGAAGAGTTGCTTTAATTTCAAAGCACTCTCTCTCTTTCTTTTTGATATGAATGACATTGGCAGCGTTGCCACTTAAAAAAATTTAAAATTTACCAAAATACAAAATTAAAGTAACCAAAACCAGAAACAGGTAACCAATATAAATTAGCGCTGCTGTGTCCGTGTGAATCGCTTGGCTTTGTCAGTGGTAGGTAGGTAGATAGACATGTACTTACAAATGCTTGCATGCATAGCCGTGCAAATGCAAATATCTTCACTTCGCTTCGTTGCTGTTGTTGTTGTTGTTGTTTTCTGCAACAATACGACAAATAGGCAAAATAAAAAGGACCAACCTGTTTGAACATGTATGCAAATGTATGGATATGCATACCTACATCTACCTATTTAATTTTCTGAGCAATATTGGTATCAAATGAGGCTCAAGGTTTTGAGCAGGACTTCGATATGAAGCTCTTTTAATTGTGACCTCTAGGCCGGGTTTCCAGATATAGGTCAAAACGAGGACCGGATAATCCTTGAATGTTTCTGAGCAAAATTGGTATCAAATGAAAGGTTTTGAGCAGGCCTTCTATAGGGAGCTCTACTCTTTATGATTCCTAGGTCGGGTCCCGAGATATGGGAAAAAAAAGAGGACCAGGATGATCCTTGAATATTTCTGAGCAAAATTGGTATCAAATGAAAGGTTTTGAGCAGGCCTTCTACAGGGAGCTCTACTCTTTATGATTCCTAGGTCGGGTCCCGAGATATGGGAAAAAAGAGCACCAGGATGATCCTTGAATGTTTCTGAGCAATATTGGTATCAAATGAAAGGTGTTGAGCAGGACTTTGATATGAAGCTGTTTTAATTGTGACCCCTAGGCCGGGTCTGCAGATATGGGTCAAAACGAGGACCCGGAGGATCTT
This sequence comes from Urophora cardui, assembly GCA_960531455.1. Taxonomy (NCBI): domain Eukaryota; kingdom Metazoa; phylum Arthropoda; class Insecta; order Diptera; family Tephritidae; genus Urophora; species Urophora cardui. The sequence goes on along the minus strand of OY482675.1, from coordinate 42,324,379 downwards.
CATGTTTCTGAGCAATATTGGTATGAAATGAAAGGTTCTGAGCAGAGATTCCACACGGATCTCTGCTCTTTATGATTCCTATGTCGGGTCCCGAGATATGGGGCAATACGAGGACCTGGATGATCCTTGAATGTTTCTGAGCAATATTGGTATCAAATGAAAGGTGTTGAGCAGGACTTTGATATGAAGCTGTTTTAATTGTGACCCCTAGGCCGGGTCTGCAGATATGGGTCAAAACGAGGACCCGGATGATCTTCATGTTTCTGAGCAATATTGGTATCAAATGAAAGGTTCTGAGCAGAGATTCCACACGGATCTCTGCTCTTTATGATTCCTATGTCGGGTCCCGAGATATGGGGCAATACGAGGACCTGGATGATCCTTGAATGTTTCTGAGCAATATTGGTATCAAATGAAAGGTGTTGAGCAGGACTTTGATATGAAGCTGTTTTAATTGTGACCCCTAGGCCGGGTCTGCAGATATGGGTCAAAACGAGGACCCGGATGATCTTCATGTTTCTGAGAAATATTGGTATCAAATGAAAGGTTCTGAGCAGGGATTCCACACGGATCTCTACTCTTTATGATTCCTATGTCGGGTCCCGAGATATGGGGCAATACGAGGACCTGGATGATCCTTGAATGTTTCTGAGCAATATTGGTATCAAATGAAAGGTGTTGAGCAGGGTTTTCACATAGAGATCTATTCATTATGAGTCCTAGGTCGGGTCCCCAAATATGGGTCAAAATGTGACTCCGGATTAACCCGGAATGTTTCTGAGCAATATTGGTATCAAATGAAAGGTGTTGAGCAGGACTTCTGCACGGAGCTCTACTCTTTATGATTCCTAGGCCGGGTCTCCAGATATGGGTCAAACGTGGACTCGGATGATCTTGCATGCCAGGAAAAAAAGTAATAAGGAAAAGGGAATAAATATCCCATTCCGAAACTGTTTACACAATGTTCATGAATACCCGTTATTCACGCTTTAATTTTTTTATTTTCATTTATTTATTATTTTATTTCTTTTTATTTTTTATTTCCATTTATTTATTATAACTATTATTTCTTTTTATTTAAATATTTTGTTCTTTTTATTTCAATTTTACTTAATTCGTCTTTGTTATACTTTATTACTTTATTTTTATTTGTACCATTTTTGATTTACTTCGTTTTTGCTTCGTTAGCAAATGTGCCCATTATCTATATATTAATAGGCTAACATTTTTCCCATACAAACAATTGCCAGGCTGTTTTGCACATTTAACATACTCATATCCACATAAAATTGATATGGATGTGTTCGTATGAGTGAGGAGCAGTGCATAGGCATATAATTTTTTCTATAAATTGTTTAATTTCTTTATAATTAATAAATAAAGTTTTTAGTTAAGAGAAAGAGATATTTTAAAATTTTTTACAAATATCGTAAACACAGTTGAAGAGTTTCTTTAATTTCAAAGCACTCTCTCTCTCTTCCTTTTTGTATGCATATTGGGATCGTATTCAAAAAGTGCATTCTTCTCAAATAACTGCTGTATGAGTGAAATCTTTGTCTATGAGTGATTTGTAGATTTGTTGCCCTCAAAAATTCCATTATATTGACATCTCTATGAGTGATTTGTAGATATAAACGTCAGACCGATAGAGCGCAAGAAAACTCAAAAGCTCCAACCAAGAAGTAGGCCGTGCGATATTCCATATATAGAGAAAAGGGAGCAACCAATTACACATACATGGAAATTAAAACCTCCATCGAATACTTTGCCGAAACCATTTTTGGCGCTCAAATATATTTTGTTATATGGATGCCACACTTATTTACTTTAGATTGTGCCAATACATACATAGTATGTGTACTTTTCAATTATTTTCATTTAATTTTTGTTTTCATTTCACTTTATTCAATGTTAGGTCTTTTTTACTTTCATTTATTTATTATTTTATTTCCTTTTATTTTTTATTTCCATTTATTTATTGTATTATTTCTTTTTATTTAAATATTTTATTCTTTTTATTTCAGTTTTACTTAATTCGTATTTACTCCATATATTAGGTGTTTTTTATTTTTTTTTCATTTCAATTTTTGTTTTAATTTCACTTTATTTACTGTTAGGCCTTTTTCTATTTTCATTTATTTATTATTTTATTCTATTAAATGTGCCCATTATTTATGTACATATATATTTACTTTCATTTATTTACTCTTTTATTTCTTTTTGTTTTAATATTTTTTCTTTTCATTTCAATTTTACTTAATTCGTCTTTATTATACTTTATTACTTTATTTATATTTGTACCATTTTTGATTTACTTCGTTTTTGCTTCGTTAGCAAATGTGCCCATTATTTATGTAAATATACATTTACTTTCATTTATATTTATGTACATATACATTTACTTTCATTTATTTACTCTTTTATTTCTTTTTGTTTTAATATTTTTTCTTTTTATTCCAATTTTACTTAATTCGTCTTTATTATACTTTATTACTTTATTTATATTTGTACTATTTTTGATTTACTTCGTTTTTGCTTCGTTGGCAAATGTGCCCATTATCTATATATTAACTGCTTGCCCAGAATGGTGTGGCTGTAGTACGTAGTAAGAGCTGTCAAAAGTTAAAACAGTACAATTGCATTGCAATGCCCACAATGTGTAGCTGTGTCTGTAGCGTGTAGTTGTGGCTGTAGTAGAAGTAGAGTTAACTTTAACTTTGTAGCGCGCTACAGTGTGACAGCTCAATTTTTTAATGACGGAAATTCGAAATGAAGGACGAAGAAACGGAAAAATGAATTGAACTTGTAAAAAATAAAGAGTTTTTATGGAATTTAAGGAATCCCCTGTACAAAAATATAAAAAAGATGACATATATGAGATACACTGAGCTACACCATTGTGTTCACATTTTCGAGCGTTGCCACAAAATCAGTCATCAGCTGATGTAGTAAGCTATGTAGTCCATAGCTGTAGTACAACATTCTGGGCAAGCAGTAATAGGCTAACATTTTTCCCATACAAACAATTGCCAGGCTGTTTTGCACATTTAACATACTCATATCCACATAAAATTGATATGGATGTGTTCGTATGAGTGAGGAGCAGTGCATAGGCATATAATTTTTTCTATAAATTGTTTAATTTCTTTATAATTAATAAATAAAGTTTTTAGTTAAGAGAAAGAGATATCGTAAAATTTTTTACAAATATCGTAAACACAGTTGAAGAGTTACTTTAATTTCAAAGCACTCTCTCTCTCTCTCTTTCTTTTTGATATGAACATTGGCAGCGTTGCCACTTAAAAAATTTAAAATTTACCAAAATACAAAATTAAAGTAACCAAAACCAGAAACAGGCAACCAATATAAATTAGCGCTGCTGTGTCCGTGTGAATCGCTTGGCTTTGTTTGTGGTAGATAGGTAGATAGACATGTACTTACAAATGCTTGCATGCATAGCCGTGCAAATGCATATATCTTCACTTCGCTTGGCAAAATAAAAAGGACCAACCTGTTTGAACATGTATGCAAATGTATGGATATGCATACCTACATCTACCTATTTAATTTTCTGAGCAATATTGGTATCAAATGAGGCTCAAGGTTTTGAGCAGGACTTCGATATGAAGCTCTTTTAATTGTGACCTCTAGGCCGGATTTCCAGATATAGGTCAAAACGAGGACCGGATAATCCTTGAATGTTTCTGAGCAAAATTGGTATCAAATGAAAGGTTTTGAGCAGGCCTTCTATAGAGAGCTCTACTCTTTATGATTCCTAGGTCGGGTCCCGAGATATGGGAAAAAAAGAGGACCAGGATGATCCTTGAATATTTCTGAGCAAAATTGGTATCAAATGAAAGGTTTTGAGCAGGCCTTCTACAGGGAGCTCTACTCTTTATGATTCCTAGGTCGGGTCCCCAAATATGGGTCAAAATGTGACTCCGGATTAACCCGGAATGTTTCTGAGCAATATTGGTATCAAATGAAAGGTGTTGAGCAGGACTTCTGCACGGAGCTCTACTCTTTATGATTCCTAGGCCGGGTCTCCAGATATGGGTCAAACGTGGACTCGGATGATCTTGCATGTTTCTGAGCAATACAAAGCAAAACAAAATAAACAAGTAAGGAAGCCTAAGTTCGAGTGGAATCGAACATTAGATACTCAGCTGTATGCTTATTGTTTGTTTGCCTTTGATGGAAACACGGTGTACTTTATATAAAGCGAGTGCTGCATGAAGTGGGCGTATCCACGCCCATTTTCCAAAATTTTTCTATTTTTTGTTTCCAGTCTATTGTAGAACTCATGCCACAAAATTTCAATGAATTATCTTTATATTTGACAAAGATATCGCTTAAAATGTTTTTATTAGGCCACTTTATAATACCCATATATAAAAGTGGGCGTGGTCGTCAACCGATTTCGCTAAAATTTTCAACATGTATTGCTACAAGTAATAAAAGTGTATACACCAAGTTTCGTCATAATATATCAATTATTTGTCGAGATATGGGCTCCAAAATCTCGTATATTCCTGCTCCTAAAAGGAGGCGGTGCCACGCCCATTTTCCAAAATTTTTGTGTTTTTTGTTTTATGTCCTTAGTTGGAATCTTGCCATAAAATTTCATTGATATATCTTTATATTTGACAGAGATATCGCTTCAAATGTTTTTATTAGGTCACTTTATAATACCCATATATAAAAGTGGGCGTGGTCGTTAACCGATTTTGGCAATTTTTCGTCAAAACATTTGCGTAAGCAAATATATCACGCGTACCAAATTTCATCTATATATCTTCAATAGTTTCTGAGTTATGACTCATAAAACTTTCAATGTTTGCCCCTTAATAAGTGGGCGTGGCACCGCCCATTTTCCAAAATTTCATCAAATTTCTTCATACGGGCCTGAGCTCAACACGTGGGTAAAATTTCATCGCTCCAGCTATATTAGTGACTGAGATACCAAATTTCCGATTTTTACTATATAGGGGAGGTGGGCGTGGTCATGGTCCGATTTCGCCCATTTTCAATACCATCCGTTCTCGTCTTGATACCAACTTGCATTCCAAATTTCATCAAAATATTTCGATTTTTGCGTGAGTTATCGTGCGTACAGACGGACAGACGGACAGACGGACGGACGGACAGACGGACGGACGGACGGACTTGGCTCAATCGATTTCTCTTTTCACGCTGATCATTTTGATATATATAAGTCTATATCTATCTCGATTATTTCGTTCTGTTACAATCCACCGTTAGGAAATCAAAATTATAATACTCTGTGTACTAGTACAGCTGAGTATAAAAATCAAAAGTCAAAAACCAAAAACCAAAACAAACAAAAACAACAAAATAGTAGCAGTCACAAATGACAACAAAAAATTACAAAAACGATAGTCGCCTTTTAATCCATAGAAAACCAGGAAAAAAAGGAATAAAGAAAAGGGAATAAATATCCCATTCCGAAACTGTTTACACATCAATGTTCATGAATACCCGTTATTCACGCTTTAATTTTTTTATTTTCATTTATTTATTATTTTATTTCCTTTTATTTTTTATTTCCATTTATTTATTATATTATTTCTTTTTATCTAAATATTTTGTTCTTTTTATTTCAATTTTACTTAATTCGTATTTATTCCATATATTAGGTGTTTTTTATTTTTTTTTTCATTTCAATTTTTGTTTTAATTTCGCTTTATTTACTGTTAGGCCTTTTTCTATTTTCATTTATTTATTATTTTGTGTTAGGCCTTTTTCTATTTTCATTTATTTATTATTTTATTTCTCTTATTTATTATCTTATATTTTTTTAATTTAATATTTTTCCTTTTTATTTCAATTTTACTTAATTCGTATTTATTATACTTTACTGCTTTATTTTTATTTGTACCATTTTTGATTTACTTCGTTTTTGCTTCGTTGGCAAATGTACCCATTATCTATATATTAATCTATATATTAATAGGCTAACATTTTTTCCATACAAACAATTGCCAGGCTATTTAGCACTTTTAACATACTCATATCCACATAAAATTGATATGGATGTGTTCGTATGAGTGAGGAGCAGTGCATAGGCATATATTTTTTTCTATAAATTATTTAATTTCTTTATAATTAATAAATAGAGTTTTTAGTTTTGTACCATTTTTGATTTACTTCGTTTTTGCTTCGTTGGCAAAGTGCCCACTATCTATATATTAATAGGCTAACATTTTTTCCATACAAACAATTGCCAGGCTATTTAGCACTTTTAAAATACTCATATCCACATAAAATTGATATGGATGTGTTCGTATGAGTCAGGAGCAGTGCATAGGCATATATTTTTTTCTATACATTATTTAATTTCTTTATAATTAATAAATAAAGTTTTTAGTTTTGTACCATTTTTGATTTACTTCGCTTTTGCTTCGTTGGCAAATGTGCCCACTATCTATATATTAATAGGCTAACATTTTTTCCATACAAACAATTGCCAGGCTATTTAGCACTTTTAACATACTCATATCCACATAAAATTGATATGGATGTGTTCGTATGAGTCAGGAGCAGTGCATAGGCATATAATTTTTTCTATAAATTATTTAATTTCTTTATAATTAATAAATAAAATTTTTAGTTAAGATAAATAGATATCGTAAACGTGTTTACAAATATCGTAAACACAGTTGAAGAATCGCTCTAATTTAAAAGCGCTCACCACCGGGCCTACCTTCCTAGATCTGCCTTGATTTTCACCATGATTTCGCGTCGGACCGTGCTCAAAAGGGAAAATCAGTGTTGCGGTACAACTGGAATTTGGAAAGTGTTGCTTATCTCCGCGAAAAGGAATAATTTTTGTACCAATACAAAGTTGAAAAAATAAATTGCATGGTCGAATTTCGACCACCGGCGATACTAGTATGTATTATAAGCGATATTTGTGTACTATAATGTTAAATTATAGTCTGAAAAAATTACATTTCGCTAGCTTAGAGTGCAAACTGTGTAAGTCCACTTTTATGAAAAAGTGTATTTTTATGTAGAACGCTAGAAAAATCAAATACGCACCGCGCTAAACAAGTCTGAGATACTTGTCATATTTCTACTCGTTGTTATTCAGTGATACGCAAATTGTGTAAGTCCAAAAAGCGAAAAAAATTGTGTAAGTCCAAAATATTTATATGAACAGAAATTTTTTTTCATTTCGAATTTTATTTCTTTTTTGTTTTTTGTCTCTCCTACAAAGTTTTAAAAAAGGACTTACACAATTTGCATTCTAAGCTAGCAATTTTTATCATTTGTAAAAAAATTTTAGTTTTTTTTTTGGTAATTTTAATTTTGGTAAATATTTTACATTGGCTGTGAACCCCCCCCGAAAAATTCTCTAGCTACGCCACTGTCTTCAACTACAAAAAAGCTAGAAGTGTGGCATTTCTGTTTAAGTTAATATCCTCAAAATCTCCGTTGTATCTTGAAATTTGGTTGTACCTAGCTTTAATTTCGTTGACTCTACAAGGCTGTTTTTCGTTAACACCATTCGCATTTGGAATTCAATCCCAGCTAATATAAGGAACAACGTGAACAAAACCAACTACATATAAGCAAACTCTCTTCGCTTACTTCTCTTAACCAGAGCTAAAGTCTTAAACTGGGGATGGCTCCGTGTGTAGAAGTCCACGTAAGTGGGGAAAGCTTCTGACTGCCATCCACCTGGGGGTAGCCAGAGCGATTCTTCTGCATGCGGAACAAGCAGCTCACGACTTCCGCGCAGTGTCCTCTGGATAGCCACCGAACACCCGTTTGGTGGTAAACTAAAGTGAGAAGGCGACAACTCGACAAGGCCACTCCGACATATTCGGTTTAAGGGCTTGTTGAGGGGAATAACTGCAGCGTCTGTTCACCAGAAGGTGCGGCTGCGAGCGGGCGTCTGTCTTGGAGCAAGCGGCTCGCTATATAAACGTATAAAAATATACAACTCCCGCAGGGCGGGTTATGCGTCGGGCTTGGGACCCACCTAGTAAAAAATCCTATCCAATGATAAATCCAACAATGCCTCGGATGAGACCACCTCTTTTTATTGACGACCATGACAAACGTTTAAAGGACTATGATTTGAGGTTATGCACCTGGAACGTTCGGACCCTTAATTGGGAAGGTGCCTCTGCCCAGCTGGTTGATGTCCTCGGAAGAGTGAAAGCTGACATCACCGCCATACCAGAGATGTGGTGGAAGGGGCAAGGCAAGAAGAAATGCGGGCCTTGCGCTATATATTACAGTGGCCAGCCACGATCCGCATCAAAGCGAGATTTTTCAACATATCTCTTATCTGCGCCCACGCCCCGACGGAAGAGAAGGACGATGCGATCAAAGACACTTTCTATGAGCAGTTAGAGCATGCCTACGACCGCTGCCCCCGTCACGACATTAAGATTGTGCTTGGCAATTTTAATGCCAGGGTGGGTAAGGAAGGTATCTTTGGCAGCACAGTCGGAAAATTCAGTCTCCACGACGTAACCAGTCCCAATGGGACGAGGCTAATCGACTTCGCCGGGTCACGAAACATGGTCATTAGCAGTACCAGATTCCAGCACAAAAAAATACACCAAGCCACATGGCTGTCTCCTGATCGAAAAACGCGAAATCAAATTGATCACGTCATGATAGACGGCAGACACAGCTCCAGCATCCTAGATGTGCGCACAATCCGTGGTCCCAATGTCGACTCCGACCACTATCTTGTAGCAGCCAAGGTACGCACCCGCCTCTGTGCAGCAAAGAATGTGCCAGCAGGACAGCAAGGAAAGTTTGAAGTCGAAAGGCTGCACATGACGCAGACAGCCAATCAATACACCACTCGGCTCTCACTCCTGCTCTCTGAGAGCAACCCTTCACCAAACGATGTATCTGAGGAATGGGAACACATCGCTCGTTCACTTCGTATCGCCGCTGAGGAATCTATAGGATACAAGCGAGCCCACAAGAACACCTGGTACGACAAGGAATGTCGCGATACCTCGGAAAGAAAGAACGCCGCCTACAGGGCTACATTGTGTGCGGGCGCAACGCGAAGCGTATGGGAGCGTTATCGAACGGCGAAGAAGGAAGAGAGGCGCCTTTTTCGAAAGAAGAAAAGGGAGGCTGAAAGGCGCGAGTGTGAAGAGCTTGAGATGCTGGCGGGTAGGAACGATGCTCGAAAATTCTATCAAAAAATCAGGCGGATGACTGAAGGTTTCAATACCGGGGCAAATTCCTGCCGGAATGATAACGGTGATCTGGTAACTGATGTCCAGAGCATACTTAAGTTGTGGAGGGATCACTTCTCCTCCTTGCTAGATAATGGCAACAGTGAAAGTGCGGAAGGAGAAGATGTACGACCCGAATCCCCAATAGCAGATGATGGTAGGCATGTTCCACCGCTCCACTCGCACTTCGTCATGATCGGGTGAATAGCAATATCGGCTTAAAAATAACAAGGCCCCGGGCGCTGACGGTTTGCCAGCCGAGCTATTCAAACATGGTGGCGAATTGTTGATAAGGAGCATGCATCAACTCCTATGCAGAATATGGTCGGACGAGCGCATGCCCGACGACTGGAACTTAAGTGTGCTCTGCCCAATCCACAAAAAAGGAGACTCCACAGTACGCGCCAATTATCGTGGGATAAGCCTCCTGAATATCGCATATAAGGTCTTAGCAAATGTATTGTGCGAAAGACTGAAGCCCACCGTCAACAAGCTGATTGGACCTTATCAGTGTGGCTTCAGACCTGGTAAATCTACCATCGACCAGATCTTCACAATACGCCAAATACTGGAAAAAAACCCATGAAAAAGGAACCGACACACACCATCTCTTTGTCGATTTTAAAGCCGCTTTTGATAGCACGAATAGGAATTGCCTATATGCCGCAATGTCTGAATTTGGTTGATGCTGGAAAAGATAATACGAGCTGCAGAACTTAACCATACAGGAAGCATTCTATACCACAAGAGTGTACAACTGCTGGCGTACGCCGATGATATCGACATCATTGGCACTAACACTCGCGCCGTATGTTATGCCTTCTCCATGCTGGATAAAGAGGCTAAGAAAATGGGTTTGGCGGTTAACGAGGACAAGACGAAGTACCTCCTGTCATCACACAAAGAAACAGCACGCCTTGGCAGCCACGTCAATGTTGATAGCTACAAATTCGAAACTGTTAAGGACTTCGTCTATTTGGGAACCAGCATTAACACCAAGAATGATGTCAGCACGGAGCAGTGTTGCCACTTTAGCTATTTTGTAGCTAGATTTAGCTATAACTTTTGGCGTTTAGCTACAGATATTTGCGTTTAGCTATTAGCTATTTTTGTTAGCTTTTTTTTTAATAGCTTAGCTATTTTTCTTAATTTCCTTATTTTGCACATCAGTTTATCATTTTAAGCTAATGAGTCATCTGCGAGTTTATGAAAACTTGAAAGTGTATACTTATCCTAACTATACAAAAGTTGATAGTCTGACATGCCTTCCTTATTTTATCGATTATTGGTGCATTCATATGCAATGTTGATGCAATCAAGGCAGATCTAGGAAGGTAGGCTCGGTGGCGAATTCAGAAATTTCCCATATATTTATACCTTTCATGAGAATGAAATGGTATTATAACTTAGTGCCAAAAATTTTTTGTCGAAAGTACCAGAAGGAAGCTTGGGGACCCACCAAAATATATACCGATATGATCAGAATCACGAGCTGAGTCGATTAAGCCATGTCCGTCTGTCCGTCTGTCCTTCTGTCCGTCTGTCCGTCTGTCCGTCCGTCCGTCTGTGTGAACGCAAACTAGTCCCTCAGTTTTTGAGATATCTGAATGAAATTCGGAATACAGGTATGTTGTTACATGCAGCTGATCATTTGTCGGAACCGGCCGAATCGGACCACTATAACATATAGAAAACAACCGATTATTCAGATATACATGAAATTTTTGGATGTAATTTGTGCATAACTTCCCCATTTAAACAGCTATGGACATGAAAGTTTGAAGTAGACGTGCCCATTTTGGCCCAAAGAAGGTTACCGAAAATTGTCAAGATCGCACCACTATAACATATAGTTCCACAACATCCGATTATTCAGATATACACATTTTGGTGTATAACTCCTCCATTTTAACAGCTAACGGCCTGAAATTTTGAAGTCTTTGTACCCATATGGACCCAAACGGGATTGCCGAAAATTGTTAAGATCGGACCACTATAACCTATAGCTCCCCTACAACCGATTGTTCAGATATGGACATTTTGGTGTATAACACCTCCATTTTAACAGCTAACGGCGTGAAATTTTGAAGTATTTGTACCCATATGGGCCCAAACGGGATTACCGAAAATTTTCAAGATCGGACCACTATAACATATAGCTCCCCTACAACCGATTGTTCAGATATGGACATTTTGGTGTATAACCCCTCCATTTAAATAGCCAAGACACCATTTTTTCTAATAAATCTTTCCATAAATAACCCACAGAATTAAAATTATAAATTAAACTTAATCCGGCTATGTACATACATAGGTAACTTTTCATTTCCCCACTCATGAAAGGTATGAAGTCTTCGGTACGGCCGAAGACAGCCGCGCTTTTACTTGTTTGTTATTGTAATTGGTAGAGTGTAATGTCAAAATGATAATTCGCCTTAGTTAAAATCTGAATTCGCTTGAGACTTGCCCATTCCTATTGGTCATGATGTGAATTCGCTTTGATTTTGACATTACACTCTACCTTTGTAAATAAAAAAGTAGTTTCTGAATTCGCCAACGAGCCTACCTTCCTAGATCTGCCTTGGATGCAATAATGTTTTCGCAGTGCGCAAAAGCAACTCTGCCATACATTTTGTTGTTGCCCATTTTGCTATTTGAATTCGCAAATGACCATTGGCATACGCGATATTTAAACCGTCCTTTTCACGGTGTATTCGTAAAAATTTTCAGAACTTTATTATCAAGTTAATTGAGCAACTCCGCCAACGCTTACCGCAGAATATTCAATCTTTAAAAAATATTGAATTTTTTTCTGTAAATAAGCCAAAAATATTTGACACTTTCAAGGATGAAAAGGATCACTTTAACACGGAGGAAATCATTATTTTAGAAATGCAATGGAAAAACTACACGCGTACCCATGGAAGGGAACTACCTCTACAATAAAGTTTTGGGTAGACGTAAGAAAGCTTAGAAATGCTCTTAACGAAAATCCGTTTGAAGAACTACAATCTTTTGTGTTTAATTTTCTAATCCTACCGCTTAGTAATACAGAAATAGAACGTAGATTTTCTGTTATGAACGTAATAAAAACAAAGCAAAGAAATAGAATGCAATTATTTATGTTAAACTCTCTATTGACTGTTAGGTATGGTCTAAAAAGGCTTGAAAAATGTTGTAATAACTTTAAAATTCCTAACGATATTATTAAAGCAATGACTTCAATTAATAATAATTCAACCTGTGAATTAAATGTAGAAGATATGATTTTTGAAATGTTATTGAATCAAATTTTTAACTAAAGTTTAAATATTAACTAGTCGCTATTATAATTTATTTTAATACTGCAATTGAATGTACATACATACATACATATGTAATGAATTGATTTTTTTCATTGTAATAATCTTATTATGCGACGTACATATATAAGTACATACAAACAAATATATGTATGGCTACAATATATAATATATCTATATATATAAAAATGATTTGGTATTTAATTGAAACGCTAAAACTTGAAAACGGCTGAACCAAATCAAATACTTCCTTAGGGGGGTTTGTTTGTTGTTACCTCGCGAAGGTTTAGTCGAAGAAAAAATTTAAAAATGTTAGGGGGGCGTGGCACCTCCCATTCAACCTTAATTTTTAAAGCTGATTATCTCTAAAACAGTTTGAGGTAGGGAGCTCAAAATTGGTATAGAGGTAGGTGATATCAAAACCCTTCTCACTCAGAAAATTGGGGGTTATCAGAAAAGGGGGCGTGGCACCTCCCATACAACCTTAATTTTTAAAGCTGATTATCTCTAAAACAGTTCAAGGTAAGGAGCTGAAAATTGGTATAGAGGTAGGTGATTTCAAACCCCTTCTCACTCAGAAAAGTGGGGGTTATCAGAAAAGGGGGCATGGCACCTCCCATACAACCTTAATTTTTAAAGCTGATTATCTCTAAAACAGTTTAAGGTAGGGAGCTGAAAATTGGTATAGAGGTAAGTGATATCAAAACCCTTCTCACTCAGAAAAGTGGGGGTTATCAGAAAAGGGGGCGTGGCACCTCCCATACAAGCTTAATTTTTAAAGATGATTATCTCTAAAACAGTTCAAGGTAGGGAGCTAAAAATTGGTATAGAGGTAGGTGATATCAAAACTCTTCTCACTCAGAAAAGTGGGGGTTATCAGAAAAGGGGGCGTGGCTCCTCCCATACAACCTTAATTTTTAAAGCTGATTGTCTCTAAAACAGTTTAAGGTAGGGAGCTGAAAATTGGTATAGAGGTAGGTGAAATCAAAAACCTTCTCACTCAGAAAAGTGGGGGTTATCAGAAAACGGGTCGTGGCACCTCCCATACAACCTTAATTTTAAAAGCTGATTATCTCTAAAACAGTTTAAGGTAGGGAGCTGAAAATTGGTATAGAGGTAGGTGAAATCAAAAACCTTCTCACTCAGAAAAGTGGGGGTTATCAGAAAAGGGGCGTGGCACCTCCCATACAAGCTTAATTTTTAAAGCTGATTATCTCTAAAACAGTTCATGGTAGGGAGCTAAAAATTGGTATAGAGGTAGGTGATATCAAAACTCTTCTCACTCAGAAAAGTGGGGGTTATCAGAAAAGGGGGCGTGGCTCCTCCCATACAACCTTAATTTTTAAAGCTGATTGTCTCTAAAACAGTTTAAGGTAGAGAGCTGAAAATTGGTATAGAGGTAGGTGAAATCAAAAACCTTCTCACTCAGAAAAGTGGGGGTTATCAGAAAACGGGTCGTGGCACCTCCCATACAACCTTAATTTTAAAAGCTGATTATCTCTAAAACAGTTTAAGGTAGGGAGCTGAAAATTAGTACAGAGGTAGGTGATATCAAAAACTTTCTCACTCAGAAAAGTGGGGGTTATCAGAAAAGGGGGCGTGGCACCTCCCATACAAGCTTAATTTTTAAAGCTGATTATCTCTAAACAGTTCAAGGTAGGGAGCTAAAAATTGGTATAGAGGTAGGTGATATCAAAACTCTTCTCACTCAGAAAAGTGGGGGTTATCAGAAAAGGGGGCGTGGCTCCTCCCATACAACCTTAATTTCGAAAGCTGATTATCTCTAAAACAGTTCAAGGTAGGGAGCTGAAAATTGGTATAGAGATAAATGATATCAAAACCCTTCCCACGCATATAAGTGGGGTTATCGGAAAAAGGGGCGTGGCACCTCCCATACAAACTTAATTTTTCATGCTGAATATCTCTAAAATTGTTTACGCTAGGGACTTGGAAATTGGTGTGGAGATAAACCATAACAATTCCATATTAACGCAAAATAATAGGAGTTATACGAAAACGGGGCGTGGCTCCTCCCAACAACGCTTAATTTTTTTAGCTTAATATCTTTAAAAGGATTTAAGTCAGGGACCTAGAAATTGGTACAGAGCTATATGATATCAAAACAATTTTTGCGCATAAAAGTGTAGGTTATTGGAAAAGGGGGCGTGGCACCTCCCATACAAACTTAATTTTTCAAGCTGAATCTATATATTAATAGGCTAACATTTTTTCCATACAAACAATTGCCAGGCTGTTTAGCACATTTAACATACTCATATCCACATAAAATTGATATGGATGTGTTCGTATGAGTCAGGAGCAGTGCATAGGCATATAATTTTTTTCGTAAATTATTTAATTTGTTTATAATTAATAAATAAAGTTTTTAGTTAAGAGAAAGAGATATCGTAAAAATGTTTACAAATATCGTAAACACAGTTGAAGAGTTGCTTTAATTTCAAAGCACTCTCTCTCTTTCTTTTTGATATGAATGACATTGGCAGCGTTGCCACTTAAAAAATTTAAAATTTACCAAAATACAAAATTAAAGTAACCAAAACCAGAAACAGGTAACCAATATAAATTAGCGCTGCTGTGTCCGTGTGAATCGCTTGGCTTTGTCAGTGGTAGGTAGGTAGATAGACATGTACTTACAAATGCTTGCATGCATAGCCGTGCAAATGCAAATATCTTCACTTCGCTTCGTTGCTGTTGTTGTTGTTGTTGTTGTTGTTTTTTGCAACAATACGACAAATAGGCAAAATAAAAAGGACCAACCTGTTTGAACATGTATGCAAATGTATAGATATGCATACCTACATCTACCTATTTAAGTTTCTGAGCAATATTGGTATCAAATGAGGCTCAAGGTTTTGAGCAGGACTTAGATATGAAGCTCTTTTAATTGTGACCTCTAGGCCGGGTTTCCAGATATAGGTCAAAACGAGGACCGGATAATCCTTGAATGTTTCTGAGCAAAATTGGTATCAAATGAAAGGTTTTGAGCAGGCCTTCTATAGGGAGCTCTACTCTTTATGATTACTAGGTCGGGTCCCGAGATATGGGAAAAAAAGAGGACCAGGATGATCCTTGAATATTTCTGAGCAAAATTGGTATCAAATGAAAGGTTTTGAGCAGGCCTTCTACAGGGAGCTCTACTCTTTATGATTCCTAGGTCGGGTCCCGAGATATGGGAAAAAAGAGGACCAGGATGATCCTTGAATGTTTCTGAGCAATATTGGTATCAAATGAAAGGTGTTGAGCAGGACTTTGATATGAAGCTGTTTTAATTGTGACCCCTAGGCCGGGTCTGCAGATATGGGTCAAAACGAGGACCCGGATGATCTTCATGTTTCTGAGCAATATTGGTATCAAATGAAAGGTTCTGAGCAGGGATTCCACACGGATCTCTACTCTTTATGATTCCTATGTCGGGTCCCGAGATATGGGGCAATACGAGGACCTGGATGATCCTTGAATGTTTCTGAGCAATATTGGTATCAAATGAAAGGTGTTGAGCAGGGTTTTCACATAGAGATCTATTCATTATGAGTCCTAGGTCGGGTCCCCAAATATGGGTCAAAATGTGACTCCGGATTAACCCGGAATGTTTCTGAGCAATATTGGTATCAAATGAAAGGTGTTGAGCAGGACTTCTGCACGGAGCTCTACTCTTTATGATTCCTAGGCCGGGTCTCCAGATATGGGTCAAACGTGGACTCGGATGATCTTGCATGTTTCTGAGAAATCCAAACAAAACAAAATAAAAAATCAAAAGTCAAAAACCAAAAACCAAAACAAACAAAAACAACAAAATTGTAGCAGTCACAAATGACAACAAAAAATTACAAAAACGATAGTCGCCTTTTAATCCATAGAAAACCAGGAAAAAAAGGAATAAGGAAAAGGGAATAAATATCCCATTCCGAAACTGTTTACACAATGTTCATGAATACCCGTTATTCACGCTTTAATTTTTTTATTTTCATTTATTTATTATTTTATTTCTTTTTATTTTTTATTTCCATTTATTTATTATAACTATTATTTCTTTTTATTTAAATATTTTGTTCTTTTTATTTCAATTTTACTTAATTCGTCTTTGTTATACTTTATTACTTTATTTTTATTTGTACCATTTTTGATTTACTTCGTTTTTGCTTCGTTAGCAAATGTGCCCATTATCTATATATTAATAGGCTAACATTTTTCCCATACAAACAATTGCCAGGCTGTTTTGCACATTTAACATACTCATATCCACATAAAATTGATATGGATGTGTTCGTATGAGTGAGGGGCAGTGCATAGGCATATAATTATACCTTTCATGAGAATGAAATGGTATTATAACTTAGTGCCAAAAAATTTTTGTCGAAAGTACCAGAAGGAAGCGTGGGGGATCCACCAAAATATATACCGATATGATCAGAATCACGAGCTGAGTCGATTAAGCCATGTCCGTCTGTCCGTCTGTCCGTCTGTCCGTCCGTCCGTCTGTGTGAACGCAAACTAGTCCCTCAGTTTTTGAGATATCTGAATGAAATTCGGAATACAGGTATGTTGTTATATACAGCTGATCATTTGTCGGAACCGGCCAAATCGGACCACTATAACATATAGAAAACAACCGATTATTCAGATATACATGAAATTTTTGGAAGTAATTTGTGCATAACTTCCCCATTTAAACAGCTAAGGACATGAAACTTTGAAGTAGACGTGCCCATTTTGGCCCAAACAAGGTAACCGAAAATTGTCTAGATCGGACCACTATAACATATAGTTCCACAACATCCGATTATTCAGATATACACATTTTGGTGTATAACTCCCCCATTTTAACAGCTAACGGCGTGAAATTTTGAAGTATTTGTACCCATATGGGCCCAAACAGGGTTACCGAAAATTGTCAAGATCGGACCACTATAACATATAGCTCCCATACAACCGATTGTTCAGATATGGACATTTTGGTGTATAACTCCTCCATTTTAACAGCTAACGGCGTGAAATTTTGAAGTATTTGTACCCATATGGGCCCAAACGGGATTACCGAAAATTGTCAAGATCGGACCACTATAACATATAGCTCCCATACAACCGATTGTTCAGATATGCACATTTTGGTGTATAACTCCTCCATTTAAATAGTAAAGATACCATTTTTTCTAATAAATCTTTCCATAAATAACCCACAGAATTAAAATTATAAATTAAACTTAATCCGGCTATGTACATATATAGGTAACTTTTCATTTCCCCACTCATGAAAGGTATGAAGTCTTCGGTACGGCCGAAGACAGCCGCGCTTTTACTTGTTTTTTCTATAAATTGTTTAATTTCTTTATAATTAATAAATAAAGTTTTTAGTTAAGAGAAAGAGATATTTTAAAATTTTTTACAAATATCGTAAACACAGTTGAAGAGTTGCTTTAATTTCAAAGCACTCTCTCTCTCTTCCTTTTTGTATGCATATTGGGATCGTATTCAAAAAGTGCATTCTTCTCAAATACCTGCTGTATGAGTGAAATCTTTGTCTATGAGTGATTTGTAGATTTGTTGCCCTCAAAAATTCCATTATATTGACATCTCTATGAGTGATTTGTAGATATAAACGTCAGACCGATAGAGCGCAAGAAAACTCAAAAGCTCCAACCAAGAAGTAGGCCGTGCGATATTCCATATATAGAGAAAAGGGAGCAACCAATTACACATACATGGAAATTAAAACCTCCATCGAATACTTTGCCGAAACCATTTTTGGCGCTCAAATATATTTTGTTATATGGATGCCACACTTATTTACTTTAGATTGTGCCAATACATACATAGTATGTGTACTTTTCAATTATTTTCATTTAATTTTTGTTTTCATTTCACTTTATTCAATGTTAGGTCTTTTTTACTTTCATTTATTTATTATTTTATTTCCTTTTATTTTTTATTTCCATTTATTTATTGTATTATTTCTTTTTATTTAAATATTTTATTATTTTTATTTCAGTTTTACTTAATTCGTATTTACTCCATATATTAGGTGTTTTTTATTTTTTTTTTCATTTCAATTTTTGTTTTAATTTCACTTTATTTACTGTTAGGCCTTTTTCTATTTTCATTTATTTATTATTTTATTCTATTAAATGTGCCCATTATTTATGTACATATATATTTACTTTCATTTATTTACTCTTTTATTTCTTTTTGTTTTAATATTTTTTCTTTTCATTTCAATTTTACTTAATTCGTCTTTATTATACTTTATTACTTTATTTATATTTGTACCATTTTTGATTTACTTCGTTTTTGCTTCGTTAGCAAATGTGCCCATTATTTATGTAAATATACATTTACTTTCATTTATATTTATGTACATATACATTTACTTTCATTTATTTACTCTTTTATTTCTTTTTGTTTTAATATTTTTTCTTTTTATTCCAATTTTACTTAATTCGTCTTTATTATACTTTATTACTTTATTTATATTTGTACTATTTTTGATTTACTTCGTTTTTGCTTCGTTGGCAAATGTGCCCATTATCTATATATTAACTGCTTGCCCAGAATGGTGTGGCTGTAGTACGTAGTAAGAGCTGTCAAAAGTTAAAACAGTACAATTGCATTGCAATGCCCACAATGTGTAGCTGTGTCTGTAGCGTGTAGTTGTGGCTGTAGTAGAAGTAGAGTTAACTTTAACTTTGTAGCGCGCTACAGTGTGACAGCTCAATTTTTTAATGACGGAAATTCGAAATGAAGGACGAAGAAACGGAAAAATGAATTGAACTTGTAAAAAATAAAGAGTTTTTATGGAATTTAAGGAATCCCCTGTACAAAAATATAAAAAAGATGACATATATGAGATACACTGAGCTACACCATTGTGTTCACATTTTCGAGCGTTGCCACAAAATCAGTCATCAGCTGATGTAGTAAGCTATGTAGTCCGTAGCTGTAGTACAACATTCTGGGCAAGCAGTAATAGGCTAACATTTTTCCCATACAAACAATTGCCAGGCTGTTTTGCACATTTAACATACTCATATCCACATAGAATTGATATGGATGTGTTCGTATGAGTGAGGAGCAGTGCATAGGCATATAATTTTTTCTATAAATTGTATAATTTCTTTATAATTAATAAATAAAGTTTTTAGTTAAGAGAAAGAGATATCGTAAAATTTTTTACAAATATCGTAAACACAGTTGAAGAGTTACTTTAATTTCAAAGCACTCTCTCTCTCTCTTTCTTTTTGATATGAACATTGGCAGCGTTGCCACTTAAAAAATTTAAAATTTACCAAAATACAAAATTAAAGTAACCAAAACCAGAAACAGGTAACCAATATAAATTAGCGCTGCTGTGTCCGTGTGAATCGCTTGGCTTTGTCAGTGGTAGGTAGGTAGATAGACATGTACTTACAAATGCTTGCATGCATAGCCGTGCAAATGCAAATATCTTCACTTCGCTTCGTTGCTGTTGTTGTTGTTGTTTTTTGCAACAATACGACAAATAGGCAAAATAAAAAGGACCAACCTGTTTGAACATGTATGCAAATGTATGGATATGCATACCTACATCTACCTATTTAATTTTCTGAGCAATATTGGTATCAAATGAGGCTCAAGGTTTTGAGCAGGACTTAGATATGAAGCTCTTTTAATTGTGACCTCTAGGCCGGGTTTCCAGATATTGGTCAAAACGAGGACCGGATAATCCTTGAATGTTTCTGAGCAAAATTGGTATCAAATGAAAGGTTTTGAGCAGGCCTTCTATAGGGAGCTCTACTCTTTATGATTACTAGGTCGGGTCCCGAGATATGGGAAAAAAAGAGGACCAGGATGATCCTTGAATATTTCTGAGCAAAATTGGTATCAAATGAAAGGTTTTGAGCAGGCCTTCTACAGGGAGCTCTACTCTTTATGATTCCTAGGTCGGGTCCCCAAATATGGGTCAAAATGTGACTCCGGATTAACCCGGAATGTTTCTGAGCAATATTGGTATCAAATGAAAGGTGTTGAGCAGGACTTTGATATGAAGCTGTTTTAATTGTGACCCCTAGGCCGGGTCTGCAGATATGGGTCAAAACGAGGACCCGGATGATCTTCATGTTTCTGAGCAATATTGGTATCAAATGAAAGGTTCTGAGCAGGGATTCTACACGGATCTCTACTCTTTATGATTCCTATGTCGGGTCCCGAGATATGCGGCAATACGAGGACCTGGATGATCCCTGAGTGTTTCTGAGCAATAGTGGTATCAAATGAAAGGTGTTGAGCAGGGTTTTCACATAGAGATCTATTCATTTTGAGTCCTAGGTCGGGTCCCCAAATATGGGTCAAAATGTGACTCCGGATTAACCCGGAATGTTTCTGAGCAATATTGGTATCAAATGAAAGGTGTTGAGCAGGACTTCTGCACGGAGCTCTACTCTTTATGATTCCTAGGCCGGGTCTCCAGATATGGGTCAAACGTGGACTCGGATGATCTTGCATGTTTCTGAGCAATACAAAGCAAAACAAAATAAAAAATCAAAAGTCAAAAACCAAAAACCAAAACAAACAAAAACAACAAAATAGTAGCAGTCACAAATGACAACAAAAAATTACAAAAACGATAGTCGCCTTTTAATCCATAGAAAACCAGGAAAAAAAGGAATAAAGAAAAGGGAATAAATATCCCATTCCGAAACTGTTTACACATCAATGTTCATGAATACCCGTTATTCACGCTTTAATTTTTTTATTTTCATTTATTTATTATTTTATTTCCTTTTATTTTTTATTTCCATTTATTTATTATATTATTTCTTTTTATCTAAATATTTTGTTCTTTTTATTTCAATTTTACTTAATTCGTATTTATTCCATATATTAGGTGTTTTTTATTTTTTTTCATTTCAATTTTTGTTTTAATTTCGCTTTATTTACTGTTAGGCCTTTTTCTAATTTCATTTATTTATTATTTTGTTTTAGGCCTTTTTCTATTTTCATTTATTTATTATTTTATTTCTCTTATTTATTATCTTATATTTTTTTAATTTAATATTTTTCCTTTTTATTTCAATTTTACTTAATTCGTATTTATTATACTTTACTGCTTTATTTTTATTTGTACCATTTTTGATTTACTTCGTTTTTGCTTCGTTGGCAAATGTGCCCATTATCTATATATTAATAGGCTAACATTTTTTCCATACAAACAATTGCCAGGCTATTTAGCACTTTTAACATACTCATATCCACATGAAATTGATATGGATGTGTTCGTATGAGTGAGGAGCAGTGCATAGGCATATATTTTTTTCTATAAATTATTTAATTTCTTTATAATTAATAAATAAAGTTTTTAGTTTTGTACCATTTTTGATTTACTTCGTTTTTGCTTCGTTGGCAAAGTGCCCACTATCTATATATTAATAGGCTAACATTTTTTCCATACAAACAATTGCCAGGCTATTTAGCACTTTTAAAATACTCATATCCACATAAAATTGATATGGATGTGTTCGTATGAGTCCGGAGCAGTGCATAGGCATATATTTTTTTCTATACATTATTTAATTTCTTTATAATTAATAAATAAAGTTTTTAGTTTTGTACCATTTTTGATTTACTTCGTTTTTGCTTCGTTGGCAAATGTGCCCACTATCTATATATTAATAGGCTAACATTTTTTCCATACAAACAATTGCCAGGCTATTTAGCACTTTTAACATACTCATATCCACATAAAATTGATATGGATGTGTTCGTATGAGTCAGGAGCAGTGCATAGGCATATAATTTTTTCTATAAATTATTTAATTTCTTTATAATTAATAAATAAAATTTTTAGTTAAGATAAATAGATATCGTAAACGTGTTTACAAATATCGTAAACACAGTTGAAGAATCGCTTTAATTTAAAAGCGCTCACCAACCAAGCCCGTAGCTAGGGGGGGGCAATGCCCTACCTTAAAATTAGAATGCCCTACCTTAAAAAGGCCAACAAATGAGATGAATTATTATAATAAAATTTTTTGTCATAGTTTGAGATAAAAAATTATTGCGGTTGCAATGTATGATATGGAGAATCCACCCTGCATCACATATATAATTAAATAAGTCCATCGAATTTTTGTAGTTTGGTTAAAGGAATGGTTCATTCCGGCACTTTTCTGACAAAAACTAATCTCACTGTGAGCGAACAACACCAAAAGCGCGGAAGGCTGTGTGCTAATCTAAAACATTTTACTGGATGGAAAAATGAGGTGTCTAAATTTTCTATGGTTATCGTTTAATCATTTTCGAGAGTTTTTTTCTCACCTTGACTTGCGTGCATACCTACAGGCGACCCACATACCAAATTTAAAGATCTCCACATCTCCACATCTAAATCTGGAAGCTGAACCATCTTGTTGGCATATTCTCAATGAGTGTTGCTTATGTACTGTCACAATAATTATGTGTCAACAAATAGGTATTAAATTTACGGGGAAGATTTTCCAACAGTCTACCACGCGTGGAAAAAAAGTCATTGGGGGTTGTAGAGGAGGTCCTACTGATTCTAAATCCAAAAGTCCCGTCGACCGGATATGTTTGTAAGTTGTAAAATTTACCAAACAAACCCCCAAAACTGCGTACGATTGCCGAGGAAAGGCACTTATAAAAACATGCACATACATACATATGTATATTAGATGAGATTTTTTTGTATGGGATTCTTTAAACCTTCTCAGATCCTTCCTCCGGCACCGGAATATGAAAATAGATAGTTTTAGAGCAAGTAAACTGAAAAAAAAATTTCACTATTCCAAAAACTGGATGGAGCTACACCGAAAACCGCGCAAATTCCCAGAATTTCAAGGTATGTTTAGATTTATGTCTGAAAAAAGTTAGGATTTTGCAGAAGAAAAAAAATTGATATCCACCCATACGTAGAATGAACCGCTAAATCGAATGGCGTATTCCGTTTTTTGGTACACTCCCCAGGGAAGGTAATATCGCGGTCTAAATTGGTCATTTTCTTTTTTTTCTCACGAATCTTCAACTTCTTGCCCTATACTCTTCCCGAAATCGGAAATTATTTTTTAACTAAATCGGATGGCCCCAAAATATTATTGAGCAATATTGGTATAAAATTAAAGGTCTTAACTAGGGCTTGCATAGGGAACTCATTACACGCCAATTTCTTAGCCAATTTCCGATATACTGGCGAATAAGGGGTCCAGGATGACTACAGAATATTTTAAAGGATATCGGCGACATTTGGGTCTAATTTTTGACTTATATGTGTCAAAACGGTGGACACAGCAGAATAGATTGGCTTTACATTGAAGTCCTTGGTAAAATCTTTATTTTGATACCCATATTGCCCAAAAATGTTTTGGCGCTATCCGGCTCCACTTTTTGTCCGTTATCCACGGTCTCGACCTTTGTATTTTTTTTTTGCATTTGTAGAGTTATCCACCCATAAAAAAATCACGAATAACCCAAAAACCGCCTTCAAGAGCAAAATTGTTAAAAAATTTAAGAAATTTTAAGGTATCTTACCCTTTTATACCCGACTTTACTTCATTTAAACTTGATGAACTCATCCACATTTTATTAGATTTTTAATAGCTATACATTTCTGCAAAGCGCATTAAATAATGCAGCCTACCGTATGATTTAGTTAAAAAATATTTTCCGATTTCGGGAAGAGTATAGGGCAAGAAGTTGAAGGTTCGTGAGAAAAAAAAAATGACCAATTTAGACGGCGATATTACCTTTCCTGGGGAGTGTACCAAAAAACGGAATACGCCATTCGATTTAGCGGCTAATTCTACGTATGGATGGATATCAAGTTTTTTTCTCGTGCAAAATCCTACCCTTTGTCATACATAAATCTAAACATACCTTGAAATTCTGGGAATTTGCGCGGTTTTCGGTGAAGCTCCATCCAGTTTTTGGAAAAGTCTACTTTTTTTCAGTTTACTTACTCTAAAACATCCTATTTTCATATTCCGGTGCCGGAGGGAATATCTAAAAAAGCGCATATAATGTATATATGTGTGTAGAACACTTTTTTTCTTCGAAAGTCATTTTTCTCGAACCGTGGTTTCTTAATGTAAAGCCGTCCCTTTCGGTAGACAGATGGAAATCTGAGCCAATGTACGTCACTGACCTAGAGAAAAGTGATATATATACTGATTGACTTTGGAAGCCATGCCTCGATGTAAAATTAATTTGAAACATTATTTACTTCCGCCCTACCTTAAACCAACGCTGCCCTGCCTTAAATTTAAGTCTAGCTACGGCTGATCTGCCTTGATTTTCACCATGATTTCGCGTCGGACCGTGCTCAAAAGGGCAAATCAGTGTTGCGGTACAACTGGAATTTGGAAAGTGTTGCTTATCTCCGCGAAAAGGAATAATTTTTGTACCAATACAAAGTTGAAAAAATAAATTGCATGGTCGAATTTCGACCACCGGCGATACTAGTATCTATAAAAGCGTTTAAGGTTGGGACCTGAAAATTGATCAGGAGATTAACGATATCAATAGCATGCTTATGAAAAAACAGTAGTTTTGGGAAAAGGGGGCGTGGCACCTCCCATGCGTTCTTAATTTTTAAGGCTAAATATCCCTAAAAGCGTTCATGGCATGTACATAGAAATCACTATGCAGATATACGATATCAATACCATGTTCACCCAAAAAAAGAAAAGATTTATCGAAAAATGGGGCATTGCACCTCCCATACGTACTAAACTTTTGAGGCTGAATATATCTAAAAGGGTTGGAGGAAGGGCCTGAAAACCATTATGGAGGTATACTATACGTATCAATACTCTAATTTAATTGGTTAAAATAGCCAATACTCAGTGAAAATAAATATCCGGAACAGAAAACTAAAAATTTTGTGTATCGTGTAGCCTTAAACTGAATACTAAAATTATATATTTTTGAAGTTGTATACATAATGAAGTAGTGAAAAATCGTTAATTTTGTATTAAAAACAATACCGGTGTAATAACAATTTTTGAAATGAAATTAATAAAAAAATCTATTTTGGGCAGAACGAAGTTTGCCGGGTCAGCTAGTGTATATATAAATATTAATATATGTGAAGTTGTTTTATGTCACGTCTTTTTAAATAAATCATTATTTGGCTATTTTTGAAAAAAAAATTTGGCTATTTATTTTAGCTATGAAAAAAATTATTTAGCTATTTTTAGCAATTTTTTTAATTTAATTTAGCTATAAGCTTCAAAATATTCTGGCAACACTGGCACGGAGATCCAACGAAGAATCACGCTTGCCAATAAATGCTACTTCGGACTAAGTAGGCAACTGAAAAGTAAAGTCCTCTCTCGACAAACAAAAATCACACTCTACAGGACGCTCATCGTTCCAGTCCTCATGTACGGCGCAGAAGCATGGACAATTTCAAAATCAGATGAGATGGCACTTGGAGTATTCGAGTGAAAAGTTCTTCGTAAGATTTATGGACCTTTGCGCGTTGGCGTGGGCGAGTATCGACGGAGATTTAACGATGAGCTGTACGAGCTTTACACAGACATCGAAATTGTTCAGCGAATAAAGATCCAGCGGCTGCGTTGGGCAGGTCATGTCGTGAGAATGAACGAAGGCGCTCCGGCCAAGAAAGCATTTCTATCGAAACCCGCTGAACGCAAAAGAAAAGGGAGACCTCCACTGCGTTGGGAAAATCAGGTGGACAGCGATGCTGCCTCCCTAGGTGTTCCCAAGTGGCGCCATGCTGCACGAAACAGAAGCAATTGGCGCGCTCTGTTGGACTCGGCCAGAATCGTCTAGACGGTTAAGCGCAAATCAAGAAGAAGAAGAAAGTCTTAAACTGATCATTTTAATCCAATAATCTAGTTTATTTAGGGTTTCAATATATTTTAAGTATTGTCAATTTTTGTTAATTATTGTTAAAGTTATGTCTTAATGTGTTTATTGTAATGTTTGCCATAATTTATATATGGTTTTTTTTTGTAATAATATTATAGTTAATACCATCTTTTGTACCATATATGTTAATTATATAATTGTTGTACTACAAAAGATATTATATCTTACGGTACTAATATATACTTCAATAAATGAAATGAAATGAAAATGAAATTGCTTCGCTTCCGAAATCCAAAAAGAGGAATTTTCACAGAATTCTATCGGTTTAAATATTTTTGAATAAAGATATTTTCATCAGGCGTTTGAAAGCTTGTGTCAATGCACACTTTACGTTTTTTTTTTTGATATTCCTGCATGATAAACCAACTAACTTAAAAAGGGTTTCTTGCTGTTTGATACAAATTGATTATTATACCTTTCATGAGAATGAAATGGTATTATAACTTAGTGCCAAAAAATTTTTGTCGAAAGTACCAGAAGGAAGCTTGGGGGATCCACCAAAATATATACCGATATGATCAGAATCACGAGCTGAGTCGATTAAGCCATGTCCGTCTGTCCGTCTGTCCTTCTGTCCGTCTGTCCGTCCGTCCGTCTGTGTGAACGCAAACTAGTCCCTCAGTTTTTGAGATATCTGAATGAAATTCGGAATACAGGTATGTTGTTATATGCAGCTGATCATTTGTCGGAACCGGCCGAATCGGACCACTATAACATATAGAAAACAACCGATTATTCAGACATACATGAAATTTGTGGATGTAATTTGTGCATAACTTCCCCATTTAAACAGCTATGGACATGAAAGTTTGAAGTAGACGTGCCCATTTTGGCCCAAAGAAGGTTACCGAAAATTGTCAAGATCGGACCACTATAACGTATAGTTCCACAACATCCGATTATTCAGATATACACATTTTGGTGTATAACTCCTCCATTTTAACAGCTAACGGCCTGAAATTTTGAAGTGTTTGTACCCATATGGACCCAAACGGGATTGCCGAAAATTGTTAAGATCGGACCACTATAACCTATAGCTCCCCTACAACCGATTGTTCAGATATGGACATTTTGGTGTATAACACCTCCATTTTAACAGCTAACGGCGTGAAATTTTGAAGTATTTGTACCCATATGGGCCCAAACGGGATTACCGGAAATTGTCAAGATCGGACCACTATAAAATATAGCTCCCCTACAACCGATTGTTCAGATATGGACATTTTGGTGTATAACCCCTCCATTTAAATAGCCAAGACACCATTTTTTCTAATAAATCTTTCCATAAATAACCCACAGAATTAAAATTATAAATTAAACTTAATCCGGCTATGTACATACATAGGGGTCAGAATTTTTCAAATCAGCACAAAAAAATTTTTTTTCTTTGATTTTTATGATTCGCGTCTTAATCGATAGCTCTCCGTGTCAAGAATTAGTTCCCGAAATATTTTTGCAAAATGAACATTTTTGCAATAGTTATTCGCCAAGAAAGTTTTACATCAACTTCTTTAAAAAAAATTATTGTTAATCGACGGTACAATTAAATTTAACGCGAACTACGTCAAATGGTAGGTAATTATGTATATTTTAAAATAGTTTTTGAAAAAAATTAAAAAAAAATTTTATGTATCCTTTTTAAGGATAATTGTTGTTATCAATGTTCTCCGCCTAGGAAAAATTCGGAAAAAATATTGTAGATGTAATGATGCATCGTAAGCTGAATTCCGAAGATAAAAAAAGATGGGGACTCTTACCGTTTAAATGCAAAATGCGATTGAACGATTCCCCTCTTCAGCTTAGTAACATTACACTACTCTAAAATTATTAATTTGAAATAATTCAAAGAGATTCAGGTATAGGGGAGTTGGTCCGGTCTTCCTGATCTCAAAAATTGTTTTCTTTATATTTTGTATGGTTAGTTTTCGAGATAACGGTAAATTTTTGCAGTTTTGGGTATCACTACATTCAAACCTATTTTTCGCTAAGGTTGCAAGTGCGATAACCGCAAGCAGTACCTTGTTAGAAACACAATTAAAATACGCTTCTAACGACATGCAACTTGCAGTGATTGAACAAACCCTTGCTCGTCAAAATCAGAATTTTGTTGGATTTTCTGATTCATTTTTTTATTCAAATATTTATCGTTTTTATAAAAAGGATTATGCACAGTATACAAGTTTTGGCAACGGTTGGTATGAACGAGTGGTACGATCGAGTTCCAACTATGGTCACAGTTGATAGTAAGTAGATCGTAAAAGGATAAATGAAAAAAGTGAGCCAGAAAATGTAAAAAAGTGGTAGGTAATTAAATGCTCACTAGAGGAGCATAAATCGAAAAGAATGCTTTAAGCACTCGTTTCTAGTAAACCATGACCTTAGTTGGAACTCGATCGTACCACTCGTTCATAACAACCGTTGCCAAAACTTTGTAATGTAGAGAATCTACTGTGTATACTGTGCATAATCCTTTTTATAAAAACGATAAATATTTGAATAAAAAAATTAATCTTCTTCTTCTTGATTGGCGCTTAACCGTCTAGACGATTCTGGCCGAGTCCAACAGAGCGCGCCAATTGCTTCTGTTTCGTGCAGCATGGCGCCACTTGGGAACACCTAGGGAGGCAGCATCGCTGTCCACCTGATTTTCCCAACGCAGTGGAGGTCTCCCTTTTCTTTTGCGTTCAGCGGGTTTCGATAGAAATGCTTTCTTAGCCGGAGCGCCTTCGTCCATTCTCACGACATGACCTGCCCAACGCAGCCGCTGGATCTTTATTCGCTGAACAATGTCGATGTCTGTGTAAAGCTCGTACAGCTCATCGTTAAATCTCCGTCGATACTCGCCCACGCCAACGCGCAAAGGTCCATAAATCTTACGAAGAACTTTTCTCTCGAATACTCCAAGTGCCATCTCATCTGATTTTGAAATTGTCCATGCTTCTGCGCCGTACATGAGGACTGGAACGATGAGCGTCCTGTAGAGTGTGATTTTTGTTTGTCGAGAGAGGACTTTACTTTTCAGTTGCCTACTTAGTCCGAAGTAGCATTTATTGGCAAGCGTGATTCTTCGTTGGATCTCCGTGCTGACATCATTCTTGTTGTTAATGCTGGTTCCCAGATAGACGAAGTCCTTAACAGTTTCGAATTTGTAGCTATCAACATTGACGTGGCTGCCAAGGCGTGCTGTTTCTTTGTGTGATGACAGGAGGTACTTCGTCTTGTCCTCGTTGACCGCCAAACCCATTTTCTTAGCCTCTTTATCCAGCTTGGAGAAGGCAGAACATACGGCGCGCGTGTTAGTGCCAATGATGTCGATGTCATCGGCGTACGCCAGCAGTTGCACACTCTTGTGATATAAGATGCTTCCTGTATGGTTAAGTTCTGCAGCTCGTATTATCTTTTCCAGCATCAAATTGAAGAAGTCGCACGAAAGAGAGTCACCTTGTCTGAAACCTCGTTTGGTCTCGAACGGCTCGGAGAGGTCCTTCCCAATTCTGACGGAGCTGGTGGTGTTAGTCAATGTCATTTGGCATAGCCGTATAAGTTTAGCAGGGAAACCAAATTCAGACATTGCGGCATACAGGCAATTCCTATTCGTGCTATCAAAAGCGGCTTTAAAATCGACAAAGAGATGGTGTGTGTCGGATCCTTTTTCATGGGTTTTTTCCAATATTTGTCGTATTGTGAAGATCTGGTCGATTGTAGATTTACCAGGTCTGAAGCCACACTGATAAGGTCCAATCAGATTGTTGACGATAGGCTTCAGTCTTTCGCACAATACACTTGCTAAGACCTTATATGCGATATTCAGGAGGCTTATCCCACGATAATTGGCGCGTACTGTGGAGTCTCCTTTTTTGTGGATTGGGCAGAGCACACTTAAGTTCCAATCGTCGGGCATGCGCTCGTCCGACCATATTCTGCATAGGAGTTGATGCATGCTCCTTATCAACTCTTCGCCACCATGTTTGAATAGCTCGGCTGGCAAGCCGTCAGCGCCCGGGGCCTTGTTATTCTTAAGCCTAGATACTGCTATTCGCACTTCGTCATGATCAGGTGGTGGAACATGCCTACCATCATCTGCTATTGGGGATTCGGGTCGTACATCTTCTCCTTCCGCACTTTCACTGTTGCCATTATCTAGCAAGGAGGAGAAGTGATCCCTCCACAACTTAAGTATGCTCTGGACATCAGTTACCAGATCACCGTTATCATTCCGGCAGGAATTTGCCCCGGTATTGAAACCTTCAGTCATCCGCCTGATTTTTTGATAGAATTTTCGAGCATCGTTCCTACCCGCCAGCATCTCAAGCTCTTCACACTCGCGCCTTTCAGCCTCCCTTTTCTTCTTTCGAAAAAGGCGCCTCTCTTCCTTCTTCGCCGTTCGATAACGCTCCCATACGCTTCGCGTTGCGCCCGCACACAATGTAGCCCTGTAGGCGGCGTTCTTTCTTTCCGAGGCATCGCGACATTCCTTGTCGTACCAGGTGTTCTTGTGGGCTCGCTTGTATCCTATAGATTCCTCAGCGGCGATACGAAGTGAACGAGCGATGTGTTCCCATTCCTCAGATACATCGTTTGGTGAAGGGTTGCTCTCAGTGAGCAGGAGTGAGAGCCGAGTGGTGTATTCATTGGCTGTCTGCGTCATGTGCAGCCTTTCGACTTCAAACTTTCCTTGCTGTCCTGCTGGCACATTCTTTGCTGCACAGAGGCGGGTGCGTACCTTGGCTGCTACAAGATAGTGGTCGGAGTCGACATTGGGACCACGGATTGTGCGCACATCTAGGATGCTGGAGCTGTGTCTGCCGTCGATCATGACGTGATCAATTTGATTTCGCGTTTTTCGATCAGGAGACAGCCATGTGGCTTGGTGTATTTTTTTGTGCTGGAATCTGGTACTGCTAATGACCATGTTTCGTGACCCGGCGAAGTCGATTAGCCTCGTCCCATTGGGACTGGTTACGTCGTGGAGACTGAATTTTCCGACTGTGCTGCCAAAGATACCTTCCTTACCCACCCTGGCATTAAAATTGCCAAGCACAATCTTAATGTCGTGACGGGGGCAGCGGTCGTAGGCATGCTCTAACTGCTCATAGAAAGTGTCTTTGATCGCATCGTCCTTCTCTTCCGTCGGGGCGTGGGCGCAGATAAGAGATATGTTGAAAAATCTCGCTTTGATGCGGATGGTGGCTAGACGCTCGTTCACTGGCGTGAACGACAGTACTCGGCGGCTGAGTCTCTTTCCCACCACAAAACCAACACCAAATATACGCTCCTCTGCATGGCCACTGTAATATATATCGCAAGGCCCACATTTCTTCTTGCCTTGCCCCTTCCACCGCATCTCTTGTATGGCGGTGATGTCAGCTTTCACTCTTTCGAGGACATCAACCAGCTGGGCAGAGGCACCTTCCCAATTAAGGGTCCGGACGTTCCAGGTGCTTACCCTCAAATCATAGTCCTTTAAACGTTTGCCGTGGTTGTCATCAGAAAGGGGTGGTCTCATCCGAGGCTTTGTTGTTGTTTTCATTGGATAGGATTTTTACGTGGTGGGTCCCAAACCCGACGCACAACCCGCCCTGCGGGAGTTGTATATTGTTACACGTTTATATAGCGAGCCGCTTGCTCCAAGACAGACGCCCGCTCGCAGCCGCACCTTCTGGTGAACAGACGCTGCAGTTATTCCCCTCAACAAGCCCTTAAACCGAATATGTCGGAGTGGCCTTGTCGAGTTGTCGCCTTCTCACTTTAGTTCACCACCAAACGGGTGTTCGGTGGCTATCCAGAGGACACTGCGCGGAAGTCGTGAGCTGCTTGCTCCGCATGCAAAAGAATCGCTCTGGCCACCCCCAGGTGGATGGCAGTCAGAAGCTTTCCCCACTTACGTGGACTTTTACACACGAAGCCATCCTCCATCAGAAAATCCAACAAAATTCTGATTTTGACGAGCAAGGGTTTGTTCAATCACTGCAAGTTGCATGTCGTTAGAAGCGTATTTTAATTATGTTTCTAACAAGGTACTGCTTGCGGTTATCGCACTTGCAACCTTAGCGAAAAATAGGTTTGAATGTAGTGATACCCAAAACTGCAAAAATTTACCATTATCTCGAAAACTAGCCATACAAAATATAAAGAAAACAATTTTTGAGATCAGGAAGACCGGACCAAATCCCCTACACCTGAATCTCTTGGAATTATTTCAAATTAATAATTTTAGAGTAGTGTAATGTTACTAAGCTGAAGAGGGGAATCGTTCAATCGCATTTTGCATTTAAACGGTAAGAGTCCCCATCTTTTTTTCTTCGGAATTCAGCTTACGATGCATCATTACATCTACAATATTTTTTCCGAATTTTTCCTAGGCGGAGAACATTGATAACAACAATTATCCTTAAAAAGGATACAGAAAATTTTTTTTTTAATTTTTTTCAAAAACTATTTTAAAATATACATAATTACCTAAAATTTGGCGTAGTTCGCGTTAAATTTAATCGTACCGTCGATTAACAGTAATTTTTTTTTAAAGAAGTTGATGTAAAACTTTCTTGGCGAATAACTATTGCAAAAATGTTCATTTTGCAAAAATATTTCGGGAACTAATTCTTGACACGGAGACCTATCGATTAAGACACGAATCATAAAAATCAAAGAAAAAAAATTTTTTTTGTGCTGATTTGAAAAATTCTGACCCATAGGTAACTTTTCATTTCCCCACTCATGAAAGGTATGAAGTCTTCGGTACGGCCGAAGACAGCCGCGCTTTTACTTGTTTGTTATTGTAATTGGTAGAGTGTAATGTCAAAATGATAATTCGCCTTAGTTAAAATCTGAATTCGCTTGAGACTTGCCCATTCCTATTGGTCATGATGTGAATTCGCTTTGATTTTGACATTACACTCTACCTTTGTAAATAAAAAAGTAGTTTCTGAATTCGCCACCGAGCCTACCTTCCTAGATCTGCCTTGGATGCAATAAGGTTTTCGCAGTGCGCAAAAGCAACTCTGCCATACATTTTGTTGTTGCCCATTTTGCTATTTGAATTCGCAAATGACCATTGGCATACGCGATATTTAAACCGTCCTTTTCACGGTGTATTCGTAAAATTTTTCAGAACTTTATTATCAAGTTAATTGAGCAACTCCGCCAACGCTTATCGCAGAATATTCAATCTTTAAAAAATATTGATTTTTTTTCTGTAAATAAGCCAAAAATATTTGACACCTTCAAGGATGAAAAGGATCACTTTAACACGGAGGAAATCACTATTTTAGAAATGCAATGGAAAAACTACACGCGTACCCATGGAAGGGAACTACCTCTACAATAAAGTTTTGGGTAGACGTAAGAAAGCTTAGAAATGCTCTTAACGAAAATCCGTTTGAAGAACTACACCCTTTTGTGTTTAATTTTCTAATCCTACCGCTAAGTAATACAGAAATAGAACGTAGATTTTCTGTTATGAACGTAATAAAAACAAAGCAAAGAAATAGAATGCAATTATTTATGTTAAACTCTCTATTGACTGTTAGGTATGGTCTAAAAAGGCTTGAAAAATGTTGTAATAACTTTAAAATTCCTAACGATATTATTAAAGCAATGACTTCAATTAATAATAATTCAACCTGTGAATTAAATGAAGAAGATATGATTTTTGAAATGTTATTGAATCAAATTTTTAACTAAAGTTTAAATATTAACTAGTCGCTATTATAATTTATTTTAATACTGCAATTGAATGTACATACATACATACATACATACATATGTAATGAATTGATTTTTTTCATTGTAATAATCTTATTATGCGACGTACATATATAAGTACATACAAACAAATATATGTATGGCTACAATATATAATCTATATATATATAAAAATCAAGCCCATTTCTTTGTCGCCGGCTTTCGCCCAAACGCGTCGAGGGATTTTGACCAAATTTACACACCAGCTTAGTACCTTGCCCTAGATGGTTTATATACATATTTTTTTCAAATCCGGAAGTCGGTTCCCGAGATATAGGTCAAAAGGTCAAAACGTGGATCCGGCTTTCCCCTGAATATTTTTGGACGATATTGGTATCAAATGAAAGGTATTGACTAGAGAATTTACATAGAATAGCACTCATTGCGATTCCTAGGTCGGGTCTCCAGATATGGGTCAAAACGTGGACCCGGATGACCCTCGAATGTTTCTGAGTGATATTGGTATCAAATGAAAGGTATTGAGCAGAGAATTTACATAGAATAGTACTCATTGTGATTCGTAGGTCGGGTCTCCAGATATGGGTCAAAACGTGGACCCGGATGACCCTCGAATGTTTCTGAGCGATATTGGTATCAAATGAAAGGTATTGAGCACAGAATGTACATAGAATAGTACTCATTGTGATTCCTAGGTCGGGTCTCCAGATATGGGTCAAACGTGGACCCAGATCACCCTCGAATGTTTCTGAGCGAAATTGGTATCAAATGAAAGGTATTGAGCAGAGAATTTGCATAGAATAGTACTCATTGTGATTCCTAGCTCGGGTCTGGAGATATGGGTCAAAACGTGGACCGGGTGACCCTCTAATGTTTCTGAGCGATATTGGTATCAAATGAAAGGTCTTGATGAGGACTTCAACATAGAACTATTTTATTTGTGATGCCTAGGACGGGTCCCTAGATATGGGTCAAAACGTGGACCCGGATGACCCCGGAAAATTTCTCAGTGATATTGGTATCAAATGAAGGGTTTTGAGAAGGGATTTTACATAGAAATGAACTCATTACGATCCCTAGGTCCTAGGCCTGAAAGGCAGGGCTTTTACATAGAGATGAAATCATTATGATTCCTAGGTCAGGTCCCCAGATGTGGGTCAAAATGTGGATCCGGATGGCCCCGGATAATTTCTCAGCGATATTGTTATTTAATCACGGCGCATGACGATTGCTGGGTGGGATCCCAAGGTATGGGTCAATATGTGGACCCGGATAACACCGGATCTTAGGGATATTGGTACCAAATAAAAGGTATTGAGCGGACTCTCATGTAGGGCCGTACCCATTACGATTTCTTGACCAAGTCTCCAGATACCGTACCCATTATGGTTCCTAGGTCAAGTTCCCAGATGTGGGTCAATAAGTGGACCCGGATGAGCTCGGGATGCTTCTGAGCAATACTGATATAAAATGAATGTGTTGACCGGGTCTGCTATATAGAGATATTTTCATAGTGATTCTTAGTCCCGATACCTAATTATGGGTAAAAGAGACGATTCGGATGCCACGGAATATTTTTAAGCAATGATGGTATCAAATGAGAAGTGGAATGCAGGGTATGTTATGCTAAAACCCAGTTCCCTAGAGAAAGGGGAAGAGTAATGACACTGGGAAAGGCAAAGGCAAAGGGACGGAAAAGGAGAGGGAGAATATTATAAAAATGGAATGAAGAGGATGGGGAGAGAGACAGTAAGACAGGGAATTAGAGAAGGAATAAGAGGGGGAATAAAAAGGAGAAAGACAGAAAAGGAGAGGTAAGAGAGAGCGGTAGAGAAAGGGAAGCGGAAATGTGATGGGAAAGGGAAAGAGAAAGAGAAAAGTAGAGGGAAAGGCAGTTGGAGAGTAATACGAAGAAAAATGGGATAAGAACATGAAAAGGGCAAACCTTTGAAAACATCAATTTTTTCCTTCACTTTTTTTAAACTTATCTGAATTGTGCTGAGCTCTGCAGCCCGAGGTAATTTCGGTTTCTAAATACTTCCAACATATTTTAAAGTGTGCCGTATTTCGCTTCAAGTACCTATAATAGGAAGTGGCCCAAAGCAAAGCTTGGCCGGGTACAGCTAGTCTATATATATAAAAATGATTTGGTATTTAATTGAAACGCTAAAACTTGAAAACGGCTGAACCAAATCAAATACTTCTTTAGGGGGTTTGTTTGTTGTTACCTCGCGAAGGTTTAGTCGAAGAAAAAATTTAAAAATGTTAGGGGGGCGTGGCACCTTCCATACAACCTTAATTTTTAAAGCTGATTATCTCTAAAACAGTTCAAGGTAGGGAGCTGAAAATTGGTATAGTGGTAGGTGATATCAACCCCCTTCTCACTCAGAAAAGTGGGGGTTATCAGAAAAGGGGGCGTGGCACCTCCCATACAACCTTAATTTTTAAAGCTGATTATCTCTAAAACAGTTCAAGGCAGGGAGCTGAAAATTGGTA
Source organism: Urophora cardui (assembly GCA_960531455.1). NCBI lineage: Eukaryota > Metazoa > Arthropoda > Insecta > Diptera > Tephritidae > Urophora > Urophora cardui. The sequence continues at coordinate 42,287,745 of OY482675.1, read as the reverse complement.
TAGAGGTAGGTGATATCAAACCCCTTCTCACTCAGAAAAGTGGGGGTTATCAGAAAAGGGGGCGTGGCACCTCCCATACAACCTTAATTTTTAAAGCTGATTATCTCTAAAACAGTTCAAGGTAGGGAGCTGGAAATTGGTATAGAGGTAGGTGATATCAAACCCCTTCTCACTCAGAAAAGTGGGGGTTATCAGAAAAGGGGGCGTGGCACCTCCCATACAACCTTAATTTTTAAAGCTGATTATCTCTAAAACAGATTGAGGTAGGGAGCTGAAAATTGGTATAGAGGTAGGTGATATCAAAACCCTTCTCACTCAGAAAAGTGGGGGTTATCAGAAAAGGGGCGTGGCACCTCCCATACAAGCTTAATTTTTAAAGCTGATTATCTCTAAAACAGTTAAAGTTAGGGAGCTAAAAATTGGTATAGAGGTAGGTGATATCAAAACTCTTCTCACTCAGAAAAGTGGGGTTATCAGAAAAGGGGGCGTGGCTCCTCCTATACAACCTTAATTTTTAAAGCTGATTGTCTCTAAAACAGTTTAAGGTAGGGAGCTGAAAATTGGTATAGAGGTAGGTGAAATCAAAAACCTTCTCACTCAGAAAAGTGGGGGTTATCAGAAAACGGGTCGTGGCACCTCCCATACAACCTTAATTTTAAAAGCTGATTATCTCTAAAACAGTTTAAGGTAGGGAGCTGAAAATTAGTACAGAGGTAGGTGATATCAAAACCTTTCTCACTCAGAAAAGTGGGGGTTATCAAAAAAGGGGGCGTGGCACCTCCCATACAAGCTTATTTTTTAAAGCTGATTATCTCTAAAACAGTTTAAGGTAGGGAGCTGAAAATTGGTATAGAGTTAGGTGATATCAAAACCATTCTCAATCAAAAAAGTGGGGGTTATCAGAAAAGGGTGGCGTGGCACCTTCCATACAACCTTAATTTCGAAAGCTGATTATCTCTAAAACACTTCAAGGTAGGGAGCTGAAAATTGGTATAGAGATAAATGATATCAAAACCCTTCCCACGCATATAAGTGGGGGTTATCGGAAAAAGGGGCGTGGCACCTCCCATACAAACTTAATTTTTCATGCTGAATATATCTAAAATTGTTTAGGCTAGGGACTTGGAAATTGGTGTGGAGATAAACCATAACAATTCCATATTAACGCAAAATAATAGGAGTTATACGAAAAGGGGGCGTGGCTCCTCCCAACAACGCTTAATTTTTTTAGCTGAATATCTTTAAAAGGATTTAAGTCAGGGACCTAGAAATTGGTACAGAGCTATATGATATCAAAACAATTTTTGCGCATAAAAGTGTAGGTTATCGGAAAAGGGGGCGTGGCACCTCCCATACAAACTTAATTTTTCAAGCTGAATATCTATAAAAGCGTTTAAGGTTGGGACCTGAAAATTGATCAGGAGATTAACGATATCAATAGCATGCTTATGAAAAAAACAGTAGTGTTGGGAAAAGGGGGCGTGGCACCTCCCATGCGTTCTTAATTTTTAAGGCTAAATATCCCTAAAAGCGTTCATGGCATGTACATAGAAATCACTATGCAGATATACGATATCAATACCATGTTCACCCAAAAAAAGAAAAGATTTATCGAAAAATGGGGCATTGCACCTCCCATACGTACTAAACTTTTGAGGCTGAATATATCTAAAAGGGTTGGAGGAAGGGCCTGAAAACCATTATGGAGGTATACTATACGTATCAATACTCTAATTTAATTGGTTAAAATAGCCAATACTCAGTGAAAATAAATATCCGGAACAGAAAACTAAAAATTTTGTGTATCGTGCAACCTTAAACTGAATACTAAAATTATATATTTTTGAAGTTGTATACATAATGAAGTAGTGAAAAATTGTTAATTTTCTATTAAAAACAATACCGGTGTAATAACAATTTTTTAAATGAAATTAATAAAAAAATCTATTTTGGGCAGAACGAAGTTTGCCGGGTCAGCTAGTGTATATATAAATATTAATATATGTGAAATTGTTTTATGTCACGTCTTTTTAAATAAATCATTATTCGGCTATTTTTGAAAAAAAAAATTTGGCTATTTATTTTAGCTATGAAAAAAATTATTTAGCTATTTTTAGCAATTTTTTTTATTTAATTTAGCTATAAGCTTCAAAATATTCTGGCAACACTGGCACGGAGATCCAACGAAGAATCACGCTTGCCAATAAATGCTACTTCGGACTAAGTAGGCAACTGAAAAGTAAAGTCCTCTCTCGACAAACAAAAATCACACTCTACAGGACGCTCATCGTTCCAGTCCTCATGTACGGCGCAGAAGCATGGACAATTTCAAAATCAGATGAGATGGCACTTGGAGTATTCGAGTGAAAAGTTCTTCGTAAGATTTATGGACCTTTGCGCGTTGGCGTGGGCGAGTGTCGACGGAGATTTAACGATGAGCTGTACGAGCTTTACACAGACATCGACATTGTTCAGCGAATAAAGATCCAGCGGCTGCGTTGGGCAGATCATGTCGTGAGAATGAACGAAGGCGCTCCGGCCAAGAAAGCATTTCTATCGAAACCCGCTGAACGCAAAAGAAAAGGGAGACCTCCACTGCGTTGGGGAAATCAGGTGGACAGCGATGCTGCCTCCCTAGGTGTTCCCAAGTGGCGCCATGCTGCACGAAACAGAAGCAATTGGCGCGCTCTGTTGGACTCGGCCAGAATCGTCTAGACGGTTAAGCGCAAATCAAGAAGAAGAAGAAGAAAGTCTTAAACTGATCATTTTAATCCAATAATCTAGTTTATATAGGGTTTCAATATATTTTAAGTATTGTCAATTTTTGTTAATTATTGTTAAAGTTATGTCTTAATGTGTTTATTGTAATGTTTGCCATTATTTATATATGGTTTTTTTTGTAATAATATTATAGTTAATACCATCTTTTGTACCATATATGTTAATTATATAATTGTTGTACTACAAAAGATATTATATCTTACGGTACTAATATATACTTCAATAAATGAAATGAAATGAAAATGAAATTGCTTCGCTTCCGAAATCCAAAAAGAGGAATTTTCACAGAATTCTATCGGTTTAAATATTTTTGAATAAAGATATTTTCATCAGGCGTTTGAAAGCTTGTGTCAATGCACACTTAACGTTTTTTTTTTGATATTCCTGCATGATAAACCAACTAACTTAAAAAGGGTTTCTTGCTGTTTGATACAAATTGATTATTATACCTTTCATGAGAATGAAATGGTATTATAACTTAGCGCCAAAAAATTTTTGTCGAAAGTACCAGAAGGAAGCTTGGGGGACCCACCAAAATATATACCGATATGATCAGAATCACGAGCTGAGTCGATTAAGCCATGTCCGTCTGTCCGTCTGTCCGTCCGTCCGTCTGTGTGAACGCAAACTAGTCCCTCAGTTTTTGAGATATCTGAATGAAATTCGGAATACAGGTATGTTGTTATATGCAGCTGATCATTTGTCGGAACCGGCCGAATCGGACCACTATAACATATAGAAAACAACCGATTATTCAGATATACATGAAATTTTTGGATGTAATTTGTGCATAACTTCCCCATTTAAACAGCTATGACATTTAAACAGACATGAAAGTTTGAAGTAGACGTGCCCATTTTGGCCCAAAGAAGGTTACCGAAAATTGTCAAGATCGGACCACTATAACATATAGTTCCACAACATCCGATTATTCAGATATACACATTTTGGTGTATAACTCCTCCATTTTAACAGCTAACGGCCTGAAATTTTGAAGTATTTGTACCCATATGGACCCAAACGGGATTGCCGAAAATTGTTAAGATCGGACCACTATAACCTACAGCTCCCCTACAACCGATTGTTCAGATATACACATTTTGGTGTATAACTCCTCCATTTTAACAGCTAAAGGCGTGAAATTTTGAAGTATTTGTACCCATATGGGCCCAAACAGGGTTACCGAAAATTGTCAAGATCGGACCACTATAACATATAGCTCCCCTACAACCGATTGTTCAGATATGGACATTTTGGTGTATAACTCCTCAATTTTAACAGCTAACGGCGTGAAATTTTGAAGTATTTTATGGGCCCAAACGGGATTACCGAAAATTGTTAAGATCGGACCACTATAACCTATAGCTCCCCTACAACCGATTGTTCAGATATGGACATTTTGGTGTATAACACCTCCATTTTAACAGCTAACGGCGTGAAATTTTGAAGTATTTGTACCCATATGGGCCCAAACGGGATTACCGAAAATTGTCAAGATCGGACCACTATAACATATAGCTCCCCCCCCCCGCAACCGATTGTTCAGATATGGACATTTTGGTGTATAACCCCTCCATTTAAATAGCCAAGACACCATTTTTTCTAATAAATCTTTCCATAAATAACCCACAGAATTAAAATTATAAATTAAACTTAATCCGACTATGTACATACATAGGTAACTTTTAATTTCCCCACTCATGAAAGGTATGAAGTCTTCGGTACGGCCGAAGACAGCCGCGCTTTTACTTGTTTTTTTTTGTCAATTGTCCCAAAATAGCCAGTTAAAAGTCAACTACTTTTAGGAATTGATTTTTTTCTTCCTTCAGGGTATATTTCTGCACGCATACTTATCTACATATTTAACTTTTTTTAATTTGAAAGGTTATATAAAAATTATGCATAAAAAGTAATAAAAAGTAAAAAAGTAATAAAAAGTAATAAAACACATAACCAGGTAATTATCTAGTTTACGGTGCATCGACTAAAACTGCTCCAATTTTAACAAACGGGGTACCAATCGACGCGTTTCGATCTCAGGAACACAAATCCGAATGCGGAGCTTAACTTTTTTATTTCAATAAAAAATTATTAACAAAAAACGATCTAACTTTTTGCTTGGTCATTACACACACACCAACACATAAATTCAACTGATTTATTTATCATAGTATCACACATACCTTATATTTACTAAATAACACACAAAAAGTTGCAATATTTTAAAATTAGATACTATATTTTAATAAAATCGAAGTAAACAATTTGCCTTTTTTTTGCTTTTTCCGTCCGATTACACTGTGGAACAAATTCAGGTCAACAAAAGTTAACTCGGTTCTGAAAGTTGGGGGTGAAAATAGAGGCTAAATTAGAAGACCCGTATCGCGGCGTTTGCTTAGGTTAGTTCGAATTTGTTTTTAATCGACCTTTGAACTTTGCAGGCAAATGCCGATTTTCAGCATATTGTTTGTATGGTTTTTTTGCTATAACTCGTCGACTAATTGAGAGTTGGAGTGACAGCAAACGAAAGAAAATTAAATTTCCTATACAAGGGGTCTATAACATTTTTCTCTACCTCTTATAGTTTCTGAAATATTGATAATTCAATTTGAATTTTTTCGATTTTTTAAAGAAAAAATATACTTTGTCAGGAAATATCTTTAAAACCAAAATTTTCACCTTCGGTTTTACTCCCTTGCGTGAAGCTACATTCTATTAGCAAAAAAATAAGCTATCAACGAAGAAAATCAATGGTAAAATGGAAAAGTTATAGGCGATCATGTAAATACAGTCAAGTCGGGCAATGCATATCTATTTTGGGCAGAACGAAGTTTGCCGGGTCAGCTAGTGTATATATAAATATTAATATATGTGAAGTTGTTTTATGTCACGTCTTTTTAAATAAATCATTATTTGGCTATTTTTGAAAAAAAAAAAATTTGGCTATTTATTTTAGCTATGAAAAAAATTATTTAGCTATTTTTAGCAATTTTTTTTATTTAATTTAGCTATAAGCTTCAAAATATTCTGGCAACACTGGCACGGAGATCCAACGAAGAATCACGCTTGCCAATAAATGCTACTTCGGACTAAGTAGGCAACTGAAAAGTAAAGTCCTCTCTCGACAAACAAAAATCACACTCTACAGGACGCTCATCATTCCAGTCCTCATGTACGGCGCAGAAGCATGGACAATTTCAAAATCAGATGAGATGGCACTTGGAGTATTCGAGTGAAAAGTTCTTCGTAAGATTTATGGACCTTTGCGCGTTGGCGTGGGCGAGTATCGACGGAGATTTAACGATGAGCTGTACGAGCTTTACACAGACATCGACATTGTTCAGCGAATAAAGATCCAGCGGCTGCGTTGGGCAGATCATGTCGTGAGAATGAACGAAGGCGCTCCGGCCAAGAAAGCATTTCTATCGAAACCCGCTGAACGCAAGAGGCATTGCGCGACTTGGCTGTATTTACATGATCGCCTATAACTTTTCCATTTTACCATGGATTTTCTTCGTTGATAGCTTATTTTTTTGCTAATAGAATGTAGCTTCACGCAAGGGGTAAAACCGAAGGTGAAAATTTTGGTTTTAAAGATATTGCCTGACAAAGTCAATTTTTTCTTTGAAAAATCGAAAAAATTCAAATTGAATCATCAATATTTCAGAAACTATAAGAGGTAGAGAAAAATGTTATAGACCCCTTGTATAGGAAATTTAATTTTCTTTCGTTTGCTGTCACTCCAACAAAAAAATCTCAATTAGTCGACGAGTTATAGCAAAAAAACCATACAAACAATATGCTGAAAATCGGCATTTGCCTGCAAAGTTTAAAGGTCGATTAAAAACAAATTCGAACTAACCTAAGCAAACGCCGCGATACGGGTCTTCTAATTTAGCCTCTATTTTCACCCCTAACTTTCAGAACCGAGTTAACTTTTGTTGACCTAAATTTGTTCCACAGTGTTATTGAACTGTCAAAATGAGTAGCGTTGCCACTCAATTAGGTGTAATTTACAGCGCATTCACACTTAGGCATTAAGAGCCTATACACACTTGCGACTCAATCGATTTAGTCGGGCTTTGATTTGCATGGGAATGAATGGAAGCATTCACACTACATTCAATTAGTCGAACAACAAAAAGTTTCAATATTTTATCATTAAATACTATATTTTAATAAAAACCAAAGTAAGCAAAAGTCGCTAATTTTAGGACTGTGGCGCGTAGTGTTGCCACCAATATTTACTACTAATCTCTATTAACCTGCATTCACATTAAGCTCTTTTTATATGAATGGTGAAAAGAGGTGAGTTTCCGATATATCACAATATCTATACCAGCTTTGAGGTTAGTTGTAATGAGCAAATTCTAACTCAATATAATCAAATATATAAAGTGTTATAAAGTGTATATACCTGCGGCACATTTTTCGGGATATTACTCCATTATAATAATATATAATAATTATTAAAAAAAGAAAATTTGGAATGAAAAATCGCTGAAGGGTGTACTACGCAAAAGGACATCACCGTGGCGGTAGCCACGGTTAGGTTGTATATCCGGAATTTGGTGGCGTAGCCCAGGGTTATTTTAAATAAGCGCGGCCGAAGGCCGCCAACGCAGAAAAGTGTTCTGCGCAAAAGCATATTTTTTGCAACTTTAAGAGCCTATACACACTTGCGATTCAATCGATTTAGTCGAATTGGGCTGTTGTATGCAAATCCAACTGTTTCAGTTGTTCGACTAATTGAACGTAGTGTGAATGCTTCCATACATTCCCATGCAAATCAAAGCCCGACTAAATCGATTGAGTTGCAATTGTGTATAGGCTCTTAATGCCTAAGTGTGAATGCGCTGTAAATTACACCTAATTGAGTGGCAACGCTACTCATTTTGACAGTTCAATAATCGGACGGAAAAAGCAAAAAAAGGCAAATTGTTTACTTCGATTTTATTAAAATATAGTATTTAATTTTAAAATATTGCAACTTTTTGTGTGTTATTTAGTAAATATAAGGTATGTGTGATACTATGATAAATAAATCAGTTGAATTTATGTGTTGGTGTGTGTGTAATGACCAAGCAAAAAGTTAGATCGTTTTTTGTTAATAATTTTTTATTAAAATAAAAAGTTAAGCTCCGCCTTTGGGTTTGTGTTCCTGAGATCGAAACGCGTCGATTGGTACCCCATTTGTAAAAATTGGAGCAGTTTTAGTCGATGCACCGTAAACTAGATAATTACCCATAACCAATTTATAAAATTAAAAAAATCGAAAAATTTTATGAAAATGTCACTTAAAAATTTTTAAACCCTATTTTATTTTAAACAAATAAAGTCGTATATATTTACTTACGTGTGGACTTCATTTCACATGCTACGGCCGTCCACAGCTTATCCAAGACAAACCTATTGTGGTGATTTGGATCTTTTTTGATACCACAAAGGTTGTCTTTTAAAAATTGCACCGATCAATGAATTAATTTTCTTCGCTCTTATAGTTTGATACGCGCTTATAGCACAGCTCCGACATAAACAGAAGTACAGAACTCCCATTTACAATTTTCGTCGCTCTATTACTCTCTTTCTTCTTTTGATCCGATATTGTAGCATATTGTACACTACAATGTCTCACGCAATCTTTATTGTACAATATTCTATACTCTCACAAGTTCCACAAACACAATAATCGATTATAAACATATATTATCATCTTTACTTTGTACACATTTTTCATCATGATATACATACGAAATAAAAGACCATTCTAGTTGTTAACCTCGAGTCGAATACCACGTCTTTCTTTTTGGACCATCAATACATTACAATTGGCGACGAGGACACGTGTTTCTTTTTCTTCTCAACATTTTCTGCAAAGAAATAAAATCAGATATTTTCTGAACTGCTGCTCCGAGAAACAAATCAGAGTATTAGTGCGTCTAAGAATGGGCAAAGAAAAAGTAATGCCAAACGTTATTCAGACAAATGTTCCAGAGTTTGATCCAGCCATTGATAAATTTTACATTTGGAAAGAACGTTTGGATATACATTTTAGCGATATTGGGTGCAATGATGTCGGCAGAAAGAAGGCGATTTTACTCAAGTCAATAGGATCCACGCCATACGAATTGTTACGAGCATTGTGTGACCCGATATCCAAGGGCGTATGCAGGTAGGGGCAGGGGGGCATGTGCCCCCCCTGGCTACTGCTTAATATTATAATGGCATCAGAGAATAATACAGAAATTTACATGTCAAAATAAAACAATGAGATTTGTTTCGATTCGTGTCTACAGTTCACTAAATATTTTAGCATTAGCATTGATAAGCAAAATCTAAGGCCCGGTTTCACCAGCGTGACTAAAGCTAAAACTAAGTTTTGACTTAAGTTAGCCCAGAACAGAGTTCTGGTGTGGTGGAAATGTCTTGAAAAGAGTTCAATCCTTCTTGCATTTAAAAAGGTGCAAAGAAGCGCGCTGATTTGTATTGGTGGCGCGCTGCGCACCACTCCCAAGGAGGCCCTGGACACTTCATTTAATGTCCTGCCGATTGTCCTGATGGGTAGGCAATGCGCTTAAGGGAACTTTCGGGGTGGAAGGTAAATGTAGGTGGTCATGCTGAGATCCTTAGCATTTCTTTGATGAGTGCAACGGACTAGTGTGCACCGACCACCACTTGCGGGAGGAACTTCGATGTTGTTATTCCGGATAGGGAGTTTTGGTCCAATGGACCTCCGGATTTGCCGGGTGCCCTCCACATTTATACTCATGGTTCGAAGCTGAATGGTAAGGTGGGTGGTGGAATTTTCGTAGCCCAAACGGGTACGAAACTCTCCTTTAACTTTCCGGATCACTGCAGCGTATTCCAGGCAGAGGTTGCTGCCATTCAAGAGGCGGGGGACTATCTTCATAAAGGAGTCCTCATGCACGACAATATTTACATTTATTCTGATAGTCAGGCTGCGCTGAAGGCGATTTGATCTGCTACTTGCAAATCCAGGACTGTAGAGGGTTGTCGCAAATCTCTTGACGAGATGGCTACGGCTAGGCTTCTCTAACGCTGGTATGGGTGCCTGGACACTGCAATATACCAGGCAATGAGATGGCAGACGAACTTGCAAGAGGGGGCACGTCTGCTCCGCTTTCGCCATCTTGGAAGGGTTTAAGAATGCCGCTCGCTACATGCAAGCTCAATATTAAGGGATTTTTCCATGCAGAAGCGGGTGCTAGATGGAAACGCCTTAGCACCTGCATTCATTCTAGACTCTTATGACCTCACTGGGATGCGAGACGTACTAAAGGGCTACTTATTCTAAAGAGGAAAGACCTGGCGCTTACTGTTGGCCTGATTACGGGCCACATCGTTATCGGCAGATATGCTGAGAGATTGGGCGCTGCTTTTCATGACTTCTGTAGGAGCTGTAGAGATGAGGAGGAGCCTGAAACTGTAGAACATTTGCTGTGTGAATGTCCCGCGCTGTGGACTAAGAGGCTAAAATTTCTGGGGGCCCCCACTTTTCTGGCCTCGGCGATTTGGCCGATTTAGAGCCTGTAAAATTCCTAAGATTCGCTGAATCCACTTTCTGGTTCGAGTAGGGGTTTAGATCCGCGTGGTATCACAATGGGTTCTTATGGGCCTAAATCTGTTGGTGTGTACCAGCAGCCACTATTACCTAACCTAACCTAGCTAGCCAGATTTGGGGCTAACTTACTTTTGGGTTTCACCAAATGAACGACTTGAATAATTTTGCACACAACAACCCGATGAGCTGTTTTATACATAGTAGTATTTTAGTAGTTTATTTCCTACCTTTTGACTGCACAACGCAGTTTCTTTGGCAGTTGTTGTTGGCATTTTTATATTAGCAGTGTTGCTGTAGTCGCACACACAAATTAGTATTATTTTTGACATTTAAGAGTGGAACAGCAGCACTTGATTTTAGTCGCAAACAGATTGATGTTTGACTACTTCAAATATTTGATGTGCCTGCCCCCCCCCCCTGTATAAAATCCTAGCTACGCCCTTGCCGATATCACCAGTCGAGAAGACATTTGAAGAAATATGTAAAATTTTAAATGATCATTATACTCCGCATACCATCGTATATTACGTATGAAAAGAATTTCATGACGCAAAGCGAGAAGAAAACGAAACAGTATCAGATTGGTACGCCCGCATCAAACATTTGGCACTACAATGCAAATACGGTGCAAGTCTGAATGTGATGGTAAAAGATAAGTTCATTACACAATTACCAGAGAAAATTTTCAACAAAATTTGTAAGGAAGATGAGAATTTAGAGCTTACAACAGCATTATCTAAAGCATTGATCGCGGAGACCAGAATGGCTTCAAGAAACGAGCACGCCGAGGCAAACGTTAACTTCGTGGCTAATCGTGGGAAATCCCGCAAACAAAGTAACAACAATTCCAATGAAAAGCAACCGCAAGGCAAGAAGACCGCATGCACGAGGTGTGGTTGGAAAACACATGTCGCAAGTAGCTGTAAATACAAAGAAGCAGTTTGCCACACATGTTCTAAGAAGGGGCACTTAAGTAGTGCTTGTCGTCTCAAAGGGAAGAATAAGAAAAATTCTAATTTCACTAGTATTAACAATAGATCTAAGACAGTTGTAAATTCAATAGGGGAAGCTAACTCTTTTGATTTTTCGTTATACAGTTTGTTTAATATTGAAAGATTTGGCAACTCTTTTTTGTGTAAAATGAGAAAGATGAGGAAGAAAATAAAGAAGAAGAGTTAGTTGTGAAAATACATTGAAGAAGAAGAGTGTGTTTTATTTGTAATGATGGTGCGGATTCTGGTTTTGTTGTTTATTGTTCTATTTTTATAGGTTTAATTGGACAGTTGTGAGGCATAAAAAACATTGGTCCAAGTAGAGCCGGATATGGCATGTGGATGAATTGGGAAAAGTGCGTTTTTCTGGGGGTTTTGGGTTTACATATGTGCTCTCATACATACATATGTACATATAAATGGTGAATTACTATGAGTGAGAAATAGAGAAAAAGCAATGAGACCTTTATAGTTTGGTGAAATACGAAATAGAAATAATAAAGAAAGGTAGAAATACTGATTGTATGTTATGAAAAAGGAATATGTTTTGAATTTGTATTGGGGCTTAGTGGGAAAGATGTGCGTCTTTGGCTATTTGCTCTATGTTTGTGTAGATGTGGGATGCTCAAACTCATATGTAGAGATGGCGGAAATAATCGGAAAAACGATTATAATCTGTTAATTCCTTACAATGCAATTAATAATCTATTGCTTTCGATGAATCTGTAAACCGGTTAATCGGTTATGTAATTTTTGCCATCTCTATGCATTTGTGTGTATATGCATTATTGTGCTCAATCTCTCAGACACTCATCTCTTCATACAAAGTGAATTCGCCCTGAAGCTGGAATTATAACACAGGTTGTACTTGAAGTATAATATTTCATGATTATTTATACAGTCCACCAAATTAAAAATGCATATATTTTATATTGCAATATTAAATAATACGATAGAGTTCAACAAATGGTTGAACATTTACGATAGAATTCAACAAATGGTTGAATAATAACGAAAATTTCGATTGTCGATAGAATTCAACAAATGGTTGAATAACAACGAAAATTTCGAACGTCGATAGAATTCAACAAATGGTTGAATAATAACGAAAATTTCGAATGTCGATAGAATTCAACAAATGGTTGAATAGTAACTAAGATTTCGAATAATATCGATAGAATTCAACAAATGGTTGAATAACAACGAAAATTTCGAACGTCGATAGAATTCAACAAATGGTTGAATAATAACGAAAATTTCGAATGTCGATAGAATTCAACAAATGGTTGAATAATAACAAAAATCGTCAAATGATGTCGATAGAGTTGAACAAATTCTTGAATAATAACGAAAATTCCGAATGTCGATAGAATTCAACAAATGGTTGAATAATAACGAAAATCGTCAAATGATATCGATTAAATTCAACAAATGGTTGAATAGTAACTAAAATTTCGTATAATATCGATAGAATTCAACAAATGGTTGAATAATAACGAAAATTTCGAATATCGATAGAATTCCACAAATTGTTGAATAATAACGAAAATCGTGAAATGTTATCGATAGAGTTCAAAAAAATGGTCGATAACTCAACAAGTGGCTTTAAAACTGTTGTAAAGAACAAAGAGTGGTTTGTGTCCTTGATTACATTTCGCATATTCCGGCGAATTGCGAATAATGTGCAGTGGAACACATATGTATGTATGTATGCATGCAAGTCATAGGAATTAAATGGTAGCTGAACGAGAGTATAGTGAAATGATTCAAATACTGGTTTAGACCACTGCTTACACAAGACGACAGATTCTGAGAAATACGAGAAATTATTGTGTTGCCTTTTTGAATGATATAGATTGGGAACGGAATACATGGCCATGTGTATGTACATGCATATTATATGAGTGCAAACATGACGAGTATTCAATTCGCCTTGAGTACAAGATTTGAGTGAACGAGTAATACAAGAATATACATCCATATGTATGTATGTACATATATTATTCTGCAGCGAAATGAGTAAAATTGTTTCTGTGTTGAATATTTGCACAGAAAAAATTGACAAGCCATTCCTAAGCATTCCACTGAAACTAAAGGCAATTGAACAGACAAACCTGAATCGCTATATTCATATTTATCTAATTTTGGTTATTTCTTTGCAAAATTAATGAAAAAGGGGGTAAATAAATAAACGAATCACTTTAATCATTTAACTAAATCATTAATCATTAAATTATTGGCAGCCATGGCAGAGATGGTGGAAAGTTTAGCAAAATCAATTATACGAATAGAGGAATACACACAGAAGCCGGAATTCGCCGATGCCACACTTGAAGAGCTGAAAGTGCGGGCGGACATGTTGAGCAAGTACTATGAACGCTTTATTGAGGCACATCAAAGAATGGTAGAGCGTGCGCCCAAAAAGGCAAGTAGGTGTGATGAAATTGCAGCATTAGCAGAAACAAAATATATTGCTGCACATTCGGCTATTGCAACAAAAATAAATGATTTGGTACGAATTGCAACTCCTGCATCTGTTGCACAACAGCCATTAGCGGTGCAGGTTAATATGCCCTATCTTCAACACGATCTTAAGAATACTTGGGGGGAATTTGATGGTACACTCACGAAGTGGCCAGGTTTCCGTGACAGATTTACTGCTGCTATACATAACAATGATAGGGTTTCGCCGGCGTTCAAATTTTCATATTTAAAAAAATCGTTGGTGGGAAAAGCTTCTCGAACTTTAGGGGAATGGCAATTGACAGACGAAAACTATGTCGAAGCGTGGGCACGACTGCAGCAACTATATAATAAAAAGTACCCAATATGCCGTGAGCATTTGCGTCAGCTGTTCTCGTTACCTAAAGTTGAAAGCACACCACGACCAAATGATTTACAACGCATGTCAAATGTCACTCATGAAGTATTGCGTCAGCTTCGCGCACAGGGAATTCCTGTTGACGGTTGGGATATGATAATAATACATATTCTGCATGAACGGCTAGACCCTGATACTAGCAAGCAGTGGGAGCTGCAGCGGGATCCAGAAATACCAACTATCAAGCAAATGTTAGATTTTTTAGATCGACAGGCATCGGCTTTAGCAAATGTATTCGATTCGCACCGCTCAAATGTTCAAGGTGTGAAAGACGTAACAATTAATAATCGTGGGGCGGGTTTTAGTTCAAATCGAATGAGAACAAATGATGTAAGTAACACTTTGAAAAAATCGATTAATTGTGTTGCTTGCGGGCGTGAACATGCAATATGGACATGTGGAGAATTTGTGGGGCTCAGCCTACGGGCACGTGAGGATTTGGTAATGAAGCACAATCTCTGCCGAAATTGTTTAAAGCGCGGGCACAGTGCCAATAATTGTTTCCAAGGTGCATGTCCACGGTGCGCAGGACATGTAAAGCACAACAGCTTGCTATGTCCCACAAAAGAAGTTTCAAAACAAACCTTTATGGTAAACGACGTAGGTGATTCTTGTCAACGTACATATAAAAGAAAATCCAATTTGAACTTAATGAATCGTGAGAATGAAGTGGCGGGTAGCCTTGTTCACGTAACACATTTTAAACATATGAATGAACTTTCGTTTGACGATGAGATGAAAAAAGCTGATATGCAATTGAGTCTGCTGGAGAAGCAGGAGCAATTGGTAAAGAAACGTAAGACTATTCTGGAGCAGGAAAAGGATTGTTATGTGGTAGAGAATGAAATAAAAGAAAATAAAAAATATCAGAAGACTTTTAATTTTGGTTTAGATTTAAGACCAGCTCTCTTGCCTACGGTGAAGGTTAGGTTAGAAGCGGATGGACGAATATTTGGTCCAGTTCGAGCATTATTAGATAGTGGCGCACAGCCTAACATAATTGCATCATGTTTACAAAATAAGTATAAATTTGCCAGTCTCCCCGCAACCCGGAAAATCATTGGCATTGAAGGGAAACACATTGGTGTAAGTCGGCGTGTAGTCTTAAAAATAAAACCTTGGTTTGATAATAACAGTCATATTGAAGAAGAATTTTGGATATTGCCTGATGAGAGTGACTGGGGACCGGTGTTGCCGAATACCTTGAGTGAAGCGTATATGGTACATAAGCAGCCGTCGATGATATTGGCCGATCCAGACTACTGGAAACCAGAGAAAGTTCTAGTTATCCTAAATGTCCGAGTACTTGCAAAAATTTTGATCGCGGTGCATCCTTCATCATTGATGATTGATGGAATGACTTATGGAAACGCGTCTAGGCTTAGTAGTATGTGGAACTCAAAATGCTGCAATTGATGATGACAATCAGAAGTCAATGTCTTTTATTAACTGCACATGCGCTGAAGAGCTTGGAGAGTTGGTCAAACGGTTCTGGCAACTGGATGAAATTGCCACATTTTCCAAGCGCACGGAAGAGGAAGAGAAGGTCGAAAGACTGTTTTTAGAAACATACTCGCGAGATAGCTCTGGAAGATTTACAGTATCGATTCCCATGAAAGAAGGTGTAAATGATATAGGAAGTTCACGGGCTACTGTCCTCCAACGGTTTTTAGCACTCGAAAGGAAACTGCAACGAGACTTGGAAATTAAGAAACAATATGTGGAGTTTATGCGCGAGTATGAACAGTTAGGGCATATGGAACCAGTCTTAGAATCAGCTGCACCAGACGAAATGGTATACTATATACCACATCATTGTGTAACAAAGAAGTTTAGGGTAGTTTTTGATGCCAGCTGCCGAACAGACAAAGGGATTTCGCTTAATGATGTGCAAATGTTGGGCGAAAAGCTTCAGCGAGATCTAGCAGAAATTATAATGAGATTTCGTAGACACAAAGTTGGTGTTATAGGCGATATAAAAATGATGTTCAGGCAAGTACGCGTTAGAAAAGATCAGTGGAATTTGCAGAGGATATTTTGGAGAGAGAATAGTTGTGACCCACTCAAGGAATATTGGCTGAAAGTAGTTACATATGGAATGACATCTTCAGCATTCAATGCAGTTCGAGCAGTTTTACAGTGTGCCAGGGATGCTGCTGAAAACTTTCCAGACGTTGCTAAAATAATTGAAAATGATTTTTATATGGACGATTGCATTACTGGGGCAGACACTGAAGAACAAGCCATTCAGATGGCTAGATTGGTGCAGGATATGTTGGCTGGAGGAGGATTTGAGATGAGGAAGTGGAAATCTAACTCCAGGAACCTGATGAGAATTATGCGATCAGAACAAGAAGAAGAAAACGTATTTGTGGATGAGGAGAGAGCTACAGTTTTAGGGCTAAAATGGAACATTGCTCAGGATCAGTTTTCCTTCGTCGTGAAATCCCAAGAGATCAAATCTGCGGTGACAAAGCGAACGATTTTGAGCCACGTCGCACAACTTTATGACCCTAACGGATATATCTCCCCGATTACTATAACAGGTAAAATACTGATACAAGATTTGTGGCGGCTTGGTTTAGAATGGGACGTTCCTGTGAGTCATGAAATTGAGAAGCGGTTTAAAGAATACTGGGAAGACATGATACATCTGGAACAATTCTTCATAGATAGATGGATAGGCACGAGCGATCTCAAAAGTGCTGAGCTGCACGGGTTTTCTGACGCTTCCACGGTAGCATATGGGGCTGTAATTTATATGAGGGTGACAAATGCTGATGGTTTGGTAACAACTACACTTCTAGTATCAAAGTCAAGGGTAGCCCCGACGAAAACGGTTTCAGTACCAAGGTTGGAATTAGCGGCTGCTGAACTGTTGTCACGTTTGCTTCTTGAGGTCATTAGGGCAATGGAGTTTTCTAATATAAAGTACACGTTGTGGACCGACTCCCAGGTAGTATTGCATTGGATTGGTAAGATACCACGAGATCTTAAAACGTTTGTCGCAAACCGTGTAGCTTCCATACAGACAAACACAGATGTAAAGAGATGGAGGTACGTAAATACAAGAGATAATCCTGCAGACCTCATTACCCGTGGTATGGGGCCATTGGATATAATCAAAAGTAATCTGTGGAAGTATGGGCCGGAGTGGTTGCGGGAAAGAGGGTCAGATTGGCCTGATTGTGTGTTTGTGCCAAACACAGTGGGGGAGGCTGTAAATGAATATAGGGTATTTTCAGCAACCAACAGTAATGAACCGTTGCAGATCCCGAGGCGGACAGTGAACGAGACAATTGCATTAATTGATTATGTTGACACGCTAAATAGAGCGGTTAATATTGTAGCATATCTCTTTAAGTTTATTGCAAACGCAAGGGAGCACGTAACCACCAGAAGATCGAATAGAGGCAGAATAACTTACACAGCGCTAACTAATGAACACAGGACTAAGGCGATGAACTTTCTACTTCGGCAAGAGCAGGAAAGGTTCTTTGACAAAGAAATAAAATGTTTGAAAGCTGATAAACAGATTCCCGAGAAAAGTAAAATCGAGCCTTTGAAGCCTATAATGAGAGACAACCTTCTTAGAGTTCATGGTCGTTTAAAGAACTCGAACTTGAATGAGAATATGCGCCATCCAATAATAGTGCCGAAGGAATCAAGGTTGGCATGGTTAATTATGGATAATGCACATAAGGAAACAAAGCACGGCGGTGTACAAGTTATGATGCAATTCATTAGGCAAAAGTACTGGATTACACATCTTCGAAGCTCATTGAGGCAATTCACGCATAAATGTATGGTTTGTGCGCGACATATTCAAAGACCCGAATCGCAATTAATGGCAGATTTACCAGCCGATCGTGTACGAGAGGGAAAACCATTTCTCCACGTTGGAATAGACTATGCTGGCCCTATGGACATAAAGATGATTGACAGAGAGGGTAATCAAATCACGCGGCAAAAGGTATGGATTGCTGTGTTCGTATGTTTGAAAACAAGAGCGGTACATTTAGATGTGGTGAGCGACCTAACAACTGTAGCATTTATTGCTTGCTACGAAAGATTTGTTGCACGTCGTGGACGATGTGAGAAAATATACAGCGACAACGGCACATCATTTGTGGGAGCGGCCAAAGAAATCAGGAGAGCTGTAGAGAACTGGTACAATAATGAAATGTTTCATCACTTATCTTTGAAAGGCACGGAGTGGCATTTTATGACGCCAGCAGCTCCACACCAAGGTGGTATATACGAAGCTGCAGTTAAAGCAATGAAGCATCACCTGGTGAGGGTTATAGGATTAAGAGTGTTGCCGTTCGAACAATTGAGGACATTACTTGCGCAAATCGAAGCTATACTAAATTCTCGACCATTACAGCCTTTAAGCGATGATCCAAATGACTTGCAGGCATTAACGCCAGGTCACTTCATTACAGGCGAACCTCTAGTCTTACCCCTACCATTTCAGATATCAGAAACGTCTTCAAGCAAGGGTGCATTGCTCTGGAGAGAAAGGCAACGCATGGTTAAAACGTTTTGGGAGAGATGGCAAAATGAGTATCTCATGTCCCTTCAGGAGCGGAAAAAATGGCGAAGAAGCTCTGACCGGGTGAAAATAGGACAACTGGTGCTGTTAAGAAGTGAGAATTTTCCCCCAGCACAGTGGGCTATGGGACGCATAATTGAACTTCATCCCAGCCCTGACAACTTGGTACGGTCGGTGACGATCCAAACATCAACTAATATCCTGCGCAGGCCAGTGCAAAAAATTAGCATTCTACCGATCGAAACATAGAATTTATTAATTATTTTTATATTATATCTTTTATATATGTATTATATAACATATACATGCTCGCTATGATTGGAAAACCGTAGGTTTTGGGTGGGTGTGTTTAATATTGAAAGATTTGGCAACTCTTTTTTGTGTAAAATGAGAAAGATGAGGAAGAAAATAAAGAAGAAGAGTTAGTTGTGAAAATACATTGAAGAAGAAGAGTGTGTTTTATTTGTAATGATGGTGCGGATTCTGGTTTTGTTGTTTATTGTTCTATTTTTATAGGTTTAATTGGACAGTTGTGAGGCATAAAAAACACAGTTTAACCAACGACGGTTCGTCGGATACATACCGGGTACAAGTTGAAATTGAAGGCGCAAAATTTACAATTGCATGTGATACGGGGGCACCTTGCACTTTTGTTTCGAATGCATTCTACCAAAAACATTTGTCAAACTGTTTGATCAAAGATTGCGAGATTCCTTACAAAGCCTATGGAGGAAAGAACATCAAAGTAATTGGTGAGTGCGAAGCAAGTATTACGTTTCGTGGGGCCACTCGTTCTGTTGCAGTTGTTGTGACCAATGAAGAAGCGCCGCCATTGTTGGGTAGAAATTTTCTACGTACTTTTGGTTTTCAACTAACTCAGGTAGACCAAGTGAATATAATTAATTCAAAAACTGATTATTCAATTGTTATTTGTAAAATTAAACAAGAGTTCGTGAGCTTGTTCGATGGGCAATTAGGTAGATACATCAAGTCTGAAATTTCATTGCCAATCGATTCGGCAGCTAAACCAATTTTTTGTAAACCCAGATCGATTCCTTTAGCCTGGAAATCGAAAATTGAGAAAAATTTGCGCGATTTAGTAGAAAAGGGTGTACTTGAGCAAGTTGATAGTTCTAAATGGGGCACTCCAATTGTTCCAGTCCCGAAACCTGACGGCGAACTACGCACATGTGGTGACTACAAAGTCACAATTAACAAATTTCTGGTTGACGTTAAATACCCCTTACCATTTGGTGTAAAAACAGCCCCCGCTATTTTTCAAATGACCCTGGAAAATGTACTTAGAGGTGTTAACGGTGTAGTTGTTTATCAAGATGACATAAACGTAACTGGTAAAGATTTCAAAAGTCACCTTACAAATTTGAAATCAGTTCTGAAAAGATTAGGCGATGCTGGTTTTAAACTTAACGAAAGAAAATGCGTCTTCTTTCAAGAGAAAATCTCATATCTTGGTTTTACCATAGACAAAACAGGTTTAAACAAAAACAAAGATAGAACTTCGTCAATTTTAAAGGCACCAAATCCATCAAACATTTCTGAGTTACGAGCGTTTATAGGTATGGCAAATTATTATTCTCGTTTTATTAAAAACTAGCTGGCCCGGCAGACGTTGTTCTGCCTAAAATTTATTCCTATAAAGTTATAAAACTGTAAATTCTCTGAACAAAAGAGATATACATATATTCGCCGCGACAAACCTAATTTCCCCACAAAGCAGAATTGATTTCGTGGAAACCAACCGATGCAATTTGGAACAGAATCCACATTGATTTCGCAGGTCCAAAATTAAATTTTTATTACATGATTGCAGGGCCGCGGAGAGGGGGGCAGCCAGGGCAATCGCCCTGGGGCCCGGAAGGTTTTTGGGGGCCCGGAAAGCCAAAGCAGTATTGACAGTACTCGAACTAGGATTTCATAGATACATTCATAGGTATTTTGTTGCTACAAATAATTGTTTTAAAATTGAAGTGTTTAACTTAACCAAATCACCAAACTAAAACTATAAGCATCCAATCAAATATTTACCTTGTTTATACATGGGCAAATCCTAGAAAAGTGAGTTGAAATTGAGGAAAATCGACTTTGATTTAGAGTTTCCAAAGTACCGCAATTGGTAAGGTGGTGAACCAAGCTTCTCAGAAATATTTACTTTTTAAATGAAAAATGTTGGTAACCCTGTTTAAATTGATTTCAAAGAGTTAAAGTATACAAAATTTAAAAAATTATTAAAAACAATACCATTATCTATCTACTATTATTTCCATGATTTTATAGTTAGATACTAGAGTTATTACCAGGAACAAGTGCAAGAAGGATTAAATAAATAAACTGACATTGCGATTAAATTTATTTTTTTGTGGAAGTATCAGGATCTGTTTTAAGAAGAGCTCAGAGAAAAGGCAACGGCATTCTGCACGATTTATGGCATAGATATTTCTACGGATCTAATAGATGAAATCATTTATCTCAAAGCCATCCACTTAACAAATTTGGGATGTGATTCGCTGCCACCATTACAACTTCTGAACAAACTTCATAACTTGAGGAAGTATTATTTCCTAACATCTGCATAGCATTAAGAATATTTTGCACACTTCCAGTCAGTGTGGCTAAAGGGGAGCGTTCTTTCAGTCTATTGTCTCGCGTGACAAATTTTTTGCGTTCTACTATGAGCCAAAATAGCTTGACAAGCCTTGGAACATTGGCACTGGTGTCCAGCCTTGCTCGCAGCATTAATTTTGACTCAGTAATTTCCATATTCCCAGGCCAAAAAGCACGGAAGGTTTTCCTTGGATGATTCAAGCTCTTAAAATGTATTTAAAAAGGTTAATGTAAGCAAATCAAACAATGAGATCTAACATTTCATTTATGTATGTATTGGGGTCTATACACAGTGCGTCTAACTCGCGAGTCATCTGTGTACGTGTTGACTCGCTGTCATTCTGGGCTCACTTGCGTCATTCATTTGTGAATAGTTTTCTTTGCAGGAGGTTCGAAATGAATATCTCAGACGACCTGTATACTTCGATGAATTCAAGTAAAAAAAATTTTATCTTCCTCAATATCGAACTTATTGGCAAACACTTTTGAAAATAAAATACATATATTTTTTCTTTTCGTTATTTATTTTTTAAACGGTTTGGAAATTAACTGACAAAATTTGACAGGCGAGTCACAGCAAAATATCAAACTAATTTTGATTTTCTTGAGTCATGCCAGAGTCATGTCGGTGTAACTACTACATGCGCATTTTCACTAATACACCTAAACTGACTCTTGAATCAGACGCATCGTGCATAGACCCTATATGTAAGTGCTCTAGTAAATCTTATTTTATATGAAATAAAACTGACAATGTGAATTGAAAAATTTTTGTATGTTATTGTTTTACTAGATTGAATTTATTTTTTAGGGGGGCCCGTAAACGTGAACTGTCCCAGGGGCCCGGCTCGGCTCTCTGCGGGCCTGCATGATTGTTATAGATTCACACTCCAAGTGGGTAGAGGTTTTTAAAACGAAAACAATTACTACCGTATTTGTCATAAGCAAACTTCGTGAGCTATTTAGCCGTTACGGTATAGTCGAAACTATAGTAAGTTACAATGGTACACAATTTTCTTCAAGTGATTTTAGGGAATTTATCAACAAAAATAACATCAAACATGTTCTAACAGCTCCAGGTCATCCTTCGACCAATGGACAAGCTGAAAACTTCATAAATCATTTAAAAAGTCACTTCAAGCTAGTTTAAACAGTTCAAAAGACTTTGATATTGACACTGCTATAAATAGAATTTTATTTGATTACTAGCAAATACCCGTCCCGCTTCGCAGCGACAAACAAAAGCTTTTATGTTATAATGGGTCTCTCCCTTTACCTTTGCATTTACCTTTACCTTTACCTTTACCTTTACATTTACCTTTACCTTTACATTTACCTTCACCTTTACCTTTACCTTAACCTCAACCTTAACCTTAACCTTAACCTTTACCTTTACCTTTACCTTTACTTTTACCTTTACCTTTACCTTAACCTTAACCTTTACCTTTACCTTTACCTTTACCTTTACCTTTACCTTTACCTTTACCTTTACCTTTACCTTTACCTTTACCTTTACCTTTACCTTTACTTTTACCTTTACCTTTACCTTTACCTTTACCTTTACCTTTACCTTTACCTTTACCTTTACCTTTACCTTTACCTTTACCTTTACCTTTACCTTTACCTTTACCTTTACCTTTACCTTTACCTTTACCTTTACCTTTACCTTTACCTTTACCTTTACCTTTACCTTTACCTTTACCTTTACCTTTACCTTTACCTTTACCTTTACCTTTACCTTTACCTTTACCTTTACCTTTACCTTTACCTTTACCTTTACCTTTACCTTTACCTTTACCTTTACCTTTACCTTTACCTTTACCTTTACCTTTACCTTTACCTTTACCTTTACCTTTACCTTTACCTTTACCTTTACCTTTACCTTTACCTTTACCTTTACCTTTACCTTTACCTTTACCTTTACCTTTACCTTTACCTTTACCTTTACATTTACCTTTACCTTTACCTTTACCTTTACCTTTACCTTTACCTTTACCTTTACCTTTACCTTTACCTTTACCTTTACCTTTACCTTTACCTTTACCTTTACCTTTACCTTTACCTTTACCTTTACCGGGACCATCCATCACCATCCGGGCCCACTACTTGAACCATCTCTGGGAAAACGACTCAAAAAATAACAATGAAAATATCTGTATGTTGAAGCCTTGCTCGACACCTTTCATTTGATACCAATATCGCTTAGAAACATTCGAGGGTCATCCGAGTCCACGTTTTGGCCCATATTTGGGGACTCTGCCTAGGCATTCCTTGTGAAAATAACTCTATGTTGAAGGCCTGCTCAGCACCTTTCATTTGATACCCATATTGCTCAAACACTCGCAGGGTCACTCTGGGTCCACGTTTTGACCCATATCTGGAGATCCGGCCTAGGCATCGCAATGAAAATAACTCTATGTTGAAGGCCTGCTCAGCACCTTTCATTTGATACCCATATTGCTTAAACACTTGCTGGGTCACTCTGGGTCCACATTTGGGCCTATATTCCGGGAAGTTCCCACTTTTTCAAAATTCTATATACCCTATTATGTGCGCTAATACCATACGAATCTACTGTGAAAATGTCATAAAGATCGGTTGATTACTTTGGGAGTCCATAAAGGACACACACACACACACACACACACACACACACACATCCATTTTTAACACGCTTTTATTAGTTTCACCTGTATGTATGTGGGTATGTAACTTCTAGCTGCTGCCTAAATATATGCAACATATTTACTAATGAGATTAGGTTACAACCACCGCTATTTTCCAACAGATGGCGCGCGTGTATTTATATTTTTAAAATATTCACTTATTATATAATAGATCGCAACACCACTCATTGTACGACAAGTGAAACGCCAGCTAAGTTGTTTTTTGGGCGTTCCTTGCGAACACGTTTCAGCAATTTTAAACCACCCACAGTACAAGAAGTTATTTTAGAAATACAAAAACAGCAACAAAAAAACTGTATAGGAAAACGCCAGGACAAGAAGTAATGATCAGAAGTTATAAAAATCCAAACAACCCTTCGTGGTCTCAAGCAACAGTCAAGCGGAGGATTTGTCCCCACACGTATATTTGTATCTACACTCAAAGTCAGAAAGAAATTAAACGGCATATTGACCAAATTCGGGATCAATCAATCAAATCAGATGAGCCATCGTACGACATATCATACGAACAAGACAGTACTCCGAATCAAAGTGATACGTCAATCAAGAGTGCAAGCTCCGAATCGCGACCATTACAGCCAAGCATTAATGATTCAGAAATCAAAGATCCAACCAATGTGCCTGATATGTCCGACCAATCTGAACTGGATGTTGGTGGCGAGAACATGAAAGAGCAAGATAATTTAGATGAAGGAACGAGAAAGCTACGCCCTCGTAAAGATGGCAAAGCTGTCAAACCGTTTACCTGATACATCTGCTTACCTAAATAAATTCAGTAACTACTTTTCAGCTTAAGGAAGAGCGTGTAGCATAATGTACACTACAATGTCTCACGCAATCTTTATTGTACAATATTCTATACTCTCACAAGTTCCACAACCACAATAATCGATTATAAACATATATTATCATCTTTACTTTGTACACATTTTTCATCATGATATACATACGAAATAAAAGAACATTCTAGTTGTTAACCTCGAGTCGAATACCACGTCTTTCTTTTGGACCATCAATACATTACAGATATAAACACTACACGCGTTTCCTATAAGGTAGTTTCTCTGCTATGATAATAGCACTGTAGAACTGTAGGCAAGGTTAGGTGAAAAAGAAAAAATGAATGTATTTCTGGGGGTGAATATAGCGGTGGTGAATATAGCAGTTAGTAACAGGGTTGCATTTGAATTGTGCTAAAAACTTTAGAACTTGGAAACAAAAAAAAAAAAAAACTGTCGTATGTGTAATGAATTAGTGAAGAAATGATACGTGCTGATTAGGGAATGTTAAAAGTGGATGAAATAAGGGTTTTCCATACTGAAATAAGACGAAAATATGAAAAAAAAAAGTAGTGATAATGTTGTACCATTGTAATGCACCTCTGCATATTTCTAGTTTTCGTACAAATACACACGCAAATATAATCGCGCTGTGGGGAGATTAGAAACAATAACAAACGGATTAAGCGAATTATTATTTTTTTTTAAGCGCGGCCGAAGAGTCTGGCGGGTGGGACTTTGTTTTTTGTGATTTGTGAGGCCACCCCTACCTTCCGGAAAAACTAATTTTTATCGGATCGTGGTTCATTATATACAAATTTTCGGGTTTAAATTCTGGTATATCGTGAAAATACCACTTTACACAATTGTTCAAACCTATTTTATTTCTTATGCATTTTATGACCAACTTTACAATTTAGGTTCACTCACTTTTTAGGTTTAGCTTGTGTATATGTAGTATATATTATTTAGTCAAGTTTACTTAGTTTATTCGCTAAACGTAATTAATTTGAAGCAGAAAGCACAAAAACTTCACTAGCACTTGATTTCTTTTTGCCAAATGTTTTCAGAACATTGTTTTGTTTTTCGGTATACTTACCTACACAATTGCAACTATGTATATATACATACATATGTATATTCACCATGCTAGAAGCCGGCTACAGGTTTGTATTTTCGCGGAGGCAGGACACATTTTTTTAACTGGGTATTTGTGAGGCTAATTTATGCAGGTTAACTTACTAAACAGCTGATTATTAACTTTTTTCTACTTTTTATACTCAGCTGTATTTAAAAAAAAAATTTGTTTAGAAAGGTCTATTTAATATATATAACATATCTAAAAAGTAGAATGGTGTTTTTTCTTTTATTTTTAAAAATTTTTAAGTAAAACCATCTCTTGTTAACTTTTTTTATTTTGATATTATTGTGTGAAAAAGTGCCGAAACCTACAACATAAACATACACCTTTCGTTTAGAACGTACTATAAAATTTTAATGACTAAGTGTTCTAAGAGATTCGAACAAGAATCGTATTATCAAATTTTTCAGATACCCACAATAAATTCACTTACACTTGATAGTTAATTTTTTTATTTTTATTTATTTAGATTTAATATATATCTTTGCGGAGCTCATACTGCTGAAGTGTTTTCCCAGTTTGAAAAAAAAATTTGAATTTTTTTTCGGTGTAATATAGAATTTTTACAGTGTATGTTTTCAAAAGGTGATATTAATACCTTTCTAACGGTATACAAATTTTTTAAATCGGTTGATTAGTTTACGCGTGATATCAAAATATAAGAAAGCCAAGAGATGCATTTACTTAAACAAATTTAAAAAAAAATTAAGAAAAAGGCCATTTTAGTTTTCAGATATGTTATATATATTAAATAGACCTTGTTGCGGTTACTTGGGGTTACAGCATAACTAAATCATGTCGTTCGACTTTGGAGTCTAGGCATAAGCAAGTAATTTAGCTAACAAGTCCGAACTGGCAACACCCAACCGACAGCTAAAATGTCGTCGGCCGACATTTCAGATAATCGCGGCTTCATTTCCGCTACTTTGAAGCAGATCGTGTAGCCGAGCAGACGTTGGATTGTGGTAAGTAAAATATAATCATAATTTTTATCTCTAAACATCCGCCATCAGGAGGATGATAACTTAAAAATTATCATCTCATTACAGGCATAATAAAAGCTAGTGAGAAAATCGAAGAAGATTTATCAAATAGAGCAAAAGTGCACCTCGTGCACAAAACTTATGTATATATGTACATGCAATCAATAAGGGTGCAAGTAATGTAGTGTCTTTTATTTTCCCTAATCGTTATAATGTGGTTTTTATTTATTCACGCTGTTTATTTTACAGAAATTGGCATAGAGAACCGACGACGCAAACATATTGACGCAAGGCGGCGCAGCGCAGTCGCTAAGTCGGGCTCCACGCGGCAGCGACAAACATCACAGTGGTCAAAAAACATAAGTGCACACACATCACACATAGTGTTATATATTGTCTTTATTCGACGCAACGTGGCGGCGCCAACAACTGCGACGAAAAACGCCGTACCAATATACATACATACGCAACTTATGTACATAAAACATTGTACATATACATAGGAGAAACTCACTGCCCAAATAATTGGTGAACCGCCAAGCAAAGGAGCACCATTAGCTCGACGCCGACGGCCGGCGTCTAACGCCGGCTCAACAAACGCACATATGTACAATTAAAACCATATGGACCGCATGTAAGTACTAGCTGGCGAAACCGTGCCGTCCGAATGTGACCAGCACTGCAACGAAAACACAAACGCAAACGTCAACACTTGCAAATAGTATATATGCCCATCGGGAAGCAACCGCGCGAGCGGCTACGCCAGCGTCGAACAATATAGTCGCCGCGACAGCATTACTACCGAAGCAAAACAGAAGTCAGTCTCGCGAAAGTGTCCACCGAAGAGGAGCGATATTGTGTGTACCCGTATATCCAGCCAGCTGCATCTGTGTACAAATGTGTATAAATGTGTAGAAAAGTGAGAGAATTGATATATGTACATCCCAGAGATTCGACGACTGATCCACCAGCGGTTTGGCACAGGAGCACATAATCACATCTGTTTAATCGCAATGTACAATGCCGGGAAGTGGGCATAAATACCAATCGTGAACACAGGAGGACGCCAGGTTATAGTTTTTAAGTTATATGCCATCTAAGTGGACATGCCTACGTGTAGCTTTTTCAGTGCTCAGATGGCTACCAAGTGTGTTTATTTATATGTGAAATAGATAGAATCATATATCTGCGCTCGAAATCGCGCAGAAAGTGGAAGAATATTCGGGATAAACGATCGGAAGCCAAACAATTGTATATATTTATGCCTGAGCGCCTATATACGTATATATGTATGTGAATCTACAAACAAGTAGGGATTGGTATGTGCCATTAGGGTGTACTAAAGTGACAATGATTCCTTTGGTTGAAGTTGGAAGGCAGTAGTTGCGATTGGCACACTCATTGACGCCTAGTTAATTTTGTTTGGTTGTTCCCTTACCTCCCCTCAACAACAAGACGTCTTGTAGGGCAGGGCGGTTAGTGGTTGATCACACTCAGACGGTAAATTGGTTGGAGCATAATTGGTGCGCCCTAGCCAGTACAATTTGTTTATTACTTTTTACAATTACAAGCCAGTATAGCGGCTGCCGGCTCATATACATATATGCCATTGTAAACATTGTAAACGGAGCGTGAAATATACATACGAAATGTGAATTTATGTGCATACATATGTACGTCAGTAAGAAATTAATTGAGTCGACACGAAATACATACGAAGACATATTTACACATATGCTGAAGCAAGGGCATATTCGAGTTTAGAATTATTTATTGAGTTAAGTGAATATATGTATATCCACCTAAGCACAAAGCTGTACACAGGTGCACATACATATCGATACGCGTTTAGTTACTTGTTTAAGTATATACCCCTCATATTTACATATAGACGTACATAGTTGAATGCAAATGTGAAATGAATTGAAACGACTATGTACATATGTATACATATACCCATATAGACATTTGTATATACATACATGAGTAGATATAAGGATTTGCATTTTTGATACAATGGCGTAGCACATATATAAACATGCCTATGCGTGTATGTATGTAAGCAGATATTTAGATTAGTAAGTCAGAAATGATTGGAAGTGAATTGGAATTATCATTACCATTATAGAAGTTTATAGATATACACAAGTAAATTTAGTCATGTGTACACAGACACATACATGCATATGATTGTAAGCCCAGTGGGCGTGATCGATTAGACCTAAGATATTTCAATTTAATATACCCAGTTGGGAAAGGTTATTTTTAAGCACGCCAGAGTGATGGCCCATGTGTATATTCACCTTTATTATTCCTTTTGTGGCACAGAATAAACATGTTATTTATGTAATTCATATTTAAAGGACTTAGTGTACTTTCATTCCAGATGCAGGGTGGACGGACGGACAGGGGGATGACGATGAACGGAGGGCAAATGTAAAGGGTTATAAGGGGCTTGATATTGGGGTCGGCGAACAAATATAGCCACCGCCGACCATGGTAGGGTGGGTTGCGAGTGGCCGGCCAAATTCCATCACTGGTCGAGGGCGGGAATATGGGGCGGACATACATCGGGGGTGTGGGGATGACAAAGGGGGGACATAGTCGAGCAACTTGATATCTCCGAGGCGATAACGCCAGTACGTGTGCATAGATATAGGTACGAGATTTTTTTTGTATGGTACAGCGCCTGCTCCAAATCCACAAGAACCACCCCAAAGTCCGGCGAGCTAGCTCGTGCTAATCCAAAGCAAGCGTACCTGCGTGGATGTTGGAGCATGCCACATGAGGTTGAGTTGTTCAGCCGAACGCAGTACGTAACAGAAAATGGCGCCCAACGTGGGGCCCACTAGAAGTATTTGGCGATTTAACAACAACTAGCCATCGAGTGGAGCCTGAGTAAAATATTTTTTCTAATTTTTGTTGTCTCTTTTTACCGGACACGCCTCGGAGTATTTCGTTGCTTTTTGGACACTGTGTAGAGGGGGGATATTGGAAACTTTTCTAATTTTCAAAATGTTTCTTTTCAATTTTTCAAATTTCTGTTCGCAGTATAATGGCATCAGGCAACTTGTATTGGCTGCTAAGCCGATCAATTGTGTCGATGCAGGGGGGGAGAGTGGGTGGAGGGTTGATTGTCTGCCAGCTTGTTTTGGCGTCTATGTCAGCTGGACAATAGTGGTAGATGACAACCGCCATCCGCTATGGTATTCGTCACGGGTAGCTCGTTTTGCCTTTGTTAGAGCGGACGATAGTGTTCGTGGGGAGTTCCGATGGGGGATTTTGGCGGTATAGGTAGCTTAGGTGGATATCCAAAGGCCAGCTAATAGTATCTACTGCTGAAGGAGTTTGATGGGGGACGACAAGTTGAGTTGGGTGGACAGAAGTACACGGATGACATTAGGATGACAGCACTGCATCTGCATACATGGTCACGATTTTAGTCCTCTATTATTTTGATTTTTTTATTTAATTTTTGGTTTAATTTTGAGTTATCCTTTTAATATTTTCTTTTATTTTACCACGTTTATTTGATTATATTATTTCCTTGGTTTTGTTTATTTCAACCACGTTTATATTTTTGCAAACACGTATATTTAAATTTGGTTTTACAATTTGCGTATCCTTCTGCGGAGGAGGAACGAAAACTTTTATCGGTTTTTTTTTTATTATTTTCAACGAATTCCATAATCGCGTTGAAGCGGGTC
This sequence comes from Urophora cardui, assembly GCA_960531455.1. Lineage (NCBI taxonomy): Eukaryota > Metazoa > Arthropoda > Insecta > Diptera > Tephritidae > Urophora > Urophora cardui. Next base: position 42,257,035 of record OY482675.1, on the reverse strand, counting down.
GTAAGTGCCTAGGAGTACGTTATAAACAACTTGACATAACCAGGCCAACATTTGGCGCTACGCCAAATATCCCATCCGAAGCGGAGTTTATTCCCCGGAGGGATGAAAACATACTTTTGACAGTTCAAAACTGCACTTTTGGAACAAGACTTATTAAATCTTTCTTTGATATTGCCAGTGTGTCTGGCAACGACATTGACGCGCGCTACTAGTTGAAGCGGCGCACGCGGCGTCACATTACCATTGAGTCACAGCGCCTATCGGCGAACCCAGTTTGTTGTCTGGTCTTGACATCGCGCTGATTATAGAAGGTTCCAGAAACTTGACCATCGCGCTTCCGACATGGTTAGGCCAGGTCTTAGAAACGCTAAGGACGTCGCTGCCGGCGGCAGCGCGGACGATGAAATTGAGCAGGAACGCGAACCGGGAATTGATAACGCGGAGGAGCGCGCCGTTCAGGAGGCAGCGCAAGCTAACGCGGCCAATGCGGACACAGTAACCGAGCAGCCAGCGATGCAGAGCGCGGCGGGTGTAAAGAGCGCGCCTATCGAAGGTCTTGGCGAGGAGCTGGTAAAAAAGTTCGAAGTCATGTTCGTGAAATACCAGCTGGAGATGAGCCGCATGACCACGGACGCGGTCAGAGAGGTTGCGCAATCGCTGAAAAAGGACATATGCGGATTGGCGGGCAGGATGTCTGATCTGGAGTACGTAAGCGATCGGGGTCATCGCATTGGCTGCTAAGCCGATCAATTGTGTCGATGCAGGGGGGAGAGTGGGTGGAGGGTTGATTGTCTGCCAGCTTGTTTTGGCGTCTATGTCAGCTGGACAATAGTGGTAGATGACAACCGCCATCCGCTATGGTATTCGTCACGGGTAGCTCGTTTTGCCTTTGTTAGAGCGGACGATAGTGTTCGTGGGGAGTTCCGATGGGGGATTTTGGCGGTATAGGTAGCTTAGGTGGATATCCAAAGGCCAGCTAATAGTATCTACTGCTGAAGGAGTTTGATGGGGGACGACAAGTTGAGTTGGGTGGACAGAAGTACACGGATGACATTAGGATGACAGCACTGCATCTGCATACATGGTCACGATTTTAGTCCTCTATTATTTTGATTTTTTTATTTAATTTTTGGTTTAATTTTGAGTTATCCTTTTAATATTTTCTTTTATTTTACCACGTTTATTTGATTATATTATTTCCTTGGTTTTGTTTATTTCAACCACGTTTATATTTTTGCAAACACGTATATTTAAATTTTGTTTTACAATTTGCGTATCCTTCTGCGGAGGAGGAACGAAAACTTTTATCGGTTTTTTTTTTATTATTTTCAACGAATTCCATAATCGCGTTGAAGCGGGTCGTAAGTGCCTAGGAGTACGTTATAAACAACTTGACATAACCAGGCCAACATTTGGCGCTTCGCCAAATATCCCATCCGAAGCGGAGTTTATTCCCCGGAGGGATGAAAACATACTTTTGACAGTTCAAAACTGCACTTTTGGAACAGGACTTATTAAATCTTTCTTTGATATTGCCAGTGTGTCTGGCAACGACATTGACGCGCGCTACTAGTTGAAGCGGCGCACGCGGCGTCACATTACCATTGAGTCACAGCGCCTATCGGCGAACCCAGTTTGTTGTCTGGACTTGACATCGCGCTGATTATAGAAGGTTCCAGAAACTTGACCATCGCGCTTCCGACATGGTTAGGCCAGGTCTTAGAAACGCTAAGGACGTCGCGGCCGGCGGCAGCGCGGACGATGAAATTGAGCAGGAACGCGAACCGGGAATTGATAACGCGGAGGAGCGCGCCATTCAGGAGGCAGCGCAAGCTAACGCGGCCAATGCGGACACAGTAACCGAGCAGCCAGCGATGCAGAGCGCGGCGGGTGTAAAGAGCGCGCCTATCGAAGGTCTTGGCGAGGAGCTGGTAAAAAAGTTCGAAGTCATGTTCATGAAATACCAGCTGGAGATGAGCCGCATGACCACGGACGCGGTCAGAGAGGTTGCGCAATCGCTGAAAAAGGACATATGCGGATTGGCGGGCAGGATGTCTGATCTGGAGTACGTAAGCGATCGGGGTCATCGCAACCCAGAGCGCGGCGAATGGCAAGCGGACGCGGGTGTTAGAGAGGCAGGCGCAAGCGTGAGCGCTGATGAGCGCGATCCAAGTTACAACGCGCGCACACCTGGCGCGCGTCCAAAGGCGGCTAACGCGTTTGAGCGCGACGGCGGAGGTAGCGCAAATTGGCAGCGTAGGGGAGAGTCTAGCGCGTGGCACGAGAGAAGCACCACGAAGGCAATACGGGACTGGCATTTGAGATTTGACGGCGGCCCTAAAGCGATTCCCATCGAGCGTTTTATCTTTCGAGTGGAAACATTGAGGAAGAAGCACAGCATCTCGTCGCAGGACTTATATGCGAATTTCCACCTATTGCTGGAAGGATTGGCACAAGAATGGTACTGGCTGTACACGGAGGAGCATCCAGACGACAGTGTGGTAGACTTCCAAGCCTTCAGGACAGCAATGGTGGAACATTTTCGCAAAGCGGACTGCGACGAGGAAATTAGGCAAGCTATGAACGAGCGCAAACAAGGGTATGGAGAAAAGTTCGAAGAGTTCTACGCCGAAGTTAGGGGCATGGAGCTCACTATGCGTACCCGGTTGCCGGAGCGCAGTCTAGTCAATTTGATGCGGAGGAATTTGAAGCCACGAATGAAGAATTTGATTTTCGGCTGTACGATAGAATCCTTAGAGGATCTTCGTCGGGAATGCCGCAGGGCGGAGAAGCATTTAGCCGAATACGAATCCAAGCCGTACCGCAAAAAGGCCTTGGAGGAGCTGGAGTCCGAGCACGAAGAAGAGGCTCCAGACGCGCTAGAATCTTTTCACCACCGGCCGGTTAAGGAAAGACCGACGCGCCGGGATACTCCAAACGAAGCGGCGAATAAGCAAGATGTTTCCGGTTGCGATGGCAAGCTCCATAGCATGATTTGCTACAAATGCAATAAGCCAAGTAGGCAATTGTGCGAAGGGTGCCAGTCGGGAAACAGAGAGAATGGCGGGAAGACCGGGGAGCCTTGCCAGCGACGTTCAGCCCCGGAGAAGTAGCCGCATCGACAGAGGAGGAGGAAGCACAAAAAGAACCAGCTAAGACTATTTTAACCGACGTTAATAAAAACCTTGATTTACAACCAAGCAACCTGACTTACACGAGCGAATGCCAAGCGGAGCCAGTGCGCAGAACGTCGCCTTTACTTTCTCTGCAGGAGCGACAAGACCGATATGACGCCGCCCGGCGAAGAATATTTGGAGCGCCTGAAGAGCAACATTCGTCGAGGACCAACGTATCAAGCCTGGCGGATCTTACGTTGCGAAGGAAGTGGCGGAAGATATTGAAGCTGCGCCGACGCTCACGGGAATTGCGGCGCGAGGCGAAAACCTTGGAGGAAGCTGTTATACGCGACGCTGTAGACAAGAGGCCTTATGCGCAAGTCGATGTGGAAGGGACAAGAATGCAAGGCTTGCTAGATAGTGGTGCCTCAATAAGCTGTTTCGGTTCGGTGGCGCGTATCTGGGAGGAAAGATTGGCGACGAAGCTGCACAAGCTGAAAGACAATCTGAGAACGGCGGATGGGAAAGCGCAAGCGGTAATCGGTAGAGTAAGCGCTGATGTCACTTGGCGGGGTATAACAAGGCCGATGACGTTATATCTGGTGCCGAGCTTAAAGCAGGAGCTGTACCTGGGTATCGATTTCTGGGACACCTTCGGAGTGGCACCAATGATGGTCTCGGAACTTGATACCCAGGGACAGCTGGAGCTGACACTCGGCCAAAGCCGCGAATTGGAGCGCGTCAAGAAGCTGTTCCCATCCTTCACAGAACTTGGCCTCGGAAGAACTCATCTAATGGAACACACAATTGAAGTAACCGACGACACCGTACCAGTTAAACAGCGCCACTATCCGATGTCGCCCGTTAAGCAGAAGTACGCATATGAAGAGATTGACCGCATGCTGAAGCTGGACGTGATCGAAGAGAGCAACAGCGCATGGAGCTCTCCGATCGTCCTAGTGGAAAAGCCGGGAAAAAAGCGATTATGCGTAGACATGCGGAAGCTTAACGAGCGAACGAAGAAGGACGCATACCCGACACAGCATATTGAGGGCATTTTATCACGGTTGCGCGAAACCTACTACATCTCAGGAATCGATTTGAAGGATGCCTTCTTGCAAATTCCTCTGGAGCAATCGTCAAGGGAGAAAACGGCTTTTACGGTGCCGGGAAGGCCATTATACCAATTTAAATTGATGCCGTTCGGCCTGTGCAACGCAAGCCAGTGTTTATGCAGGTTGATGGATAAGGTTATCCCATCACGCTTAAGAGAGAACGTGTTTATGTACATCGACGATCTCCTGGTCTGCTCTCCAGACTTCCAGTCCCACTTGGTGCACTTGGCGGAGGTCGCCGAATGTCTAGCCAGCGCAGGCTTAACGATAAATTTACAAAAATCTAAGTTCTGCCAAAAAGAGCTTAGATATCTCGGATTCATAGTGGGCAGGGAGAGCTGAAGACGGACCCGGAGAAAGTCCGATCTATAGTGGACTTTCCGGTACCGGTCACGGTCAAACAGCTCCGTCGATTCCTGGGGATGTGTGGGTGGTATAGACGATTTATACCAAATTTCGCCACCATAGCAGCGCCAATGACGGAGTGCTTGCGCAAAGCGAAAGTGTTCGCAATGACGGATGAAGCGGTCAAGGCGTTTGGCGAGCTGAAAGACGCGCTCGTATCGACGGATGTGCTGGTCAACCCTGATTTCAGCAGGCACTTTTTTATACAGTGCGATGCATCCACACAGGGTATAGGCAGCGTGCTGTTCCAGAAGGATGAGGAAGGGAATGAACGACCGATCGCGTTCATGTCCCAAAAGCTCAACTCGGCCCAACGCAACTACACCATCACGGAGTTGGAGTGCCTAGCGGCGGTTGTAAGTGTGAAAAAGTTTCGGGCGTACGTGGAAGGGCTCCCGTTCACCATCATAACGGACCACATGAGCCTCAAGTGGCTTATGGGGCAAAAGGACCTCTCAGGGCGTTTGGCGAGGTGGAGTCTGAAGCTCCAGGCATTCGACTTAAAGGTGGAGCATCGCAAGGGTTCGCAGAACATCGTGCCCGATACCTTGAGTCGAATGCATATGGAGCCAATAGACGAGTTGGAGAACGCCGGGGAGATTGATTTTGCGTCGCCAGAGTTTTCGAGCGAAACATACACAGCCCTGAGGCGATACGTGGAACAGAATGCTGAGAGATTACCTGACCTGCGCATTGTGGATGGCGTGATATACAAGAGGGTGCGCCCCAAATGCGCGGAAGAATCCGAATAGGAAGCGTGGCGGATATGGATTCCAGAGGGACTTCGGCAGGCGTTGTTGGAAAAGGCCCATGGCGATCCGTCGGCGGGACATGGAGGCACTGCGAAGACACTGCATAGGCTGAGGAGCCGATTTTACTGGCCTGGCATGACAAGTATGGTGAGGAGCTATGTAGTAAGGTGCGAGGCATGCAAGTGCGCCAAGGCTCCCAATATGTCCTCGAAACCGCCCATGGTGGATCGGTTTAAAACAGAGAGGCCATTCCAGCGCCTCTATATTGATTTCTGTGGCCCGTATCCACGATCGCGCGCGGCGAACACGGTGATATTCGTGGTTCTAGATCATCTTACGAAATTTGTATTCCTCAAGCCTATGAGGCAGGCCACCACGCAGAATGTGGTAAAGTACCTCGAGAGCGAAGTGTTCCACATCTTTGGGGTGCCCGAGACGATTCATTCGGACAATGGCAAGCAGTTCGTTGCTGACTCATTCGAGACCTTCCTGCAGAGCTACGGAGTTAATCACATTAGAACGGCCTCCCACGCTCCACAGGCCAACGCGTCTGAGAGGGTCAATCGGTCGCTGTTGGCCATGCTTCGTACGTATATCGCGGGAATGAGTCAGCTGAACTGGGATCAGCACGTGTCGCAGGCGGCGTTCGCCTTAAGGAGCTCAGTGCATGAGGCGATCGGGCTCGAGCCATACAAGGCAGTTTTTGGACTGCCGATGGTGCAGCACGGTAGTGTGTATGAGACGCTGCGTCGGCTCGAAGCGCTCAATGAAGGTGATACGGAGGTTCTAGCAAGGAAAGACCGCCTTGGGCTCATCCGAGAAAGCCTGGTTCGTCAATTGGACGAAGCGTACCGAAAGGGGCAACGGGCCTATAACACTCGATCTAGGCCAGTCACGTTTCGAGAAGGCGATGTAGTGTTCCGGAGAAACTTCAAGCTGAGCAAGGCGGTGGACAAATTTAATGCAAAGCTCTCGCCAAAGTACCTTCGGTGAGTGGTATTGGCGGTGCAGGGTAATTCCCTCTATGAACTAGACGATGCGTCAGGACGGTCAGTGGGAGTCTATCACGCCAAAGACATACGCCGATGACCGAAAAGAAAACGGGAGTAACCTGCCTTTCGGACGCATTGACAGGCAGAGCCGGTCTGCAGCGCTCGCCCTGTTGCGGTTACTTGGGGTTACAGCATAACTAAATCATGTCGTTCGACTTTGGAGTCTAGGCATAAGCAAGTAATTTAGCTAACAAGTCCGAACTGGCAACACCCAACCGACAGCTAAAATGTCGTCGGCCGACATTTCAGATAATCGCGGCTTCATTTCCGCTACTTTGAAGCAGATCGTGTAGCCGAGCAGACGTTGGATTGTGGTAAGTAAAATATAATCATAATTTTTATCTCTAAACATCCGCCATCAGGAGGATGATAACTTAAAAATTATCATCTCATTACAGGCATAATAAAAGCTAGTGAGAAAATCGAAGAAGATTTATCAAATAGAGCAAAAGTGCACCTCGTGCACAAAACTTATGTATATATGTACATGCAATCAATAAGGGTGCAAGTGTAGCATTACATAAATACACCGCACTTACAGTTGTTGTCATGTACACATAATTTATTGTGTACACATGTACCACACACATTGTCAAAACAGACTGACCTAAATAAATTCCGTTAAACCCCAGCGGGAGTTTAACATCAAATATATACACCGCCACATACGGCGCCTCAAGTTACATTTGTTGCATTTTGTCAAGTGCATTGCCCGAGCGGTCACAATGACCAACTGAGCGACAGCGTCAGTTTGTCAATGGGCACCGACGAAATATTTATGATTCACATATGCTGACACAGCATATGGTGAACACTCTTTCCTTTTGTATATGTATTAGTGTAAGTTATTGTAATAATTTTTGGTATATAAGGAAGTGAAAGTGAATAAATAAATTCAATTCATATTCGAACCCTAAACACGAGTTGTCATTTATTAGATGGCGATCCGCCAGTTTGCTTTACCCTTATGAGTAAAAATTTGCTGAAAAGCGAAATATCTCATAAGGATTAAGCCTTTTCTCTCGGAAAATTTTTTACACGCGCACTTACATACAAGTAAAGGAGAATTCAAACCAACATCCCGCGCACTTACAATTTGAAATGATACAAACAAGTATATGAGAGCAAAAATTCAATTGACTGGCAGCAAAACATAATGGTATGAAACTGACTGGCAGCAAGCAAAAATTCAATTGACTGGCAGCAAAACATAATGGTATGAAACTGACTGGCAGCAAGCAAAAGTTCAAATATAATTGACTGGCAGCAAAACACAATGGTAGTGAGCATAATCGTAGTGGAATAAAAATTGATAGACAAGAAGCAACATAGAGAAACGGGCGCAACGGAACAAATTGGCACTGATGTCGGCGACATTTATAGTATAAAATTACAATAAGTATAACTATAATATTAAGTTTATATGAATTTAGCAGCCTAACGGCCGCTTCACCAAACAGCAAGTAACATTGCTTAGGGACATTATTTTCATATACGTATATTTCCTTCCGACATTAGGGTCTCATTTTAAATAAAACAATATAAATTGAGTAAATTTGAATGCCAATTTATTTTTAATTCGGTTTAAATACATATCCCTTATGGATATTGCTTTGCCAGACGACTTCAATTACGAAGCCTTAAATAGGACAATAGACCAACTAGAAAACACGAACAATACTCGTAGGTCAAGAGCTCGTACAATAGGTAGTAATAGGCATCAGCTTAACTGGTTAAGGCAATTTTGGACTTTTATAGGAATGGGCAGAGCACCCACAATGACAGACTTGTTATACCCCACTACATTAGAAGAGGAAACAATTAGGACACTCAGGAGAGTAGAAAATTAAAAATCAAAAAAAAAAAAAAAAAAAAAAAAAAAAAAAATTTTTAATTATTGCTGATAGAATAAATTATTTCCTTTAATATGTCACAGGACATTACAACCCAAGAGGAATTTAATAAAATTTTCGATAGATGCGTTAGCACGATAAGAGAATTCATAAAATTTGCTGAGGACCACCTCAAAAATAAAAAAGAAGGCCCAAAACCAATAACCATAGAAGAGTATAGGAGAAGAAATAAGGCAAAAAAAATGAAAATATGGCATGGTGGAAAGTAGCGCTAAACAGCGTATTAATAGCTATCGCAGGATACGAAGTAGGTAAAGAAAGCTCAGAAGGAAAAAATTCTGAAAATAGAATTGTAAAGTTTGAAGGAAATCCAATTGTAGAAAAAGAAGAAGAAATCTCTAACAAATGGCTAACAGTTTTTGCATGCGTCATGACATTGTTAATTGTCACAATTGCAATTCTAATAAAAAATTACATTAAAAATAAATTGAGACAATTGAACAATGTGCAACAACGCATATAAGCTGAAATGAATAAATGGCAAGAGATATATGAGTTATTATCAACAGAAAAAGAAAAAGCCCATAAATCTTACAAATGCATAAATAAAAGCATACAAATTACAAACGAAACTTTATTAAAGCATTTCAACATAATTTTGGAAGCTCTAAAAAACATTAGACAAATTATAAACGAGAAAAATAAATTTTTTACTGAAGAACACAGAAAAGAAGCTTATTCAATTTTCACTACAGTACGGGATAAATTAGTTTCTTCTTTAGCCAGACATAGCATTGAAACTACAATACCAACAACAGTAGAGGAGGACATTCAAATAGATTTTTCATTACTGCTATCTGTACGCGCCCCTAGCCGAACACCCTCACCTTCGTTCAGTCAAGCCACATCAGTGGAAGAATTTAAAATAAACACCCCAGAAATAAACGTCACAATGCCACAAACGGTAGTAGAATTTATCAAAACTGCTTCGTCAGTACTACCAGAGTTTGATGGTAAGCCGGAAAATTTACACAGCTTCCTAGATGCACTCGATATACTTGAGCAAATCAAGGAGACACACGAGGCATTGGCAATTACAATGATAAAAACAAAATTAAAAGGTACGGCAAGAAATTTTATCAGCAATGAATCTACCATAGCACAGATTAAAATTAAGTTGAAAACCGCAATAAAGGGTGAATCAGTAGAAGTTTTAACTGCAAAACTCCTGAACATCCAACAAAGTAGCAAAACTGCTAACCAATACACAACAGAAATAGAAAAAATCACCAAGTCATTAGTAGGAGCATACATCTCGGATGGGCTAGACCCGGACTTAGCAACGAGATATGCAACACAGGCAGCAGTTAAAGCCATGTGTAAAAACTGCTCTAATGACAAGGTCAAAATGATCATGCAAGCGGGAACGTTCACAACAATGAGTGAAGCAATTTCTAGATTTACCAACAGCTGTACCGAAATAACGGACAGCTCAAACACAGTTTTGAACTTATGACATCAATACCAGAGTAATCTCTGTGGAGATTACCAAAATGGAAGATACAGACCGCAGCCAAGTTACAACGACAATTCTAGGTCTAACAATGAAACCCCAGTAGAGACACCGATCGAGTGGCGTAATTTTAGCGGAGTGAACCCGTTGCCAAACGAGCTAGTACGAGCCATAAAGGTACGACTGAACCAGAGTGGCAAGACGAGACAGACCTTCCGCCACATGACGGCAGCAACATGGTTCAAGGTGCGAGTCACAAGAGCCGGAGTGGTTACTATCACAATTTTAGAGAGAAATAAGAGGGGGATATGAAGACCCCCACGCTTAAAGCTTAGGGCCCTCACAAATTGACCATACGTAAATGACGTGCAAACGCTGCATAGAAAGAAAAATATAAAAAAGGCTGATGTGAAAACACTGCCAACAGGAAAAGATATGAATAAGGCTGATGTGAAAACACTGCCAACAGAAAAAATATAAATAAGGCTGATGTGAAAACACTGCCAACAGAAAAAATATGAATAAGGCTGATGTGAAAACACTGCCAATAGAAAGAAATAGGAATATGGTTGATGTGAAAACACTGCCACGGCTGATGTGAAAACACTGCCAATAGAGAAAAAAGTATACGGCTGATGTGAAAACACTGCCAATAGAGAAACAGGTATACGGCTGATGTGAAAACACTGCCACGGCTGATGTGAAAACACTGCCAATAGAGAAACAGGTATACGGCTGATGTGAAAACACTGCCACGGCTGATGTGAAAACACTGCCAATAGAGAAACAGGTATACGGCTGATGTGAAAACACTGCCACGGCTGATGTGAAAACACTGCCAATAGAGAAACAGGTATACGGCTGATGTGAAAACACTGCCACGGCTGATGTGAAAACACTGCCAATAGAGAAACAGGTATACGGCTGATGTGAAAACACTGCCAAGGCTGATGTGAAAACACTGCCAAGAGAGAAAGGTAGAAACTAAAGCAAAAGAAAAGCAAAAATCCAATTATGACAAAAATAGCTATAGTAAGGAAATTAAAATAGGAGATTTAGTTTTACTTAGAGAAGAGGCCTCCCATAAGTTAGAAACTAGATACACAGGACACTATAAAGTTAAAAATATAGATAAAAATAACAACTATACTTTAATTCCACATAACATAGGAGATAGCAATAAAAACAAAAAAGGAAAAATTTTTACACAGGAATAGGCTTAAACCAATTTAAAATTAGGCACTGCACTTTTATCCGATAATAATAAATTTAATAATAACGTAAATAAATATGCATTCCAGTTTACTCAATTTAATAAACAGGCACATGCCAACGAAACAAAAAAAATATATAAATGTAATGTACTAAATATATGTATAAATATACAATACGAACCAAATGTAAAAAGAAAAGAAAAATAATAATAACGTTCATGTACAAATAAAAGGTGCAATGCAGGCAAAAGCAAATGTAACACAAAAAAAAAAATATTTTTTTATGCCACACAGGCAATATGAGCCAAAAAGCAATTAATAAATTTTGTCAACTCAGACAAACGTTAAGTGGGTCACTAAGTCATCCAAATAGATATATATAGTTGAATACAAATATATATATCTATTTTTTTTTAAGGGGGAAGGTGTAGCATTACATAAATACACCGCACTTACAGTTGTTGTCATGTACACATAATTTATTATGTACACATGTACCACACACATTGTCAAAACAGACTGACCTAAATAAATTCCGTTAAACCCCAGCGGGAGTTTAACATCAAATATATACACCGCCACATACGGCGCCTCAAGTTACATTTGTTGCATTTTGTCAAGTGCATTGCCCGAGCGGTCACAATGACCAACTGAGCGACAGCGTCAGTTTGTCAATGTGCACCGACGAAATATTTATGATTCACATATGCTGACACAGCATATGGTGAACACTCTTTCCTTTTGTATATGTATTAGTGTAAGTTATTGTAATAATTTTTGGTATATAAGGAAGTGAAAGTGAATAAATAAATTCAATTCATATTCGAACCCTAAACACGAGTTGTCATTTATTAGACAAGTAATGTAGTGTCTTTTATTTTCCCTAATCGTTATAATGTGGTTTTTATTTATTCACGCTGTTTATTTTACAGAAATTGGCATAGAGAACCGACGACGCAAACATATTGACGCAAGGCGGCGCAGCGCAGTCGCTAATTCGGGCTCCACGCGGCAGCGACAAACATCACAGTGGTCAAAAAACATAAGTGCACACACATCACACATAGTGTTATATATTGTCTTTATTCGACGCAACGTGGCGGCGCCAACAACTGCGACGAAAAACGCCGTACCAATATACATACATACGCAACTTATGTACATAAAACATTGTACATATACATAGGAGAAACTCACTGCCCAAATAATTGGTGAACCGCCAAGCAAAGGAGCACCATTAGCTCGACGCCGACGGCCGGCGTCTAACGCCGGCTCAACAAACGCACATATGTACAATTAAAACCATATGGACCGCATGTAAGTACTAGCTGGCGAAACCGTGCCGTCCGAATGTGACCAGCACTGCAACGAAAACACAAACGCAAACGTCAACACTTGCAAATAGTATATATGCCCATCGGGAAGCAACCGCGCGAGCGGCTACGCCAGCGTCGAACAATATAGTCGCCGCGACAGTATTACTACCGAAGCAAAACAGAAGTCAGTCTCGCGAAAGTGTCCACCGAAGAGGAGCGATATTGTGTGTACCCGTATATCCAGCCAGCTGCATCTGTGTACAAATGTGTATAAATGTGTACAAAAGTGAGAGAATTGATATATGTACATCCCAGAGATTCGACGACTGATCCACCAGCGGTTTGGCACAGGAGCACATAATCACATCTGTTTAATCGCAATGTACAATGCCGGGAAGTGGGCATAAATACCAATCGTGAACACAGGAGGACGCCAGGTTATAGTTTTTAAGTTATATGCCATCTAAGTGGACATGCCTACGTGTAGCTTTTTCAGTGCTCAGATGGCTACCAAGTGTGTTTATTTATATGTGAAATAGATAGAATCATATATCTGCGCTCGAAATCGCGCAGAAAGTGGAAGAATATTCGGGATAAACGATCGGAAGCCAAACAATTGTATATATTTATGCCTGAGCGCCTATATACGTATATATGTATGTGAATCTACAAACAAGTAGGGATTGGTATGTGCCATTAGGGTGTACTAAAGTGACAATGATTCCTTTGGTTGAAGTTGGAAGGCAGTAGTTGCGATTGGCACACTCATTGACGCCTAGTTAATTTTGTTTGGTTGTTCCCTTACCTCCCCTCAACAACAAGACGTCTTGTAGGGCAGGGCGGTTAGTGGTTGATCACACTCAGACGGTAAATTTGTTGGAGCATAATTGGTGCGCCCTAGCCAGTACAATTTGTTTATTACTTTTTACAATTACAAGCCAGTATAGCGGCTGCCGGCTCATATACATATATGCCATTGTAAACAATGTAAACGGAGCGTGAAATATACATACGAAATGTGAATTTATGTGCATACATATGTACATCAGTAAGAAATTAATTGAGTCGACACGAAATACATACGAAGACATATTTACACATATGCTGAAGCAAGGGCATATTCGAGTTTAGAATTATTTATTGAGTTAAGTGAATATATGTATATCCACCTAAGCACATAGCTGTACACAGGTGCACATACATATCGATACGCGTTTAGTTACTTGTTTAAGTATATACCCCTCATATTTACATATAGACGTACATAGTTGAATGTAAATGTGAAATGAATTGAAACGACTATGTACATATGTATACATATACCCATATAGACATTTGTATATACATACATGAGTAGATATAAGGATTTGCATTTTTGATACAATGGCGTAGCACATATATAAACATGCCTATGCGTGTATGTATGTAAGCAGATATTTAGATTAGTAAGTCAGAAATGATTGGAAGTGAATTGGAATTATCATTACCATTATAGAAGTTTATAGATATACACAAGTAAATTTAGTCGTGTGTACACAGACACATACATGCATATGATTGCAAGCCCAGTGGGCGTGATCGATTAGACCTAAGATATTTCAATTTAATATACCCAGTTGGGAAAGGTTATTTTTAAGCACGCCAGAGTGATGGCCCATGTGTATATTCACCTTTATTATTCCTTTTGTGGCACAGAATAAACATGTTATTTATGTAATTCATATTTAAAGGACTTAGTGTACTTTCATTCCAGATGCAGGGTGGACGGACGGACAGGGGGATGACGATGAACGGAGGGCAAATGTAAAGGGTTATAAGGGGCTTGATATTGGGGTCGGCGAACAAATATAGCCACCGCCGACCATGGTAGGGTGGGTTGCGAGTGGCCGGCCAAATTCCATCACTGGTCGAGGGCGGGAATATGGGGCGGACATACATGGGGGGTGTGGGGATGACAAAGGGGGGACATAGTCGAGCAACTTGATATATCCGAGGCGATAACGCCAGTACGTGTGCATAGATATAGGTACGAGATTTTTTTTGTATGGTACAGCGCCTGCTCCAAATCCACAAGAACCACCCCAAAGTCCGGCGAGCTAGCTCGTGCTAATCCAAAGCAAGCGTACCTGCGTGGATGTTGGAGCATGCCACATGAGGTTGAGTTGTTCAGCCGAACGCAGTACGTAACAACCTTTCTAAAAAAAATTCTTATTTTTCCAAATCGCTTGATCTTTGAATTTTTTTTTCAGTTTCAAATTTTATTTTGGATAACATTTTTTTTCAGTGTACTAAAACAAAAAAAATAATTTACAGTGTATTTTTTGGAAGCTAATTTCAATACCTTTCTAATGGTATGAAGATATTTGAAATCGGTAAAGCCATTCCCTAGTAATCACACTTTAAAAGTACCTATTATCGTCATTTTTGGAGTATTTTCGAATATTTCGATACCTTGCCACGCCCACAATTTTTCGAAAATGCAATTTCTAAAAATGAGGTTGTGTTTGGGTAGGTAAGATGTACCTCCATGCAAAATTTTATCAAATTCTGAGGGGGTCGGGTTCAACGCATATTGGATTTGATATGAAATTCATCATATCGTCGTACAATACGAAAACTAGCATACGATTTCTTTATGGCTGAAGAAAAGTAACAAGTTCGACTTTTGGCCGACGAAAAGTAACAAAATCGAGTTTTGGCTGACGAAAAGTAACAAGTTCAACTTTTGGCTGACGAAAACTATCAATTTCGTTTAAACAACAACAATTTTAATGTAAAAACAGTATATAATTACTGATACTTTCCAAAAGTCGATTTTGTTACTTTTTGTCGGCCAAAAGTCAAATGTTCTACTTTTCGTACAGAATTTTTTTATTGATAGCTTTCGCCAGAAATTTTAAATATGTAAGTTTTCGTATTGTACGACGATATGTGCATATGTATAAGAATTGCAGAAATATGCAGAGCAGACGGCAAATGGACCGGTGCCTCTTTGACATATTTTCACTAGTTCTGAACCACAAATTCTGTTCTCTATCTAGTCATTGACTTCCCTGCAGAGTATGTAAAAATATGCAGACACATGCCCTTATAATTAAATACCTAAGTATATAAAATTAATATGAACATAAATATGTAAGTAACGATTCTATGAGAACATCAAAGTATATTTTAAAACAGTTATCGGCATTCCAATACATAAGTGACGCTCTTTTCCTAGCCCCGGGGCGGACCACTTTATTGCTCTCTCACAGATTTGCTCACACGTATAAGGCAAGCGCTCTCTATGCATAGTGAAAAATTAAAGTGCGTTTGCAAATCACTTGATAAACGACTGTTCACTGCTACGCATGTAATTTGTATGAACACGTTGATTGACAATTTTAGGATGTTTAATATTGAGTGGGAAGACAAGTTTTTATTTTCCGAAAACTTTTTCGGTAATGCTGAGTGTTTAGTTTGTAATATGTAACTAAACGAAATACACAAAATTTTTATTTATCGCGTATTTTGAAATTTTTTTGGGTGTATCAGCAAGCTCTCTCATATTTCAACACAAGCGCACAATTTGGTAGTGTGCGTTTGAGCATCACTGCAATATATGCAAAGAACCCAATAAACATTTTTCTTTATTCTCAATTTGACATGCATTTGAGAATAAACCCTTTTCTCAAACCTCAAACGTTTCTTTCATATGCATCTCAAATTTCCCTTGATAGCGTTCTCAAACTAAAAGGCACATTTTTAATATGGGATTTTGGGCTGATTTTAAACTTGAGAACGTCCATTTTCTCAAACCTATTTCAAACATAATTTTTTTCTCAAATGTTTCTCAAAATGTTCTCAATTTGATAAACATGTATGAGAACCGCTTGAAAATATGTTTATTTTCAAATGATATATATGCTGATTCTCAAATTGAGAAACAATATTTTCTCAAACGTTTGAGAATTTCTTTTTCAGTGTTTAATGGGAAGTGTTAGTTGCATGTGGATTAGTGAGAGAGCGTTGTCGGCAGCCGCTAGCATTCGATCAGTTGATGTCAGATTGTTGTTGACAACGGACGGTTATGCCTTTCTAGTTATGTATTTTCAGCGGCATACGTATGAAAACACGCATATGTGTGTACATAAGAGTGGCCCTTATTTTCGAAAGTCGGAAATTTGTAGGTAGGTGTTACCCCCTGATATGTTTTTGTTTAATAAAAAAATAATACCCTGAAAATTTTAGCCCGATTTAACAACTCTAACCCGTTCCACAACGAGTTGAAGTTGAAAAATTAGCAACATCACTTTTAGCAAGCGCTGCTTTTGGCTATGCCGCGATAAATATATGTATGTGCGTTGGTATACCCGAAAACGTAACTCTGAGATGTTTAGAAGTTTAAACTTGCATAAAATTAATCAAAATACTTTTATTATTTTACCGTTACAATTGCTTGAGTAGCAAGAATCGTAGAAGATGTATGTACTTATGTAGATGACATTAAATTTTGGTTCTTACCTATAAAGCAACATAGCATTAAATAAAAAAAATGAAACATTTCACTTAAGAATAGTGTATTAATTTAAAATCATAGAGCCGTAGTCATAGTCGATTTAAAACAGTGTTTTAACACACTCTAACACAGAATGATGCTAGCATAAACGTAATTTTATCTCTGTCATAGTCGACTTAAAATCAGTTTTATCACTAAATCAGCGTTCTAACTTTAAAATGAGGCGAATGTCATTTTAAAATCTTAAAATATTGTTCTAAGCTGGGAATTCGTTATGAAAACTATAAAAATAGAAAGAGGGTACGTGAGTACAATAAAAAATAAATAAATAAAACGTATAAAGAATACATTTTAATAAATATGTTTGGAAATAGCAGAATTTTTTAAAATTTTGCCATTATAGACTATGCTATCCCGGAACGGAGAGCAAACAAGCCGATGTGATCCCTTCCAAATGGAGGAAGAGAAATGTTATTCGAGATATTGCTTTGATAAGGCCACAGTGGATTATCTTATAGATATTTTAGAGCCTGTCAGTAATAGGGGACTTTCAATCTCACCCGGATTGCAAGTTCTGACTACATTACGATTTTTAGATCGAAATGCTCATCAGGTGGCACTCAATGCTTTCCCCGCAGACAAGCTTTTTTCTCCTTCGCTCCAGTTCGGTGCACGAGATCACAAGTTCATTTTGATTTATATGATGTGTGTAGTTTTATCACAAAATTTAACTCACTTTTAGTTTTTTTTAGCGTATTTTAAATATACAATTAAGATAAAATATGCAAACATGAAAATGTCGAATAGATAGATGCGCTTACATTTGCTTTTCAATTTAAAAGTTGACACAAGGTGAACTTTTAAAACACTCGAAATTTCTTAAAATTACAGAGCGATTCTTATTATTTTATATGGGTAACCTTGTTCCGTTTCATTTTAGCAAAAAATTTGTTCTAACTGGTCTATAACACACCACTCTTTTAAAAGTCGTTCTAAATTTAATACCGATTTTAACTAAAACCGATTTTAGTGAACGACTATGACTGCGGCCCATAGTCTATATGCTTTTCTTCCAATGCAACAATTTTAAAACGTGCAACTTGTGAACTCAGTTAACTGAAGCACATTTCAAACATAGGTGCCATTTTAGCACATGTGAGACAAATTGGTTTTTACAAACATAGCAAAAGTGAGTATCTGTCGGCATTGGGAAAGTTTGTGTCCGTATCATGGTAACTTTAGTCAGCGTAACTACCGTTTGAAAATGCTTCAGAAATAGAATATCGAGACGGTCCAGCACTATTCATGATAGAGTCCTCAATTTCGGTTTCCCATTCATCTTCCTCGAGTCGGTTAGTAAGAATTTCTTTCGAGGAGGCACTTAGAATATTAAAAGTTTCCAATTTTCTACATTTGCACACCATTTTAGTTGAATTCTGATATATAAAAAATAGTACGAAAATTGTTTTAAAACAATTATCGGCACGGCCTGGCTCACTGAGCTGGTGCTGAGAACAAGCTTCTCACACGTATTTAATACGTGAGTTGCATGCGAGCGCAATAATTAAAAACGAACAAAGTGATTAGTGTCATTCCAGTGTCAGTTACCGTACAATAATTATTGTACACGTACAATAATTTCATGACATTTTCAATCCTCAATCCTACGCGTATAATATCGATAAAAGTACAATAATATCAAAGATATTCATTTTATAAAAAAATATTATAAGATTCAAGTACTGTACCACAGAAATTAAGTATATTATTCACTCAACGTGTTGTTTACACATCACTGATTTAAAATTCTTGTAACTCTGGCAAATCTGTACAATAATTTTGTTCAAAATACAATAATTTGACGGCTCTGGTACAATAATTTTTCTTCTCCGAGTTGCCAACCCTGTGTCATTCGATTTGCCATTCTAGCAGGTCGATGGCGGATTAAGCAATACGTGTATGTTTCCTACATACGTATATATGTTTGTTTGTAGGTATGTACACACATATGCGTGTTTTCATACGTATGTCGCTGAAAATACATAACTAGGAAGTCTGCCACTATCACGAACACCGTCGGCAGTACCGAAATGACGTTTTCGGCAAATCAACATTATGACAACCGACGTCGCGCCTAATCTTTGGTAAATTGACATTATGAACACCGAATGAACGAATAATTTGACAGTTTTTCGTGCCGAAATTTGCCGCAAGTATTTGGTTGCGGCGATATTAACAAAATATCAAAAATTACAATAAAAGTTTAAGTAAATTATGTAAATGCATGTATGAAGTTGTAATAAGTATTAATGAGTGTGAATATATATATATCTTTTTTTTTCGGATATAGTTTTATTGTATCATTCTTGGAGAATATGACAATTTTTATAAAATCTTAACCTAGTATACAATGACGTTATTCGTTGCCACTGCTTCAAATAACATTTGGATGAAAAGCAATTTTATTTGACATAAAATAAATACTTATGAATACATTTATTATGTGTATGGGACTATTTTTGTTTTTCTTAGAGTATGTTCATATGTATTTATGTATGTAATTTTATTTCATATTCGTTCATTATGTTATTCATTTTCATTATTTATGTATTTTTGCCGTCGGAAAGGAATGGAATTCCAAGCAGCTGATTGTATAGTATTAAAAGTTCGTACGGCCTGACAGGACAGGCTTATCGAAGACACAATCGTGTGTTGCATTAGGAAGTGCTGTTGCAGTTTCGTATTGGAAGGAATTCCAATAAGCTGCGTGTATGAACTTAGAAATTTTTACGGCCTAATGGGATAGGCTCGTCCGGAACACAATCATACATAAGTTATACATATGTATTAGTAAATGCTGTTGTAGCTTTCTGAATGGAAGGAATTTTAGTAAGCTGGTTTTTAGAGGTTTTATGACCTAATAGGATAGGCTCTTCGAAGTTTTAATTTTAGTGGCTCTAGCCTTGGTCACAATTTAGCTGGATATCCTTTATCTTTAACCGCCTGGGGTATCTCTGTTCTAACATACTTTTAGCCAGTATGTTTGGATGATTGCCTATTATTGTGGCGTAGTTAGTTTGTATATTTCTTACTTCTTCAATAAATGTGTTAATCTTTAGATCCCTGTGTATAGTGGAATTTTTCACGTACCAAGGCGCCCGGCATATTGTTCTTAATATCTTAGATTGTAGCCTTTGTATTCTTTCTAGACTGGATTTGGATGCTGAACCCCAAAGCTGTATTCCATATATCCAAGATGGTTTTATCACCATATTAAATAAAAGCATTTTGTTGTCTAGGCTTAAATTCAATTTTGGACCAATGATCCATTGTAAATTGCTTATTTTCAGCTTTGCTTGCATTATCTTATTATCAATATGACATTTTCAAGTAAGCTCTCTATCTAAGGTAACACCAAGGTAGGTGACGTAATCTTTTTGGGTTACTATTAAATAAGGCATATATTGTACGGAAATGTACGTCTTATTTTAAATAATAGTCCCTCTAGCCATACCTTGTCGAAAGCTTGTGCTACGTCTAAGAACAGAATATATGTAAATACACACCCAGAAAAAAATAGTATGAAATCAACCAAAAATCAACAAATTTTGTGGTTAATTTTTTTCAACACGATGCTTAATGTATGCCATCATGTAATCGTGTAAATTTAACACTACTGTCAAGTGTTAGTTTAACAGGATGACAACTGTAGAATTCTTACAATTTACAATAAAAGCTGGTTAAATTAACACGAAATGGTCCTGTTGAATTAGCAATAACATCTTTTTGAATTTAATGATGTATTGTGGAACGATCCTCCGTCATCCCTTGTCAAGTTTGGTTTGGAGACAAACCGGTTTCGGCTAATATGCGCCATCTTCAGTGTCTTTTTTCGTTCTGAGTTATTTTGTGTAAGTTCGATAGTACTTATAGTAACTAGCTTCCAACGTTTGGTCACGTACTTCGTGTTCGTGTGATGTGTTCGTGCATTCGTGCGTTCGGGCGACGTGCATGCGTGTGTGCGTACGAGTCTGTGCGTTTAGGTATGTAAATCTATTTTTGTATCCTCATTAAATAGGCAGGTAAAAGTCCGTTATTGTCCTCTTGTGTGTTGTTTTGTTTATGTCGGTTTTAGGTTTTCTGTCCTCTTTTCGGTATAATAGCTTAAGCGGTTCAAATAATGTATCTGATGCGGTGTTTATTTGTTCATTTATTATTTTTATAATTATTTTTATAATAAATGAACAAATAAACACCGCATCAGATACATTATTTGAACCGCTTAAGCTATTATACCGAAAAGAGGACAGAAAACCTAAAACCGACATAAACAAAACAACACACAAGAGGACAATAACGGACTTTTACCTGCCTATTTAATGAGGATACAAAAATAGATTTACATACCTAAACGCACAGACTCGTACGCACACACGCATGCACGTCGCCCGAACGCACGAATGCACGAACACATCACACGAACACGAAGTACGTGACCAAACGTTGGAAGCTAGTTACTATAAGTACTATCGAACTTACACAAAATAACTCAGAACGAAAAAAGACACTGAAGATGGCGCATATTAGCCGAAACCGGTTTGGCTCCAAACCAAACTTGACAAGGGATGACGGAGGATCGTTCCACAATACATCATATTCCTACCCTGTCGGAAAAACAAGCAACCAAAAAGTTTTTGAATTTACCTTAAATTTATTGTTAAATTAACTAGAAAGTCTTGTTGATTTTACAATTTATTTTTTTTTTAAATAAAAAAACATATAAAACATAAAATATATAATCATCAGATCAATAAAGCATATTCGAGTACGTCACCCGCATAACCGACCAAATTGAAAGCGTCCTTCTCATACGAATAGTTTATGCATGGGCGATAGTACTTACTATCACTGGCGCGGAGTAATGTTTGGCCGCTAATGCAACGGTATATGCACCGCATGCTGCGTGAAAGACTCCATTCGCTAAACATCTCTTCGTGGTAAAAATTGCAAACTATGAAGAGGAAAAAGAAAATATTGAACAATAAACACTCTTAGAAACAAAAAAGCAACCCACTTTTATCTTACCTGCAAACTAAAAACATAAATGGAAAAACCATTATCACGCACTGCCAATGATGCTAAACTCCCATCATTCCTACGGCACAAAATTTTCTTTTTGTTAAAAAAAAATAATATTAGTTTGTGTTTTGCACGAACAGCAGAACTTCAAACGTTGAAAAAATTGTGTATGTTTCAAAATAGTTTTTTAGATTATATTGACACTATCATCGTGTTGAATAAACCAAAATTCCAAATGACGTTTATGTTTGAACATTGTTTGGTGTTATATCAACCAACTTTTATTGTTAATTGTGGTTCTTGTTTTAACATTTGTTTTCATGCTGTATTAACACTACAATTGGGACGTAATTTTTTTAACATTTTTTTAGTTTATATTGATCATCATGTTAAATAAACCAAATTCCAAATGACATTTAGGAATAAAATTTTATATTTGAATCATCTTGTATATTTTAAAATTTCTTCATGTTGTATCAACAATAGAATTTTGTTGAATGTACCAAATTTTCAGATGACAGTTACAAAGCCAAAATCATGTTTCAAACATCGTGTAATTTGAAAAAATTGTTGCTGTTCTATGTGGAAAGATCGATCGTGTTAATTTTACATGAATCGTGTTGATGATTTTTTTTCTGAGTGCATTAATCAACCGGTCGCGAGAAGCCACACAATGGGAATTCGTGGCCAAAAATAAAGTCGAAATTAAAGTAGTCGTAAATCCATTTTTTTTTAACAGCTATCGACAGATATTTTATAGGACAAAAAAAAAAGCCCATGTAAAATTTTCTGTGTTCCGTTTCGTTTAGCCGTATAGGGTGCCCAAAGTTGAACAAAAATGTGCCATTTGAATTATGAATTATATGACTTGATACGAAATGCTTTATCTAAGCCATTTATTGACGCATATACTTGGTTTTGAAACCTAAATATAGGTAATGGCTTCTACTTTTTCAGGAAGTAATATTTTTTTTATTATCTTTGAAACCTGATTTTATATGAATTTTCAATTAAGAATAAAAAATATCGAAAACATTTTTTCTTCGCCAAATTTAAGCAATAAAATAAAAAAAAAAAAAACAAAAAAAAACGTATCCAGGATTTTATTTTTTGTGATGAACTAATATATTCTTTATCATATCACATTAACAGAAATTAATTTCACCCGCGCTCCCGCGAGTTTTAATTATTCTCCTAATGGGCCAAAAGTGCATTTTTGAAATTACATTTATAATGACATATTCAAAATTAAAAAAAAAATGTTCGTACGTGATTTATCCCTCAATATTTCTCTGTAATATAGAAAATAGTTCATATTATGAAATGCAGTAGCTCACTTTTGAATTAGCTGCACAGGTTTTATTATATATTGTTTTTTACGCAGGGTAAAAAAAAATTATCAAAAAAATTGGGAAACTTTAGAACCAAATTAAAAAAAACAAGTAAGGAAGCCTATGTTCGAGTGGAATCGAACATTAGATACTCAGCTGTATGCTTTCATTGTTTGTTTGCTTTTAATGGAAACACGGTGCACTTAATATAAAGCGAGTGCTGCATAAAGTGGGCGTAGTCACGCCCATTTTCTAAATTTTTATCAGTCATCCAACTAAGCATATCAATATTATACTTTATGCAAAATTTCATTCCTTTATGACTTCTAGTTATAAAGATGTCACGTTACAAATTCCCAAAGAGTGTTCCAGAAATATCTTTCTTAAAAGGTAGGCGTGGTCATAAACCGATTTCAATAAATGTTTGCGTGGCTATTAACACAAGTTATAAAAGTGTATAAACCAAGTTTCGTCATAATATCTCAATTATTTGTCGAGTTATAGGCTAAGAAATCTCCTATATCCCTTTGTGTAAAAAGAGGCGGTGCCACGCCCATTTTCCAAAAATTTTCTATTTGTTGTTTCCGGTCTATTGTGGAAGTCATGCCACAAAATTTCAATGAATTATCTTTATATTTGACAAATATATCGCTTAAAATGTTTTTATTAGGCCCCTTTATAGTTCTCATATATAAAAGTGGGCGTCGTCGGCAACCGATTTCGCTAAAATTTTGAGCGTGTATTACTACAAGTAATGAAAGTGTACACACCAAGTTTCGTCATTATATATAAATTATTTGTCGAGTTATGGGCTCAGAAATCTCGTATATTCCTGTTTGTAAAAAGAGGCGGTGCCACGCCCATTTTCCAAATTTTTTGTGTTTTTTCGTTTTATGTCCGCAGTTGGACTCCTGCTGTAAAATTTCAATGATATATCTTTATATTTGACAGAGATATCGCTTAAAATGTTTTTATTAGGTCACTTTATAATATACATATATAAAAGTGGGCGTGGCCCTAAACCGATTTCGGAAATTTTTCGTCCAAATATTTCACTAAGTAAGTATATCACGCGTACCAAATTTCATCGATATATCTTCAACGGTTTCTGATTTATGACTCATAAAACTTTCAATGTTTGCCCCTTAATAAGTGGGCGTGGCACCGCCCATTTTCCAAAAAATTTTGTGTTTTTTGTTTTATGTCCATAGTTGGACTCATGCGACAAAATTTCAATGATAGATCTTTATATTTGACAGAGATATGGCTTAAAATGTTTTTATTAGGTCACTTTATAATACAAATATATAAAAGTGGGCGTGGCCGTCACCCGATTTTAACTATTTTCCGTCCAAACGTATGCCTAAGTAATTGAATCACGCGTACTAAATTTTGTCGATATATCTTCAATGGTTTCTGAGTTATGACATATAAAACTTTCAAGGTTTGGCCCTTAATAAGTGGGCGTGGCAACGCCCATTTTCCAAAATTTCATCAAATTTCTTCCTAGGGGCCTGAGCTCAACACGTGGGTAAAATTTCATCGCTCCAGCTATATTAGTGACTGAGATACCAAATTTCCGATTATTTCTATATAGGAAAAGTGGGCGTGGTCATGGTCCGATTTCGCCCATTTTCAATACCAACCGTCCCAGCCTCGATACCAACTTGCATTTCAAATTTCATCAAAATATCTCAATTTTTGCGCGAGTTAGAGTGTTTACAGACGGACGGACAGACGGACGGACGGACAGACGGACGGACATGGCTAAATCGATTTCTCTTTTCACCCTGATCATTTTGATATATATAAGTCTATATCTATCTCGATTATTTCACTCTGTTACAATCCGCCGTTATGTGATTAAAACTATAATACTCTGTGTACTAGTACAGCTGAGTATAAAAATAAAAAACAAGTAAGGAAGCCTAAGTTCGAGTGGAAACGAACATTAGATACTCAGCTGTATGCTTTCATTGTTTGCTTGCGTTTGATGGAAACACGGTGTAGGTACTTTATATAAAGCAAGTGCTGCATAAAGTGGGCGTAGCCGCGCCCATTTTCAAAATTTTTATCAGTCATCCAACTAAGCATATGAATATTATTCTTTGTGCAAAATTTCATTCCTTTATGACTTCTAGTTACAAAGATGTCACGTTACAAATTCCCAAAGGGTGTTCCAGAAATATATTTGTTAATAAGTAGGCGTGGTTATAAACCGATTTCAATAAATTTCTGCGTGTCTATTAACACAAGTTATAAAAGTGTATAAACCAAGTTTCGTCTTAATGTCTCAATTATTTGTCGAGTTATGGGCTCCGAAATCTCGTTGATTCCTTTGTCTGAAAAGAGGCGGTGCCACGCCCATTTTCCGAAATTTTTCTATTTTTTGTTTCCGATCTATTGTAGAACTCATGCCACAAAATTTCAATGAATTATCTTTATATTTGACAAAGATATCGCTTAAAATGTTTTTATTAGGCCACTTTATGATACCAATATATAAAAGTGGGCGTGGTCGTCAACCGATTTCACTAAAATTTTGAACATGTATTACTACAAGTAGTGAAAGTGTATACACCAAGTTTCGTCATAATATATCGATTATTTGTCGAGTTATGGGCTCAGAAATCTCGTATATTCCTGCTTCTAAAAGGAGGCGGTGCCACGCCCATTTTCCAAAATTTTTGTATTTTTTGTTTTGTGTCCATAGTTGGACACCTTCCATAAAATTTCAATGATATATCTTTATATTTCACAGAGATATCGCTTAAAATGTTTTTATTACTTTATAATACCCATATATAAAAGTGGGCGTGGTCGTCAACCGATTTTGGCAATTTTTTGTCCGAACATTTGCCTAAGTAAGTATATCACGCCTACCAAATTTCATCGATATATCTTCAACGGTTTCTGAGTTATGACTCATAAAACTTTCAATGTTTGCCCCTTAATAAGTGGGCGTGGCACCGCCCATTTTCTAAAATTTCACCATATTTCTTCATAAGGGCCTGAGGTCAATACGTGTGTGAAATTTTATCACTCTAGCTCTATTAGTGACTGAGATACAAAATTTGCGATTTTTACTATATAGGGGAGGTGGGCGTGGTCATGGTCCGATTTCGCCCATTTTCAATACCATCCGTTCCTGTCTTGATGCCAACTTACATTTCAAATTTCATCAAAATATCTCAATTTTTGCGCGAGTTATCGTGCGCACAGACGGACAGACGGACGGACATGGCTCAATCGATTTCTCTTTTCACCCTGATCATTTTGTATATATAAGTCTATATCTATCTCGATTATTTCATTCTGTTACAATCCACCGTTAGGAAATCAAAACTATAAAACTCTGTGTACTAGTACAGCTGAGTATAAAAACGTATCCTCAATTTTTTAATATTTTGGTCCCAGGTGTGCTTAATAACCCGCCATAGTCAGTTTCATCATTCACCCGCGCTCTTCTCACTAATTCATGTTTTTCGACGAGGTGTATATGCGCGCTATCACTATGGACTAGGGATTCCAATTTTTCCGATTTTTACGATCCCGGGATTTGTTTTTATAATCCCGGAATCCCGGGATTATCCCGGGATTTGGACCTTAATTATTTTCCCACATTTTGGGGTTGAAAAAAGTAAATATATATTTCGAGGAACGCTACAACTTTAAAGTGCAAAGAAAAAATTGATTTTTATTGCCATTTTTATACCTTTCATGACAATGAAATGGTATTATAACTTAGTGCCAAAAAATTTTTGTCGAAAGTACCAGAAGGAAGCGTGGGGGACCCACCAAAATATATACCGATATGATCAGAATCTCGAGCTGAGTCGATTAAGCCATGTCCGTCTGTCCGTCCGTCCGTCTGTGTGAACGCAAACTAGTCCCTCAGTTTTTGAGATATCTGAATGAAATTCGGAATACAGGTATGTTGTTATATGCAGCTGATCATTTGTCGGAACCGGCCGAATCGGACCACTATAACATATAGAAAACAACCGATTATTCAGATATACATGAAATTTTTGGATGTAATTTGTGCATAACTTCCCCATTTAAACAGCTAAGGACATGAAACTTTGAAGTAGACGTGCCCATTTTGGCCCAAACAAGGTTACCGAAAATTGTCAAGATCGGACCACTATAACATAGAGTTCCACAACATCTGATTATTCAGATATACACATTTTGGTGTATAACTCCTCCATTTTAACAGCTAACGGCCTGAAATTTTGAAGTATTTGTACCCATATGGACCCAAATGGGATTGCCGAAAATTGTTAAGATCGGACTACTATAACCTATAGCTCCCCTACAACCGATTGTTCAGATATACACATTTTGGTGTATAACTCCTCCATTTTAGCAGCTAACGGCGTGAAATTTTGAAGTATTTGTACCCATATGGGCCCAAATAGGGTTACTGAAAATTGTCAAGATCGGACCACTATAACATATAGCTCCCCTACAACCGATTGTTCAGATATGGACATTTTGGTGTATAACTCCTCCATTTTAACAGCTAACGGCGTGAAATTTTGAAGTATTTGTACCCATATGGGCCCAAACAGGGTTACCGAAAATTGTCAAGATCGGACCACTATAACATATAGCTCCCCTACAAACGATTGTTCAGATATGGACATTTTGGTGTATAACTCCTCCATTTTAACAGCTAACGGCGCGAAATTTTGAAGTATTTGTACCTATATGGGCCCAAACGGGATTACCGAAAATTGTTAAGATCGGACCACTATAACCTATAGCTCCCCTACAACCGATTGTTCAGATATGGACATTTTGGTGTATAACTCCTCCATTTTAGCAGCTAACGGCGTGAAATTTTGAAGTATTTGTACCCATATGGGCCCAAACGGGATTACCGAAAATTGTTAAGATCGGACCACTATGACCTATAGCTCCCATACAACCGATTGTTCAGATATGGACATTTTGGTGTATAACTCCTCCATTTAAATAGCCAAGACACCATTTTTATACTCAGCTGTAC
This sequence comes from Urophora cardui, assembly GCA_960531455.1. Lineage (NCBI taxonomy): Eukaryota > Metazoa > Arthropoda > Insecta > Diptera > Tephritidae > Urophora > Urophora cardui. The sequence goes on along the minus strand of OY482675.1, from coordinate 42,228,774 downwards.
TAGTACACAGAGTATTATAATTTTGATTTCATAACGGTGGATTGTAACATAATGAAATAATCGAGATAGATATGGACTTATATATATCAAAATGATCAGGGTGAAAAGAGAAAGAGTAGAAGAGTATTGAGCCATGTCCGTCCGTCCGTCCGTCCGTCCGTACGCACGATAACTCGCGTAAAAATTGAGATATTTTGATGAAATTTGAAATGCAAGTTGGTATCGAGACTGGGACGGTTGGTATTGAAAATGGGCGAAATCGGACCATGACCACGCCCACTTTTCGTATATAGAAAAAATCGGAAATTTGGTATCTCAGCCACTAATATAGCTAGAGTGATAAAATTTTACCCACGGTGCCACGCCCACTTATTAAGGGTCAAACATTGAAAGTTTTATATGTCATAACTCAGAAACCGTTGAAGATATGTCGATGAAATTTAATATGCGTAATTTGCTTACTAAGACAAATGTTTTGGCGAAAAATTATCAAAATCGGTTGACGGCCACGCCCACTTTTATATATGGGAACTATAAAGGGGCCTAATAAAAACATTTTAAGCGATATCTCTGTCAAATATAAAGATCTATCACTGAAATTTTGTGGCAGGAGTCCAACTAGGGACATAAAACAAAAAATATAAAAATTTTGGAAAATGGGCGGTGCCACGCCCACTTATTAAGGGGCAAACATTGAAAGTTTTATAAGCCATAACTCAGAAACCGTTAAAGATATATCTATGAAATTTGGTACGCGTGCTATATTTACTTAGCCAAATGTGTGGACGAAAGATTACCAAAATCGGTTGACGACCACGCCCACTTTTATATATGGGTATTATAAAGTGACCTAATAACAAGTAAGGAAGCCTAAGTTCGAGTGGAATGGAACATTAGATACTCAGCTGTATTCTTTCATTGTTTGTTTGCGTTTGATGAAAACACGGTGTATTTTATATAAAGCGAGTGCTGCATAAAGTGGGCGTAGCCACGCCCATTTTCAACATTTTTATCAATCATCCAACTAAGCATATGAATATTATTCTTTGTGCAAAATTTCATTCCTTTATGACTTCTAATTACAAAGATGTCACGATACAAATTCCCAAAGGGTGTTCCAGAAATATCTTTGTTAAAAAGTAGGCGTGGTCATAAACCGATTTGAATTAATTTTTGCATGTCTATTAACACAAGTTATAGAAGTGTATAAACCAAGTTTCATCATAATATCTCAATTATTTGTCGAGTTATGGGCTCCGAAATTTCGTATATTCCTTTGTCTAAAAAGAGGCGGTGCCACGCCCATTTTCCACATTTTTCTATTTTTTGTTTCCGGTCTATTGTGGAACTCATTTCACAAAATTTGAATGAATTATCTTTATATTTGACAAAGATATCGCTTAAAATATTTTTATTAGGCCCCTTTATAGTCCCCATATATAAAAGTGGGCGTGGTCGCCAACCGATTTCGCTAAAATTTTAAAAATGTATTACCACAACTAATAAAAGTGTACACACCAAGTTTCGTCATTATATTTAAATTATTTGTCGAGTTATGGGCTTAGAAATCTCGTATATTCCTGCTTCTAAAAAGAGGCGGTGCCACGCCCATTTTCCAAAATTTTTGTGCTTTTCGTTTTATATCCGCAGTTGGACTCCTGCCATAAAATTTCAATGATATACCTTTATATTTGACAGAGATATCGCTTAAAATGTTTTTATTAGGCCACTTTATAATACCCATATATAAAAGTGGGCGTGGTCGTTAACCGATTTTGGCAATTTTTCATCTAAACATTTGCCTAAGTAAGTATATCACGCGTACCAAATTTCATCGATATATCTTCAACGGTTTCTGAGTTATGACATATAAAACTTTCAATGTTTGGCCCTTAATAAGTGGGCGTGGCACCGCCCATTTTTCAAAATCTCACGAAATTTCTTCATAAGGGCCTGAGCTCCACACGTGGGTGAAATTTTATCACTCTAGCTCTATTAATGACTGAGATACAAAATTTCCGATATTTACTATATAGGGGAAGTGGGCGTGGTCATGGTCCGATTTCGCCCATTTTCAATACCATCCGTTCCAGTCTTGATACCAACTTGCATTCCAAATTTCATCAAAATATTTCAATTTTTGCGCGAGTTATCGTGCGTACAGACAGACAGACGGACGGACAGACGGACGGACATGGCTCAATCGATTTCTTTTTTCACCCTGATCAATTTGATATATAGTCAATATCTATCTCGATTATTTTATGGTGTTACAATCCACCGTTATGTGATTAAAACTATAATACTCTGTGTACTAGTACAGCTGAGTATAAAAACATTTTAAGCGATATCTCTGTCAAATATAAAGATCTATCACTGAAATTTTGTGACATGAGTTCTACAATAGACCGGAAACAAAAAATAAAAAAAGTTTGGAAAATGGGCGTGGCACCGCCTCTTTTTATACAAAGGGATCTACGAGCCTATTACTCGACAAATAACTGAGATATTATGACGAAACTTGGTTTATACACTTTTATAACATGTGTTAATAGACACGCAAAAATTTATTGAAATCGGTTTATGACCACGCCTACTTTTTAACAAAGATATTTCTGGAACACCCTTTTGGAATTTGTAACGTGAAGTCTTTGTAACTAAAAGTCATTTTGCACTAACAATAATATTTATATGCTTATTTGGATGATTGATACAAATTTTGAAAATGGGCGTGGCTGCGCCCTGTTTATGCAGCACTCGTGTCATATAAAATACACCCTATATCGAACAAACGCAAACAAACAATGAAAGCATACAGCTGAGTATCTAATGTTCGATTCCACTCGAACTTAGGCTTCCTTACTTGTGTTTAATGTTTTGTATGGTTAGGTTCTTGAGATAACGGTAATTTGGTGTTTCTTTGGTTATCACTTCACTCAAAAATTATTTTCGGAAATCACAAATGCGATAACCACAATTAAGCAGGCTAATTTTTAAAAGACGGACAGACGGACGGACATGGCTCAATCGATTTCTCTTTTCACCCTGATCATTTTGATATATATAAGTCTATATCTATCTCGATTATTTCATTCTGTTACAATCCACCGTTAGGAAATCAAAACTATAATACTCTGTGTACTAGTACAGCTGAGTATAAAAACGTATCCTCAATTTTTTAATATATGTTGGTCCCAGGTGTGCTTAATAACCCCCCATAGTCAGTTTCATCATTCACCCGCGCTCTTCTCACTAATTCATGTTTTTCGACGAGGTGTATATGCGCGCTATCACTGTGGACTAGGGATTCCAATTTTTCCGATTTTTACGATCCCGGGATTCTCGAGATTTGTTTTTATAATCCCGGGATCCCGGGATTTATCCCGGGATTTGGACCTTAATTATTTTCCCACATTTTGGGGTTGAAAAAAGTAAATATATATTTCGAGGAACGCTACAACTTTAAAGTGCAAAGAAAAAATTGATTTTTATTGCCATTTTTATACCTTTCATGACAATGAAATGGTATTATAACTTAGTGCCAAAAAATTTTTGTCGAAAGTACCAGAAGGAAGCGTGGGGGACCCACCAAAATATATACCGATATGATCAGAATCTCGAGCTGAGTCGATTAAGCCATGTCCGTCTGTCCGTCTGTCCGTCCGTCCGTCTGTGTGAACGCAAACTAGTCCCTCAGTTTTTGAGATATCTGAATGAAATTCGGAATACAGGTATGTTGTTATATGCAGCTGATCATTTGTCGGAACCGGCCGAATCGGACCACTATAACATATAGAAAACAACCGATTATTCAGATATACATGACATTTTTGGATGTAATTTGTGCATAACTTCCCAATTTAAACAGCTAAGGACATGAAACTTTGAAGTAGACGTGCCCATTTTGGCCCAAACAAGGTTACCGAAAATTGTCAAGATCGGACCACTATAACATATAGTTCCACAACATCCGTTTATTCAGATATACACATTTTGGTGTATAACTGCTCCATTTTAACAGCTAACGGCCTCAAATTTTGAAGTATTTGTACCCATATGGACCCAAACGGGATTGCCGAAAATTGTTAAGATCGGACCACTATAACCTATAATTCCCCTACAACCGATTGTTCAGATATACACTTTTTGGTGTATAACTCTTCCATTTTTATACCTTTCATGAGAATGAAATGGTATTATAACTTAGTGCCAAAAAATTTTTGTCGAAAGTACCAGAAGGAAGCGTGGGGGACCCACCAAAATATATACCGATATGATCAGAATCACGAGCTGAGTCGATTAAGCCATGTCCGTCTGTCCGTCTGTCCGTCTGTGTGAACGCAAACTAGTCCCTCAGTTTTTGAGATATCTGAATGAAATTCGGAATACAGGTATGTTGTTATATGCAGCTGCTCATTTGTCGGAACCGGCCGAATCGGACCACTATAACATATAGAAAACAACCGATTATTCAGATATACATGAAATTTTTGGATGTAATTTGTGCATAACTTCCCCATTTAAACAGCTAAGGACATGAAACTTTGAAGTAGACGTGCCCATTTTGGCCCAAACAAGGTTACCGAAAATTGTCAAGATCGGACCACTATAACATATAGTTCCACAACATCCGATTATTCAGATATACACATTTTGGTGTATAACTCCTCCATTTTAACAGCTAACGGCCTGAAATTTTGAAGTATTTGTACCCATATGGACCCAAACGGGATTGCCGAAAATTGTTAAGATCGGATCACTATAACCTATAGCTCCCCTACAACCGATTGTTCAGATATACACATTTTGGTGTATAACTCCTCCATTTTAGCAGCTAACGGCGTGAAATTTTGAAGTATTTGTACCCATATGGGCCCAAATAGGGTTACCGAAAATTGTCAAGATCGGACCACTATAACATATAGCTCCCCTACAACCGATTGTTCAGATATGGACATTTTGGTGTATAACTCCTCCATTTTAACAGCTAACGGCGTGAAATTTTGAAGTATTTGTACCCATATGGGCCCAAACGGGATTACCGAAAATTGTTAAGATCGGACCACTATGACCTATAGCTCCCATACAACCGATTGTTCAGATATGGACATTTTGGTGTATAACTCCTCCATTTAAATAGCCAAGACACCATTTTTTCTAATAAATCTTTCCATAAATAACCCACAGAATTAAAATTATAAATTAAACTTAATCCGGCTATGTACATACATAGGTAACTTTTCATTTCCCCACTCATGAAAGGTATGAAGTCTTCGGTACGGCCGAAGACAGCCACGCTTTTACTTGTTTAATATATGTTGGTCCCAGGTGTGCTTAATAACCCCCCATAGTCAGTTTCATCATTCACCCGCGCTCTTCTCACTAATTCATGTTTTTCGACGAGGTGTATATGCGCGCTATCACTATTGACTAGGGATTCCAATTTTTCCGATGTTTACGATACCGGGATTTTCGAGATTTGTTTTTATAATCCCGGGATCCCGGGATTTGGACCTTAATTATTTTCCCACATTTTGGGGTTGAAAAAAGTAAATATATATTTCGAGGAACGCTAAAACTTTAAAGCGCAAAGAAAAAATTGATTTTTATTGCCATTTTTATTATTTCATTAGTAACAAAATAAAATAGGAACGTAAAATCATTCGTATTTAATAAAAAGAGTTACTTTAAAAAACGCAACCAACAAAGAAAATTACATACAAAACATTTGCCTTTACAGTTGGTACTTTTAGGATATTAATAATAAAGCTTGTGATCATTTGATAATTTCCAATACAAATTTTTAGAATTTAATGACGTACTTCGTTTAAGCGAATATTTCCAAGCTTGCCGAAAAATACTGAAAATTAATACAACATTCGGAAAAAAATTAAAAATCGGATGCAGAAATTTTGGGATGAATTCCGAGTATACAACTGCGTATTTTATTTTAGTACGTAATGTGAAATTCTCAAATAAAATTAAACTTTTTCCTGGTTTTTACCAATTTTATTTTTAAAATTTTTTTTGCATTTTCTTCCATTATTTACTTTTCTTGGGAGGAAATTGCAAAAACCTTTGAGAAATAAATGGCCAAAAATCAGAAAATAGAAATTATCAAATGAATTTTACCACAAGAATTCTAACGATTTTAAAAATACCTAACGTACGTTTCCTTACAACGCGTATTTCACAACAAAAAAAATTTAACTATACTAGTTTATAGCCAAAAAATATCTAAAAATTCAGGTATGGGGGAGGATAGGTATGGGACTGCTGAGCTCAGAACTATTTTTTTTTTTTAATGTTTTGTATTGTTAGGTTTTTGAGGTAACGGTAATTTGGTGTTTCACTTCACTCAAAAATTATTTTCGGAAATCACAAATGCGATAACCACAATTAAGCAGGCTAATTTTTAAAAGAATAAAACTTTCCTGAATTTTACAACTTCCTACAAAAACTTAATTTTAAAATCAAATTTTTTTCAAAAATCGCAAGTAGTTAATAACATTTTGATTTCGACCAGCTGTCACTCAGCGAGGTAATGTCCAATTACTACAAGTTGTACATCGACAATTTTAATTGTCTTTCGAACGAGGTACTGTACTGCTTGTGATTATCCCATTTGTGACTCCCGCGAAAATAATTTTTCAATGAAGTGATAACCAAAAAAACCTAACCTTACAAAAAATTAAAAAAAAAAATAGTTCCGAGCTCAGCAGGCCCATATCTATTCTACCCAAAACCTGAATTTCTTGGTATTTTTTTTTTTTTAATTATTTGTAGTGTTATTAAATCAAAAATATTAATCCTTACTTTGCTTTTTTTATTCTGGCAAAAATGTCAAACTTATTCTGCATTTTCTTCGGACTGTCAAGTTTTTTTATTTTCTTCCACAAAGATTCCACACATTTTTTAGGGCTGTTTGTTCTATAGACAAAATGTAAATCTGGCCCGACTAAGGGGCAACATTTTCTGTTCTTAGGACAAAAGTGTTGCATTATTTTTGTTTCATTTATCACATGAAAAATGCACCATTTTCATAGGGCACAGGGCATAGGGCACATGTTGATAATGCTGCCATGTAATAATGCAACATTTTCATTCAGAATAGGAAACGCTATCAGTATACAGATCTGAGACCAATAAAAAGTATATAAAATACAATTTTTCTTTGCTATAATAGGGGAATATTCTCTCTTTATTTTATCCCGAAAATCCCGGGATGAAATTCTAGTAATCCCGGGATTTCCAGGGAGTGAAAAAGGGCGGGATCCCGGGATTGGAATCCCTACTATGGACGTACATACATATGTATACATATGGTACACTGTGTAGCTAGAGAGAAAAGCATTGATGAGCAGTTTTGACAGATGTTTATGCTTTAAAATCGCTAATATATTAACTAATGCAATTTTATATAGAATATATACATATATACTTACGTTTAGCCTATTTACTTCAAAAGTATCATAACTCAAAAACGCGAGTTTTCAGGTAAGTATGGGTATGCATTAGATAGAGTTGGTCCCCATACGAAAAAAAAAGTTGTAAAAGTCCGCCCCTAAATTTGAAGCTTATGTTGAGAGGGTTAAGGGACACAAAAAAAATTTTTTTTTTGATCCCGCGAAATACCGCCGAAATCGTTTTTTTATTGTAACTTTCTTATTTTTCATCCGATTTTTAAAATTGAATTATCCATTATCCATATTATCGTTAAACAATACATCATATTCCTACCCTGTCGGAAAAACAAGCAACCAAAAAGTATTGAATTATCCACTTTGTTTTGCCAAATGAAAGTGCTTCAAAATTCATAACAATGTTGCCTTTAAAGGGTTTTACTAAATTAATAAACAAAGAAGTTACGTCACTACTAATATTTAATGTCATTATTTATCTCATTTCTTTTAACCAATTCAGGATATGTAAAGTTGTGAAAGTCCACCCCTAAATTTGAAGCTTATATTGAGAGGATTAAGGGACAAAAAAAAATTAAAGCGCGAATAAAGGGTATTCATGAACATTGATGTGTAAACAGTTTCGAAATCGGATATTTATTCCCTTTTCCTTATTCCTTTTTACCTGGTTTTATATGGATTAAAAGGCGACTAGCGTTTTGTAATTTTTTGTTGTCATTGTGTGCTACTATTTTGTTGTTTTTGTTTGTTTTGGTTTTTGGTTTTTGATTTTTTATTTTGTTTTGTTTTGTATTGCTCAGAAACATGCAAGATCATCCGAGTCCACGTTTGACCCATATCTGGAGACCCGGCCTAGGAATCATAAAGAGTAGAGCTCCGTGAAGAAGTCCTGCTCAACACCTTTCATTTGATATCAATATTGCTCAGAAATATTCAAAGACCATCCGGTCCTCATTTTGGCCCATATCTCGGGACCCGACCTAGACATCATAAAGAATAGAGATCCATGTAGAAGCCCTGATCAACACCTTTTATCAATATTGCTCAGAAACATTCAAGGATCATCCAGGTCCTCGTATTGCCCCATATCTCGGAACCCGACATAGGAATCATAAAGAGTAGAGCTCCGTATAGAATCCCTGCTCAGAACCTTTCATTTAATACCAATATTGCTCAGAAACATGCAAGATCATGCGGGTCCTCGTATTGACCCATATCTCCGGACCCCACCAAGGAACCATAAAGAATAAAGCTCCCTGTAGAAGGGCTGCTCAAGACCTTTCATTTGATACCAATTTTGCTCAGAAACATTCAAGGATCATCCGGTCGTCGTTTTGACCCATATCTGGAGACCCGGCCTAGGGGTCACAATTAAAAGAGCTGCATATCGAAGTCCTGCTCAAAACCTTTCATTATATACCAATATTGCTCAGAAAATTAAATAGGTAGATGTAGGTATGCATATCCATTGCATACATGTTCAAACAGGTTTGTCCTTTTTATTTTGCCTATTTGTCGCATTGTTGCAGAAAGCAACAACACCAACAACTTCACTTCGTTGTTTTTGATATTTGCATTTGCAGTTATGCATGCAAGCATTTGTAAGTACATGTGTACCTACCACTGACAATGCCAAGCGATTCACACGGACACAGCAGCGCACTAACACAAAGGTCATTTACGGTTTACGCGTAAACTTTACATATTTTTCGAAATTACTCGTAGCTACAGCAAAGATGTTTACACATCAAAAATTTTTTTTTTGATCCCGCAAAATACCGCCGAAATCGTTTTTTTATTGTAACTTTCTTATTTTTCATCCGATTTTTAAAATTGAATTATCCACTTTGTTTTGCCAAATGAAAGTGCTTCAAAATTCATAACAATGTTGCCTTTAAAGGGTTTTACTAAATTAATAAACAAAGAAGTTACGTCACTACTAATATTTAATGTCATTATTTATCTCATTTCTTTTAACCAATTCCGGATATGTAAAGTTGTGAAAGCCCACCCCTAAATTTGAAGCTTATATTGAGAGGATTAAGGGACAAAAAAAAAATTAAAGCGTGAATAACGGGTATTCATGAACATTGATGTGTAAACAGTTTCGAAATCGGATATTTATTCCCTTTTCCTTATTCCTTTTTTTCCTGGTTTTCTATGGATTAAAAGGCGACTATCGTTTTTGTATTTTTTTGATGTCATTGCGACTGCTACTATTTTGTTGTTTTTGTTTGTTTTGGTTTTTGGTTTTCAAATTTTGATTTTTTATTCTCTTTTATTTTGTATTACTCAGAAACGAATAGAGCTCTATGTGAAAGTCCTGCTCAAGACCTTTCATTTGATACCAATATTGCTCAGAAACATTCAAGGATCATCCAGGTCCTCGTATTGCCCCATATCTCGGGACAAGACCTAGGAATCATAAAGAATAAGGCTCCCTGCAGAATCCCTGCTCAAAGCCTTTAGTTTGATATCAATATTGCTCAGAAACATTCAAGGATCATCCAGGTCCTCGTATTGCCCCATATCTCGGGACCCGACATAGGAATCATAAAGAGTAGAGCTTCATGTAGAATCCCTGCTCATAACATTTCGTTTTATACCAATATTGCTCAGAAACATGCAAGATTATCCGGATCCTCGTATTGACCCATATCTTCGGACCCGACCTAGGAACCATGAAGAATAGAGCTTCCTGTAGAAGGCCTGCTCACGATCTTTCATTTGATACCAATTTTGCTCAGAAACATTCAAGGATCATCCGGGTCCTCGTTTTGGCCCATATCTGAAGACCCGGCCTAAGGGTCACAATGAAAAGAGCTTCATATCGAAATCCTGCTCAAAACCTTTCATTTGATACCAATATTGCACAGACAATTAGATAGGTAGATGTAGGTATGTATATCCATACATTTGCATACATGTTCAAACAGGTTGGTCCTTTTTACTTTGCCTATTTGTCGCATTGTTGCAGAAAACAACAACAACTTCGCTTCGCTTCGTTGCTGTTGTTGTTGATATTTGCATTTGCACGGCTATGCATGCAAGCATTTGTAAGTACATGTCTATCTACCTACCTACCACTGACAATGCCAAGCGATTCACACGGACACAGCAGCGCACTACCACAAAGGTCATTTACGGTTTACGCGTAAACTTTACCTGTTTTTCGAAATCACTCGTAGCTACAGCAAAGATGTTTACACATCAAAAATTTTTTATCTGATCCCGCGAAATTTCGCCGAAATGGTTTTTTTCTTGTAACTTTGTTATTTAACATCCGATTTTTAAAATAGGTACGTCATTATTTTCGTATTTCGAAGCTCTATATTTTCTTCTAATGTCCTTTTGCACTCTGAAGTCAAAACAAAGTTACAATAAAACAAGTAAAAGCGTGGCTGTCTTCGGCCGTACCGAAGACTTCATACCTTACATGAGTGGGGAAATGAAAAGTTACCTATGTATGTATGTACATAGCCGGATTAAGTTTAATTTATAATTTTAATTCTGTGGGTTATTTATGGAAAGATTTATTAGAAAAAATGGTGTCTTGGCTATTTAAATGGAGGAGTTATACACCAAAATGTCCATATCTGAACAATCGGTTGTATGGGAGCTATAGGTCATAGTGGTCCGATCTTAAAAATTTTCGGTAATCCCGTTTGGGCCCATATGGGTACAAATACTTCAAAATTTCACGCCGTTAGCTGCTAAAATGGAGGAGTTATACACCAAAATGTCCATATCTGAACAATCGGTTGTAGGGGAGCTATAGGTTATAGTGGTCCGATCTTAACAATTTTCGGTAATCCCGTTTGGGCCCATATGGGTACAAATACTTCAAAATTTCGCGCCGTTAGCTGTTAAAATGGAGGAGTTATACACCAAAATGTCCATATCTGAACAATCGGTTGTAGGGGAGCTATATGTTATAGTGGTTCTATCCTCACAATTTTCGGTAACCCTGTTTGGGCCCATAGGGGTTCAAAACTTCAAAATTTCACGCCGTTAGCTGTTAAAATGGAGGAGTTATACACCAAAATGTCCATATCTGAACAATCGGTTGTAGGGGAGCTATATGTTATAGTGGTCCGATCTTGACAATTTTCGGTAACCCTATTTGGGCCCATATGGGTACAAAGACTACAAAATTTCACGCCGTTAGCTGCTAAAATGGAGGAGTTATACACCAAAATTTGTATATCTGAACAATCGGTTGTAGGGGAGCTATAGGTTATAGTAGTCCGATCTTAACAATTTTCGGCAATCCCGTTTGGGTCCATATGGGTACAAATACTTCAAAATTTCAGGCCGTTAGCTGTTAAAATGGAGGAGTTATACACCAAAATGTGTATATCTGAATAATCGGATGTTGTGGAACTATATGTTATAGTGGTCCGATCTTGACAATTTTCGGTAACCTTGTTTGGGCCAAAATGGGCACGTCTACTTCAAAGTTTCATGTCCTTAGCTGTTTAAATGGGGAAGTTATGCACAAATTACATCCAAAAATTTCATGTATATCTGAATAATCGGTTGTTTTCTATATGTTATAGTGGTCCGATTCGGCCGGTTCCGACAAATGATCAGCTGCATATAACAACATACCTGTATTCCGAATTTCATTCAGATATCTCAAAAACTGAGGGACTAGTTTGCGTTCACACAGACGGACGGACGGACAGACGGACAGTCGGACAGACGGACAGACGGACATGGCTTAATCGACTCAGCTCGTGATTCTGATCATATCGGTATATATTTTGGTGGGTCCCCCACGCTTCCTTCTGGTACTTTCGACAAAAATTTTTTGGCACTAAGTTATAATACCATTTCATTCTCATGAAAGGTATAAAAATGGTGTCTTGGCTATTTAAATGGAGGAGTTATACACCAAAATGTCCATATCTGAACAATCGGTTGTATGGGAGCTATAGGTCATAGTGGTCTGATCTTAACAATTTTCGGTAATCCCGTTTGGGCCCATATGGGTACAAATACTTCAAAATTTCACGCCGTTAGCTGCTAAAATGGAGGAGTTATACACCAAAATGTCCATATCTGAACAATCGGTTGTAGGGGAGCTATAGGTTATAGTGGTCCGATCTTAACAATTTTCGGTAATCCCGTTTGGGCCCATATGGGTACAAATACTTCAAAATTTCGCGCCGTTAGCTGTTAAAATGGAGGAGTTATACACCAAAATGTCCATATCTGAACAATCGGTTGTAGGGGAGCTATATGTTATAGTGGTCCGATCTTGACAATTTTCGGTAACCCTATTTGGGCCCATATGGGTACAAATACTTCAAAATTTCACGCCGTTAGCTGCTAAAATGGAGGAGTTATACACCAAAATGTGTATATCTGAACAATCGGTTGTAGGGGAGCTATAGGTTATAGTAGTCCGATCTTAACAATTTTCGGCAATCCCGTTTGGGTCCATATGGGTACAAACACTTCAAAATTTCAGGCCGTTAGCTGTTAAAATGGAGGAGTTATACACTAAAATGTGTATATCTGAATAATCGGATGTTGTGGAACTATATGTTATAGTGGTCCGATCTTGACAATTTTCGGTAACCTTGTTTGGGCCAAAATGGGCACGTCTACTTCAAAGTTTCATGTCCTTAGCTGTTTAAATGGGGAAGTTATGCACAAATTACATCCAAAAATTTCATGTATATCTGAATAATCGGTTGTTTTCTATATGTTATAGTGGTCCGATTCGGCCGGTTCCGACAAATGATCAGCTGCATATAACAACATACCTGTATTCCGAATTTCATTCAGATATCTCAAAAACTGAGGGACTAGTTTGCGTTGACACAGACGGACGGACGGACCATTTCATTCTCATGAAAGGTATAAAAACTATTTCGGCGGTATTTCGCGGGATCAGAAAAAAAAATGAAATTTTTTTCTTTAATCCTCTCAATATAAGCTTTAAATTTAGGGTCGGGCTTTTACAAATTTACCTATACTGAATTGCTTAAAAAAATTAGTTAAATAATAGCTACGTTAAATAACTTCTTTTTGACGTAACTTCTTTGTTTATTAATTTAGTAAAACCGTTTCAAGGCAACATTGTCATGAATTTCGAAGCACTTTCATTTGGCAATACAAAGAGGATAATTCATGGCCATACAAATAAGTTAGCTGACCCAACTATGTGAAAACGAGTTCAGAGCTCAAAAGGACATTAGAAGGAAGTGTAGAGCTTCAAAATACGAAACTAATGACTTTAAAAATCGGATGATAAATAAGAAAGTTACAAGAAAAAAACAATTTCGGCGGTATTTCGCGGGGTCAAAAAAAATTTTTTTTTGTGTCCCTTAACCCTTTCAACATAAGCTTCAAATTTAGGGGCGGACTTTTACAACATTTTTTTTCGAATCTATCTAGTATGCATGCATGTGTGCATATGTATACGAGTATTTATGTGCATTATATGACGAAATTTCGGTCTGATAGATTGAAAATTGAGAGTTTGAGATCAAAAAATTATCTTTGATTTACTATTGAAATATATAGCGACTGAAAACTTAAATGGTTTTTTTTCGTAAAATAAGGTTACTGAGCTATGATAGTATTGAAGTAAGTGAGAGATATACTCTCATTTGCTGTTTGTTATACCATTCATGCTGCTGTGGTGCAGTGGGTAGAGTGCTCGCCTGCTATGCCAGAGGTCTCGGGTTCAAACCACGGCCCGAGCCAAACAAATTTTTCTAATTAGCAAAAATCCAATTATTGGGTTTTTTAAGAGCAGCGGTCACCTCTCGGCAGTGGGCGGCATACCCTCCGAGAGTATTTCTGCCATGAAAAAGCTTCTCACAAAAAATGCATTCGCCGTTCGGAGCCGGCATATAACTGTAGGTCCACCCAATTAGTAGGAAAAACAAAAAGGAGCACAACTCGAATTGGGAGAGAAGCTCGGCCATAAAACTCGTCAGAGTTATAATAGCGCCATTGTATTATTATTATATTATTATACCATTCATGAACATGAAGTAGTATTATCACTTTGTGCCAAACACGACGTATTTTTATGTACAATTTATCATTTGTCGGAATCGGCCAAATCGGACCAGTACAACATATAGCTCCAATATAACTGATTGTTAAGATATAGATATTTTTGAGTACACCTTCTTCAATTAAACAGATAAAATTTAATTTCTCTCATTCATGAATGGTATAACGTCTTCGGTACGCATTTTACTTGTTGATAATTGCACTTATCAATTTTGTCTCCTACCTGTGCCGTTACCTTTTAAATGCAAACTGCATTAGGCAGGGTCGTAAAAAATGGGAGTTTACATAACAGTATATACATAAGTATGTACATGCATATATCTATTAAGTTCCTACTAAATGCAATTATTTGTAATTGTGTCCACATCGTTAATTGAAGCAGTAGCAGCAAATAACGTATTTACATATATATTTTATGTTAAGATTTTATAAAAATTATCATATTTCAAGAAAGAAATGCCTCCATAGTAAGGATTTCATATATCTAGTTTGAGAATTATAACTTAATTACTTTCGAAAATAAGTGCATTTTAATGGTTTTTCGCGACACCCGTTATATGGGGGCTGGGAGTATTTGTCATCAGATTGATTTCATTTCCACACCATGTACTAATATTCATCAAAAAAGCTTGTATACCGAATTTGAGCATTCTAACTTAATTAGTTTCGAAAATAATTGAAATTTCATGTTTTTTCGCGACACCCGTTATATGGGGGGTGGGAGTATTTGTCATCAGATTGATTTCATTTCCACACCATATACTAATATTCATCAAAAAAGCTTGTATACGGAATTTGAACATTCTAACTTAATTAGTTTCGAAAATAATTGAAATTTCATGTTTTTTCGCGACACCCGTTATATGGGGGGTGGGAGTATTTGTCTTCAGATTGATTTCATTTTCACACCATGTACTAATATTCATCAAAAAAGCTTGTATACCGAATTTGAGCATTCTAACTTAATTAGTTTCGAAAATATTTGAAATTTCATGTTTTTTCGCGACACCCGTTATATGGGGGAGTATTTGTCATCAGATTGTGAAGACCCTAAATGCATCAGCCTTTGGAGCCTCCTCAACACAAGGCAGCATATATATATATATTATAGTTATAAGACCGTTACAATTTTGTTTAGTTGATAAGAATTCAATATTATTTTGTTAAGTTCGAACCTATTTGTTTGAAAAGGAATTATACACTCATTTTTACATTATTTATTAATTACATAAATGTAAGTCTTGGTTTCCATTATTTCAAATAAGTATGTTAACACCTACTGTACATAAGTTATACAAATGTAAGAATAACGGACACATACGCAGATGTACAGGCGCACGCAGCGGCAGAACAACGGTCGCGCTGGCACAGAAAGGGTATAAAAGCTGGCGCAACCACCAAGCAGTTGAGGCCGAGCCACCATAGCGTAGGGACGGTTTATTCAGCCAGTCAGCAGCTAGGGAAATAGCATAGAGCTACGGGCAGTGAAAATTCCCAAGGCTATCGACAGGGACAACTAACATAGGGCCACGGGTAGTGAAAACTCCCAAGGCTAGTGACAGAGGGCGAGGAAGGGAAGCCAGGAGTGTAGCATAGAGCCACGGATAGTGAAAACTCCCAAGGCTAGTGACAGAGGGCGAGGAGGGAAGCCAGGAGCGTAGCATAGAGCCACGGGTAGTGAAAACTCCCAAGGCTAGTGACAGGGGGCGAGGAAGGGAAACCAGGAGCGTAGCATAGAGCCACGGGTAGTGAAAACTCCCAAGGCTAGTGACAGAGGGAAAGGAAGGGAGGCCAGGAGCGTAGCTTAGAGCCACGGGTAGTGAAAACTCCCAAGGCTAGTGACAGGGGGCGAGGAAGGGAAACCAGGAGCGTAGCATAGAGCCACGGGTAGTGAAAACTCCCAAGGCTAGTGACGGAGGGCGAGGAAGGGAAGCCAGGAGTGTAGCATAGAGCCACGGATAGTGAAAACTCCCAAGGCTAGTGACAGAGGGCGAGGAGGGAAGCCAGGAGCGTAGCATAGAGCCACGGGTAGTGAAAACTCCCAAGGCTAGTGACAGAGGGCGAGGAAGGGAAGCCAGGAGTGTAGCATAGAGCCACGGATAGTGAAAACTCCCAAGGCTAGTGACAGGGGGCGAGGAAGGGAAACCAGGAGCGTAGCATAGAGCCACGGGTAGTGAAAACTCCCAAGGCTAGTGACGGAGGGCAAGGAAGGGAAGCCAGGAGCGTAGCATAGAGCCACGGATAGTGAAAACTCCCAAGGCTAGTGACAGAGGGCGAAGAAGGGAAGCCAGGAGTGTAGCATAGAGCCACGGATAGTGAAAACTCCCAAGGCTAGTGACAGAGGGCGAGGAGGGAAGCCAGGAGCGTAGCATAGAGCCACGGGTAGTGAAAACTCCCAAGGCTAGTGACAGGGGGCGAGGAAGGGAAACCAGGAGCGTAGCATAGAGCCACGGGTAGTGAAAACTCCCAAGGCTAGTGACGGAGGGCAAGGAAGGGAAGCCAGGAGCGTAGCATAGAGCCACGGGTAGTGAAAACTCCCAGGGCTAGGGACGGAGGACAAGGTGGGAAGGACTCAGGAGCCACGGATTGAGGATAATTAGAGACTAAGAAGGCTAAGCTAGATTAAGGCCATAGTGAAATTAAAGAAACTTATGCAAACGGACGGAAATATTTTCTTGTTGTTTTGTAAGGGGACCCCTTCGGCTGAGCCTACCCTGGCTATGGACCGGAAGACCGGGGAATCGTTACAAGATTGATTTCATTTCCACACCATGTACTAATATTCATGAAAAAAGCTTGTATACGGAATTTGAGCATTCTAACTTAATTAGCTTCGAAAATAATTGAAATTTCATGTTTTTTCGCGATACCCGTTATATGGGGGGTGGGAGTATTTGTCTTCAGATTGATTTCATTTTCACACCATGTACTAATATTCATCAAAAAAGCTTGTATACCGAATTTGAGCATTCTAACTTAATTAGTTTCGAAAATATTTGAAATGTCATGTTTTTTCGCGACACCCGTTATATGGGGGGTGGGTGTATTTGTCATCAGATTTTCACACCATGTACTAATATTCATCAAAAAAGCTTATGTTCCAAATTTGAGCACTCTAGGTCCATTTTAACTATTTATGACCGTTTTTTGTATGAAACGTTCCCATTGTGAGCCACAAACATGGCGTGGGTCCATTGCATTTTCCGCCGCGATTGAACTGCTGTTATATGCAAAGAAAATCTTCAAAGCAAAAATTGTGAAATAAAGATAAGAAGAGTGATTTACGTGTGTATGTAGGTTTTGGAAATTAAAATATATTTTCACCCAAGAATAATAGTGCATTTTCTGAAGCTGATAATTATTGTTTGACTACTATAAAAAAGCAACTAACGAATTATGAATGTGTATTACCACCAATTTACAATTTCAGTAAAAACTTTCGTCTCAATAAAGACGCGTTCAAATAAATATTGCAGGTAGTGGAAGGTCGGATTCAGTATAATGCGCCCGCCGTATTTATTTTCAAACCACTAAGAATGTTTCAATGAATCCTTCAGGAAAAGTTCTGTGAATGATAGATTTACTAGTTATAACACTCCCGACTACGCAAAATTACTCTCCAGATCCAACTCCGGAAAGGGAGTTCTGTCGGCTGAGGGTTAAATTTCAAAGCGCGGCGGCCTTCGCAATGCATAAGGGTGCTCTTCGCAAAAATACTGTGTTATTAATGAATTATAAGTTTCCGCAAGATTTCGTTGCATTTTAGTGATCCATCGCCAAAAAAAGAAACGAAAAATTCCGGTGCCGGGTACAGTGTTATTAAAATGTTCCCCTGTTTTTGTATGCAATTTGCTTTTATGTAGTTCAAAATAATTCTATGAAAAACAGAAAAAAGGACAAGGTAAAGATTTCTTTCACGCAAAATTAAGACTATTTTTTTTTATTTTCAGCCTCTAATTAAATTTACGCTTGTTTACTTAAAGTAAAAGGATTGCTATGATCTCTCAAAAACTTTCTTTTGTTCAGAGAAATCTTTTGCTCCTCTTCCTCTACTAATAAAGCAGCTATCGAAATAGAATCCATTATTTTATTATTTAAATACATTGTTTTTAATAAAATAAAGTAAAAATGTATTTGGTTTTATCAAAAAGATAAGAAACCTGAGAAAAACCCGCTCAATTTCGCATCAGCACTTGGTAACGCTTATTCGAACATAGTTCATATAGTTGGAAACACTTAACTTCGAACCGACGGTGTAGCTGATACGATTTTCGACGAGTTCGGCACCGTGGCTTTCGGCGTTTCGGTATTTCGTTCGGTGTTCGTGATATTGGCAGTCATAACTGTCCGTTGTCAACAACAATTTGACATCAACTGATCGAATGCTAGCGGCTGTCCGACAACGCTCTCTCACTAATCCACATGCTACTAATAACTTCTTTGCATGTATTGGAATGCCGATAACTGTTTTAAAACATATATTATGTATTAACTAAACAATTCAAAATAAAATTCCTGCCTATACCTGCTAAGTTACAAAATTGGTTATTTTAAATACAGTCATACTACGAATACAAATTTTCTTCCATTTTTACACATGCTTATGCGCACGATCGTACATGCATATCTCTGTACATACATATGCAAAAATATTTTTCAGCAACACTTTTTCAAAGGACGGAAAAAAATAAAAGTCGCATTGAAACCGTCCTTGGCTGAGGGATATATTTGAGGGTTGAAAAATAACTCTTATAGTCCAGTTAGTCGAGAACGTAAACCCGTGTACCGTGTCAGCTGATCCAACCTATTCAATGGGATTTGTATGTAAACGATTATTCAACGACGGACGACGCAGATGCCCGTACCGCAGAAATCAAAATCATTTTGATTTTTTACGTAAAAACGTGTTAGCTGATCGCTCGCATGGTTGCAAGGTAGAAGGGTTGCCGGTTGAACACTTTTAGTTTTAAATATTTAAACAGTAATTTTCACAGCATTATACAACTAACTCAACAAGATTGTAAAATGTTATCAAATATACATATATGTGTTCACATGGAAAAATAGTATGTCTACTTAAACGAACCATTTATTATTACTTTAATTTTTAAAAAGAAAGGAAAGAAAACTTTTATAAATTTTTTTTTTATATCCCAAACAAAATGTAAATATATATATATATATATATATATATATATATAAATAACAAGATAATAGCTTTCTTCAACAACTTTACTTGCAAGTACTTGCAAAAAGAGTGTCAGTGTCAAATTAAGAGTGAAAACGAGAAAAAGAGAAAATTATCAACCAAAGTAATTGAACACAAAATCGTAAACATTCGCAAGAAAACAGCTGATACGCTGTTTTTACAATTTGATTTTTGGGTTAGGTTGTAATTGAAATTTTTGAAATTGGAAATAACTGAATTAGGAAAACAAAAATCTACTTTGGCTATTCCACAACATCGTCAAGATTCATTTTGCGCTAATTTATTTAGTACACAATTAGAAATTTGCGTTTAAAATGTTTGTATATTTCCAATTGAAATTTTTGTGATCATATATTTTTGACACTTCTATTTTTTTAAAGCTGCAAGTAGCTGCAAGTGAAAATTTTACTTGCAGCTTTTATCAACTCTCTCGAGGTCTTACTCTCTCAATTTGGCTCTCTTTTGCGAATTTTTTGGGTTATTAAACATAAATTCGTAAAAATATGTAAAAATTTTGAGATATTGAACACTCCTAATAAATGAAGGTATTACTGAAAATTAAAACAAAAATTGTATTTAACCACATATGGTGGCTGTATTTTCTTAATTGATAACCCTTGGTGGTCTTCTTGTGCAACTTTTCTACATCAAAAAGTTATAAATTGCCACAATAGATCTGAGTTTCTGTAACAAAACCGGGGAAAGTGTCAATTAAAGTGATGTCACACTAATACGATCCAAACTTTGTCACCACCTGTTTATACTAGAAAAGATGTGAGTTACAGAAACTCAGTACAGATTTCCTAATTAAAAACACATTTTTGTGAGAATCTTGTTGCTTCCCAATATAATTTTTTTATGGATTTTCAATTTTGTAAATTTAATGTTCTGACTGTGTTTTTTGTTATTTTGTGTTTTAGCCCTTGATAACTATCACCAAGGTGTGATGGAAATATATTGGGCAGCAACAAAATTACAAGAAAAATGCGTTTTAATTACCAACTAAGCCGTAAAAAAGTAACTAAATTAATAAAAACAAAAAGTCGTCAACGACAACTTTAAAAACGATTAAATTAATATTTTTTTGTAATTTGGCAAATAATGCACAGTTGTGTATTGAATAGTAATCCGGATAACACCTTGAAGATTAGTAAAAATCTTCTTTGTTAAAAAATGACTAAATGGCAACCCTGCCAAAATGTAAACAAAATATATATATATGTAAATATGTGTGAGTAAAGCAGCTGATTGCTCCGTTGCCCTACGGGCTCAAAAATCCTAAAAATTGCATACGGGTGTTTTCGTCAGCGGGTGGACCACACGTTCTCGACTATTAAATGGCAACAGAAGAAGAGAGAGGTTGCCCACGGTGAGAAACACTTTGAGTGTGAGATTTTTCTGTAACAGTCCGAGGGAAACATTTTGCGCTCAGCGTTTTTGTGTTTCCGTCAGACTGAAATGGAATGAAAATAAGTGTTAACTGTTAAAGTTGGTCTCTGAATATATGTCACCGAAATTTGTCAAGATCGGCCCACTATAATATAAAGCTCCCATACAACCGATTGTTCATATATGGATATTTTGGGGTATAACTTCTCCATTTAAACAGTTAAGGGCATGCAACTTTGAAGTATTTGTACGAGTATGGATCTAAGTAATGTCACCGAATTTTTTCCAGATCGGACCACTATAACATATAGCTCCCATACAACCGATTGTTCAGATACGGACATTTGAGGTTATAAATTCTCCATTTAAATCATGAAACTTTTTTAAACTTTTTTTCTAGTGAATCTTTGCATAAACAACTGAAAGATTTGAAAGTATAAATTAAAAAATTTCAGACTATGCAACTTTTCATTTCCCCATTCATGAAAGGTATGAAGTCTTCGGTACGGCCGAAAACAGCCGTGATCTTACTTGTTTTGAATTGATTTGATTTTTGGCCGCAATCACTCATTGTGCGGTGGTTCAGAGGTATCCATAAACCGGTTCTTGTACTATTACAAATTTTTTCTAAGTGATTCGTACCATTGAACTGAACCACATCGATTTTTGGAGTGATTTGCAGACCTACTTTATAGCAACCTCCACAATAGACATGACTAAACGTACCAAAAACGACTTGATGTCGTTGCTGTTCCATGTGTAAGTCGGTTGAAGAAAATTAGCTACATCCAACTCAATACCGCAATTTAATAGTTCTTTATCAAAGTTCTTGAATTTCAGTTTAATTTCTTTACCAGCTTCTACATCGGCGTTTAAGTCAAGTATATCTTCTTGTTTTACCGTCAACTTGTATCGAGTTGCCTGAAGTTCAGTACAAACTTCAATCGGTGGTTGTTTGAATAACTGCAGGTTACTAATAACTTCAACCCCGTACTTTTGACGATTAAGCTTTGTCGAAACTAGCAAAACTGGTTCGTTTGCAATGTAAACGGCTACATCGTTATATTCATTCGTGGCGAAAATATTAGCTACAGCTTTCAAATCGTTTATACTACTATGTAATGCTGCACCAGCACTGAATATTTGGGAATCATCAATAATGGCGATATGACCATTGAACTCGTGAATAAAATCGAGGCCTTTGGAGTGGAGGGATTCAAAAGTAGTGACATTGAAAGCATTTCCTTGGTTAATAGTCTGTGTGCGCATCAAACCTATAATTTTCTGTTCAGGCAAGCAAAATATGTCAAAAACTACTTCACTAGCAATTTTTTTTTGCTGAGGGCTGACATCGAATTTTCCCGATATAGTCAATGGCCGGAAAGTGGGGTGTTCAAGTTTTATTTCACAGTTCATATTTATAGCTCCGAATCCAGTACCGTTGATATCAGCGAATGCAATAATACGTGTCGCTTCATTCGGTCTGTTCGTTTTATCGAAGTAGAAGACTATTGTATTTTCGTAATGACCAAAAAAGATCCCTTGAACAGGAAGTTGTTGTTTTATTTCAAAAAAAAGTTCCCGTTTAGGTAACTTCAGCTGAATAATCGAGTTTGTTGGCACCATGTTTACAATAAGCTTATACTTCAAATTATCGTCTGAAACAATTTGCGATTCCAGACTGTATATAAGTTTCAGCCCATTTCGAATTCCTTTAGATTGAAATTCAAATTCATACGGATAGCCAAGTTCTCGCAAGTCAATTAGAACTAGTAAAGAATGCTGTGGCGAGTCAATCTCATTTAGCTTATTCGAAGAGACAATTGATTGCGCTTGGATATTGGTACATTGTTTCTTTTCTTCACAAATCGATACTCTAACATCTATATCTTTGCTTGTGATTTTGAAGTTGGAAACGCCTTTTTTCGGTCCAAATGTTCCATCCAAGGTATAGGAAAAGCCGGTTTCTTGATCAGTCTTGAGGTCATATATTTGGTAAATGAGACGGAAGTTAGATTTCTCAGATTTGCCATTGTATTGGACTTGACCTTCGCCCTCTAGTATACTCTTTTTTTTTTCCTTCTTAAGTGAATATGTGACACTCCCTTTCAAAACTATATCCTGCTCATGTTTTATATTGAAAACTATTGACTTGCTTTGCGAATTAACATCCAAGTCATAGTTTTGAAGATGTAATTTTGCAGAGTTGAATTTTGCCTTTATATAGAAATCATAAAAGTCCTTAAAAAATGAATTCATTTGATAAGAAAAGTCTAAGTCCATAAAGTTTTCTAATTTGGCAGAAACTTTCGATTTATGTTGACTTGAAATTTCGTAAATACCCATAATTGTTACTGGGTTATTTCTTGGTGTGTTGAAAAGTATATCTAAACCTGTTTTGTTTTGCGATTTATAGATTTTTGTATCAGATGAATATACAGAATTACCAATTTTTGCCTGCCATATAATCATATATACATCGAATTCAAGATTCTGCAAACTCACGTTCACATCCACTATGTTGGCTTGTTCGAAACTGGTATTTAAAGTGTATCTCACCGTAGACGTGCCCAAGTCAGACAAATTAACATCCGCTGCCGTTTTTAAAAATTTTGTGCCATAGTTGGAACTAATCGAAAAATGTTTACTTCTGTTGCCAGATTTATTATATATAGTATCCCCATGATCATTTCGGTAAAAACCTTCCAGCTTTAATGGGCCTTGCATATTATTTGTTTGCAAACCCAAAGTGCACACTTCTTGTTGCATTGAGCTCTTCCAAATCGTTTTCAAATGAAAGAACTTACCGTCGCTAGTGCTTCCATTTACATGAAGCTCAAATAATGATTCATTTTTGCGGACTAGCTTTGCTAATTTGCCACTGGCGTCAAATTGAACTGTCCTAATAAAACTTGTTAATTGCTTTTTTTTTGGACCTTCAATTCCTGCGGAAATATTATTACTGTCTGTGTTATACTGACAATTAAAACTACAATTATAGTCAAATTTAAGATCGATATGGAATGCGGGATGTTTGTTGTCAGAATCATAATCATCAAGTACGAAGTTTATTTCAGCTGGTATATTCAGGTAATCGCCATGCAAGCTTGAGTGAATTTCAATTGATTTTTTTTGATTTGTAGGTAAGATTTTTACACCAGCAGCTATTTCCATTTTCTTATTTTCAAAATTGGTAGTTATTAATTGAACATTTTGCAAGATTTCGTGTTTTAAATCTAATTTTTCTGTGCTCGCAGTATAAATCAAAGAACGTTTTTTATGGTCATATGTTTCACTGATTTGAATAGTGAAATTTTCTTCTACCTTGCTATTTTTGACATGGTTTGTTTGGCGTTTAACATTTCCTTCTATTACATGTCTGGTCGGATGCGTGAAAGTAAAACTGCCTTGTAGCTCACCATTTGTTCGCCAATCGGCATTAATTACAATCCGTTCATCCAAGGATTTTTGTTTGTTTGAAATTACAGCAATATTTTTAGTGGTAAAGTTTTCTTTATTCAGATAGCTATCCGTCTTAAGCAAGAACTGTTCTTCACCGTCTAAAATAATTGTTGTTTCTATACAATATATGGGTGAACGAAGCTGGAAATTCGTCCATATGTCTAACTTATGTTTTTGCTCGTATTTGTGTGATTCTATAGAGAAATTAGCTTCACCTTTCCAATTTTTCTCTATTCCATAATTACCTTGAATAGTGATTAAATCCTTGAGGTATAAATCAATATTTCCACTAATTAGATTATTTTGTGAGGTTTGCAACTCTCCGCCATATTTTAAGAGCTCCAAACTATCCCGTGATACTTTCATTTCGCTGATAGTTGTCTTTGGTGCGCCAATCACTTTAAAATCCCACTGTATAGGCTTGTCTTCTTTGGTTACTTGAATTCTACCATGCAAATTAATATAAATATCTTCTGCTGTGTATAGTGTGCCTAAATCTCCTTTGACATACATTACTGGGCCCCAACTAGTGGTAACTGTATTGTCAATAACGAAGTAATTGCCATTATAATCACTCTTGCCTATAAAACTGACGAAATGCTTATTGTATTTTCCATGCAACTCAACAGAATAGTCGCCCTGCGTCAGCCGGTTGTTATTATATTTTACAGAAAAAGAACCCAGCCTTTTGTCACGTATTAATTCGGTAGTTATTTCTAGCACGTCACTTCCCGATATCAAACCATTAACTTTGAATTGACCAATAACAATCTCTTCATTCTTAATAATAATATCATGATTGAAGTTACTGGAACCAAGCTTATTACTTTCTGCAAGTGTGTATTGCATTTTATTGTTAAATTCGATTACCCAGACACCAGCTGCGAAAATAAAATTACTAATAAATGCTTGTTCGGCCAGTTGGATATGTGCTGATCCACCATAAATATTGTTCGGCCAGCGTTTATTGTTTATAAATAAACCAACATCATAAACGCTGGCATCCATCTTCAGATTACCTTTAACCAAATATGAGTCTTTGTCAATAGTTATATGTAGTTCACTATTTACCCATGTCGGCTGGACTTCCATCCAGCCATTAATACTGACACATTCACTTTCTTTTTTTGTAACTCTGAAGTTTTCAAAAATATATTTGGCTTGCTTGTAGTGTAATCTTTGAAAAATGACTTTCCCGTCAAAACGGTAACCACAAATCTCGTTGGAAACGCCATTTTTGGTCTCTATCTCAATAATTGGACGATACTCATTGTCGTTGCGTATAAAACCAATTCTGCTTCGCTTCACGCTGTCGTCTTCCTCATATTGCATATAAAGGACCAGTTCTTTAGCGTTATTATTTAAACCGGACTCAAGTGCAAAATGGTAAGTGTCGGAATTAAAAGCCAACCGTATGTGATTTCGAGAAATAGACCCGAGCTCAAATATAAAATCTAAAGCGCGGACATTTCCCGATCCGAATATATTTAATACGAGTTTCCATTCCTGACTGCCAGTGTTTGTTTGCGGCGAATATAGTCCCCGAATACTATATTTCCTTTCAACTTCTGTGTATATGTTCATGCCAATTGGATACGCTGCGCTTTTTATACCCGCGAAATTTGTTTCCTTGTTGATTGAAATTCCCAATACATCAATGCATAGATTCATTCCAAAGATATCAAATTCTCTTAGACATTTGTGATATTTGCTCGGTTTTAGCCTTGTGCTCTCTTGCTTCCATAATACTGTACTTGTCGGCTTATCAAACTCAGCCAGATATAAACCAGGCTCAATCAAAAATTCAAAAAGCTCTATTTTGCTTCGAGTTGGCTCTATATCTAGATTGAACCCATTTCCCTCGTTAGTAAAATCAAAGCTAATGTTGGCGCCATACGCGGAGTGCATACTTGCTTCCAATTGCAATCCCGTAGCTAAAACATGAGCATTAAAACCAAGTTGCAGCTTTATTGTCATGTCAACGCTGGGTATCAGTTTTATTTGGTATTTTGGAACCGACCATTTTTCCTCGAGAATAGCATCAGCATCAACGCTCACACCAAAATCGATTCTGTTTACGGCAAAACCTTGAGTACTTAATTCAAGAGGAATACCAAGACCAGTTGGACAAATAGTATTTAAATCAAGAAACAGGTTGTATGTATAAAATTCTTTGTGGAATGATGATAGTTCATTTTTAACATTATCAAAGGTCGAAGAGAAATATTTAAGAATATCGTCCACTGAAGTGGGTATCTGATCACCCAAGCTAAGGAAAAACATTTCGGACCCAAAAAACTTTAATGATAAATCTAAATTAATATCTTTAATGCTGTTACTTCCATACGTCTTATATTTCTTCGAAAACTTAGCACTATCATCAATTATAGAACGACGTTTACGATCACTGCTTCCATGGACATGACCAACTTCTATCATTTTCATTACTTCATAAAGGTCTTTATTAAGTAACCCTTTGGGACCTAGATAATATTCTAAAATATATTCCAAATTATCCTGCCTTGCATTTATTTCGAATAAGTTGAAGCTCCTCCCAAATAGCACAGTGCTAACATTAAGCTTCAGCGCACGTGGAAGAAAGCCGTGCTGAGAGTAAATGAGTTTATAATCGTAGTTTCCACTAACTCCAATTGCATCCAACTTATACGAAATTTCACTGTTATAGCTATAGCGCTTTGCGTCCACTGGAAAATTTTTAAAAACACGTATATTGCCTAAGTGGTAGCGTTGGTGCTCGCGATGTTCATCTGTTGAATCGCGAATTGCTTTTAGGTTAGACGCAATAAATCCGCCAACTTGGTAAATGAGCTCTGAGTTTACAATCTCCGCAATTTCTGTAGCCAATTCAGCCGTCGGGCAATTTACAGCAGCTAGGTATGCTTCAATTCTTAGCTCTGAGTCTTCGTTACGATCACGTAGCAACGATAAAGCCTTTTGAGTTAGAGCTGGTGCGCAGCTGGCTGAAGAAAAAGCTTGTAAAGCTGCAATACGTACACGAATGGCACGACCCGATGAAGAGCATTCACTTAACGTAGCAACTGATCCTCCCGTAAAATAGTTCATATTAGCTATTCCTTTTAATACATTAACAATCCTATCTTCATCCTTCCTTGTGTTTGCTTTGCAATGCTTAAGGTTCTCAACAAATTTCTTCGATATTATATCCAAGTCGCTATCTTGACATTCATTCGCTGAGCAATATTTCGTAACTAGTGTGCCAATTGATAGGAAAATTTGTTTAGGAGCATTGGGTAATAATAAAGTTGCTGCCTGAAGCAATGTGTCTTTATCCACAGTTTCTACAAACTTTAGAGAGGCTATGGCCAACAATTTTTCTTGCTCTTTCATCTTGCTTATCTGTTTAATTATCGCTTTGGCTGATTCAGCAGTTCCAGTACGAAATAGTGCATCCATGTAAATTTTACGGGCCAAGTCGATGTTATTATGTGGCATAACGGCCAATTCAAGCAGAGTTTCAGTATCTGCATTACGCATTAATCGTATCAGCTCAGTAAAAGCTTTGGCACTCTCCTTCTTCACATAGGCATTTAGTAAGTCAACTAAATGTGTTAAAGATGCCTTCAAGGCAAACAAATTCCTCGTCTTATAGGGTTTTGGTTTTCGAAAAATAACGGAGCTAATATGCGTTCCACTCTGCGGTGGACTAACAGGTATACCTGGATTTTTCATCCTCATATTTGTAACGACATTTGCTCTTACATTAGGTAAGTTGTTTTCGGTCACACGAAATGTATACTCTTCAATCAAATTTACGTTTTCCAATAGCCCATTTAAAATCTTTGATTGCCTCTTATAGCTGGCTTTGAAGAGGTGAGTTGATTTAGTTTGAGCTGCTTCATTAATAACGCTATGAATTAGACCATTTGAAGTATTTTCTCTGTAAGCACATTTATTCAAATCCCGCACCTTAGTTAAAAGTTGTGTTACGCCAGTTTTAGATATTGAAGTATCTGTCGGACACCGGCCAAAAACGTCTATTTCGTGACTGCTATCTGTGTTGCATTGCAACAAGGATATTAAAGCTCGCTTAATATTCAAGGAATATTGGCTATCACTGAAATCGCTGCATAATTGGGAGTCCAGTTTACCATTAACCAAAGTAAAATGCACCGGTTTTTGAATGTTTTGTGTTATCTTTTTTTCGATATCTTCTGCGGAAGTATATACTCGCACAGAACTCAATTGCAATGTGTATCCGCAATTACCTTCAGCAAACACTTTTGCAACGCCGGCAAGCTTTAAGTTTGCTTCATTGGTATCTTTGGAAACGTCCCTTCCAAATCTCATTGTAAGAACTGAATCAAAATTGTATTCGTATACATTTCCAGGTTGAAATTTCAGAATACCACTGTCCGCTAAAACATAAATAGGTGGGAAATTTGTTAATATACATACGTATAATATACTAGATGACTACAGAAACATACACTAACATAGTTTCCTTCTTTACACAAAAATGTCACTTCATGTAGTTGTTATCTATTGTTAAATGGATGTAACCATAACAAAAGACGGCGCTATCTTTTCCCAACAACCTACCCCTAAAAAGGGCAAAAATGTAAAATTTCTTGCCCTATTTTCCATCGGCGGTGTGGCCAATTGCCTTCAAGAAGGGCAGCAAACCAAAGACAATCTCTGTCGGTCTCTTCATTACACATCAATTAGCCACGAAACAAGTAAGGAAGCCTAAGTTCGAGTGGAGTCGAACATTAGATACTCAGCTGTATGCTTTCATTGTTTGTTTGCGTTTGATGGAAACACGGTGTATTTTATATAAAGCGAGTGCTGCATAAAGTGGGCGTAGTCACAACATTTTTATCAGTCATCCAACTAAGCATATGAATATTATTCTTTGTGCAAAATTTCATTCCTTTATGACTTCTAGTTTCAAAGATGTCACGTTACAAATTCCCAAAGGGTGTTACAGAAATATCTTTGTTAAAAAGTAGACGTAGCACTCGCTTTATATAAAATACACCGTGTTTCCATCAAACGCAAACAAACAATGAATGTTCAATTCCACTCGAACTTAGGCTTCTTTACTTGTTATTAGGTCACTTTATAATACACATATATAAAAGTGGGCGTGGCCGTCAACCGATTTTAACTATTTTCCGTCCAAACGTTTGCCTAAGTAAATAAATCATGCGTACCAAATTTCATCGATATATCTTCAATAGTTTCTGAGTTGTGACATATAAAACTTTCATTGTTTGACCCTTAATAAGTGGGCGTGGCACCGCCCATTTTCCAAAATTTCTTCATAGGGGCCTGAGCTCAACACGTGGGTAAAATTTCATCGCTCCAGCTATATTAGTGACTGAGATACCAAATTTCCGATTTTTAACACGCTTTTATTAGCTTCACCTGTATGTATGTATGTATGTATGTAACTTCATCCCATCCTAAAAGTAGCAACGTTTAACTCAATTATTACTTTTTTTAAACATTCACTTTACTTTTATTGTGTTCTCTCCTCTATTACACTACTCGACAAATTTTGATCAACTTTAACCACCAAAAATGAAATAATACTTTTCTAAAGCGAAATTTTACGCTGATTCCGAATATCATCTCCATTTTTTTGTGGCAGACCCAGTTTTTGAGATATTGGTAAAAATGTGGAAGAAGCCATATATGCAAGACATTGCATCACATAAGTGGATCAAAAAGTTTTATTAGACATCGTGGCAATTTGACATCTAGGAAGATCTGGTAGAGGGAGCTCCAGCAAACATTTTTTGCCTTCACACTCCAAAATTGGTCAAGTAGTTTGGTTACAATGGCCAAAATAATGAAAAAAAATTTTAAAAAAATCGAATTTTTTTTAAGAAATTTCAGATTCGATTGTCCTAAAATCAGAAAAATTGTAAGGGGCACAAAAAGTTAGCCCCCCTATCCTATAGAGAATTTAATTGTGAACATTTTAAGACTAATTGTGTAATAATCGGATGTACCGTTATTTATATTTATCTATTTTTAATGAAAGTCCTTAACCAAAAATTTTCCGGAAGAGTAAAATTTCAACAACAAAATTGGGTTTATTCATAAAACTTTATTAAGGGGTAATACTGAATATTATTTCATTCCATTCATTACGTGTTTTGAAGTGCACAGTATCTCTCAAAACAGCGACTAATAGGAAAAAAAATTAATTGAATAAAAAAATATCTGCATTTCGCCATTTTGAAGAGAGGATAGATAATGAGCGATGTGACTAAGTACTTTTGTTATTCTTTGGTGATTTTCTGCATAAGTTACACGTATAATTGTCCAAAAAATAGTCTCCCATCATAAACTCGTACCAAGATCCTTGATATCGCCGTTCAAAAACTATTAAGTCCTGATGAAATCTCTCACCCTGTTCAGCACATTCAGCACCTAAGCTTGTAGTGAAATTATCAATGTTAATGCTAGAAATGAATTTTAGGCGGTATATTACTTTCCTTGCTATATAGTTTTGTAACAAAGCAAAGAACAAAAGTTCTAACTATTTCACGATAGATCGTGTGCTTTTTGTTACTGTTTGCAGCAGTTTTTAACAAACTGTTTGTGGATTTCTATGTAACAAAAAGTTACTTTATTGCAAAAGATTGTAATATGCCGCCTAAAATTCCTTCACATTTTCATAATTCCCTACAAACTTAGGTGCTGAATGTGCTGAACAGGGTGAGAGGTTTCATCAGGACTTAATAGTTTTTGAATGGCGATATCAAGGATCTTGGTACGAGGATATGATGGGAGACTATTTTTTGGACAATTATACGTGTAACTTATGCAGAAAATCACCAAAGAATAACAAAAGTACTTAGTCACATCGCTCATTATCTATCCTCTCTTCAAAATGGCGAAATGCAGATATTTTTTTATTCAATTAATTTTTTTCCGATTAATCGCTGTTTTGAGAGATATAGTGCACTTCAAAACACGTAATGAATGGAATGAAATAATCTTGAGTATTACCCCTTAATAAAGTTTTATGAATAAACCCAATTTTGTTGTTGAAATTTTACTCTTCCGGAAAATTTTTGGTTAAGGACTTTCATTAAAAATAGATAAATATAAATAACGGTACATCCGATTATTACACAATTAGTCTTAAAATGTTCACAATTAAATTCTCTATAGGATAGGGGGGCTAACTTTTTGTCCCCCATACAATTTTTCTGATTTTAGGATAGTCGAATCTGAAATTTCTTTAAAATTATTCGATTTTTTTTCAAACTTTTTTTCATTATTTTGGCCATTATAACCAAACTACTTGACCAATTTGGAGTTTGAAGGCAAACAATGTTTGCTGGAGCTCCCTCTACCAGCACTTCCTAGATGTAAAATTGTGACGATGTCTAATAAAACTTTTTGATGCACTTATGTGATGCAATGTCTTGCATATATGGCTTTTTCCAAATTTTTACCAATATCTCAAAAACTGGGTCTGCCACAAAAAAATGGAGATGATGTTCGGAATCAGCGTAAAATTTCGCTTTAGAAAAGTATTATTTTATTCTTGGTGATTTTTGGTGTCGAGTAGTGTTATTTCTATCCTCCTCCGGATTCGAAACATGACCTCAACAAGAGACTTAGCCCAACGACATCATATAGTGAGACATTCAACATTATATTCCATGCTTCATTGAGGCTTTTAAGTTATCTTTCTTCGAAATAGCCTCTATGAATTGAATTTCAATTCACTCACGTATGCAAGCCAATAAAGCTGGCCACAGACGACGAACATGCTCGCTAACATGCTCGTGGTCAGGTCAGTGTTGCCACACGTAGGATTTTGTCCCTACTTGTAGGTCTTTTTGGTTAAAAAATGTGCATGTAGGGTAAAAGGTCCGCTTTTTCATGTAGGGTTTTTTTTACATGGAAATGTAGGGTTTTTTTACACGGAAAACATTCAAGGCGCAAAATGTGCCCTGTGTTGACTAACAAATGTTTCCCAACATGCGCCCTGTGTTGACCAACAAAATTTTTGCCAACTCTGTACATCATTGGCATTACATATTGATTAAATGTGGTACGCCTTATGTATGTATAAATACATCTCTATTATACATTGTGTTGACAGCTTTTTAAATTGAACTGATTTATAAAAGCTGTGTGTAAATTTAAGTAAGTAATAATTTTGTCTTTATATTCAAGAATTAACTTTTTTTTACTTTTTTTTATAAATGAGCATGTGCTCTTACGATTTATTTCACTTTTTATATACATTTTTGTGTAACATTGAATTAAAATTTAGATGAAGATATCTATACACATACGTATATGTATAAAAACCTCGTTAAAGTTTTGTAAAGCTAATAAAAGTATCTGAAAAAATACCTATTTTTGATTATTTATGTATATGCATTGTCCTATTAAAAAATTTCAATAAATTATATGCGGGTTTCAATATTTCCGCAAGAAAAAAATGTAGGGATTTTTGTAGGTACTTTTTTTAACGCGTAGGGTAATCTTGGCAGTTTTACCACATTTGTAGGGATTTTGGAGGAAAAAAATGTGGCATCACTGGGTCAGGTGCATTTTTCTCGTTAGTGGCATGGTTCGCCAACATGTTGGCAAAAATCAAAATTTTTTGATATTTGGCCAACCGCTAGCGCACATATTCATCGTTAGTGACGTGGTTCACGAACATTGCATTGAAATCAACAACAACAACAACAACATTTCGTGTGGACGCTTGAGCAGTAAACATCGCGGATGAAGTGAGTATCACACTGGAAATTACTGAATTACATTGAATGCAAAAGAAATATATGCATGTTTAAGGATTTTATACGTATTTAATTAGTTTTTCTTACAATTTTCTTCCAAATAATGCCCAAAGGTATGTTTCAATAGTTTTCACACAATTGTTTTGTAGGAACATTTTATGATAAATGCTTAAAATATCCATTAAACGTGCATATAATTTTTCTGTTTAAAAACTGTTTAGAAAAATTCTCTATGTATCTTGAAATAAAGAGCTAATCCGGACTTTCTGAAAACGCCATCGTATTTAGTTGGGGTATTTCAGCGTTTTTCTGTGATACTTTTGCCTCCCAACAGTGTAATTAAAAAAAAAAACAAAACATAATCATAAATATATGTATATGCAAATCTAACTCATAGCAAGAGCATAATCCGCGCATTCATTGCCATCTTCCCTCTTGAAGTACGCATTTACAAATGAGATGTTCGCATGTTAGTGGGCAAAGGCGACGAACATGTGCGCGCGCATGTTGGCGAGCATGTTCGTCGTCTGTGGCCGGCTTAGGTAACAAGCTTTCTATTTTGTTGTTGTTGTATTTGCAAATATAATGAAAATAACCGCATGTACATACATACGTATGCAAAGCAAGAACTGGTTTTGTGCTTTCGTTTGTTCAAATTCTATTTATAGCACTTATAGCACGGTTGCCGAATTTGGTAATTTCCAAAATAGGTTATTTTTTCGCTGTTGGTTTCTTGGTAACTTTCACATGTGTTTAGCTATTTTTATTTTCAACAAATTGTTTACTATTTTTGGTATACAAGAAAATATGGAAGTGTTTATAGGACAATGAGAATATTTTGGAGCACTGACTATTCATTGTGAATATGCACAGGCAAATAAAGAAGAGCATATCTCCGATTAAAAACCGAAATAGTTTTGCTTCGATACACATATATCTATCTATCTTCTATATACATAAGGATGAAAGTTTGTTTTTTTGTTTGTTTGTTTGTTTGTATATTTGTTCCCTATGGACGCCGAAACTACCGGGTCGATCACATTCAAATTTTGACACAATGATCATCTGGTATTAGATTGAAATTATGACCACATTTAATTCTGGTATATCAACCCCTTCCCGCGATATAGGCCAAAATATGGACCCAGATACCTTCGAAATATTTTTCTGCATTATTGGTATCAAATTAAAGATATCAATCAGAGCTTCAATAGAGAGTTCATTCCGTTCCAATTTTCCAGTCGGTTCTCTAGATAGAGACCAAAACGTGGACCCGGATGGCCCCAAATATTTTTTCGTAATATTGGTATTAAAATAAGGGTATCAATCAGAGCTTCAATAGGGAGTTCATTCCATTTCAATTTTCCAGTCGGTTCTCTAGATAGAGACCAAAACGTGGACCCGGATGGCCCCAAATATTTTTTCGCAATATTGGTATCAAATTAAAGGTGTTGATCCGGGTATCCATATATATTTGACACTATACGGATATCTCAATCGGTTCCCGGGATTGAGGCCGAAACATGGACATAAATAGCCCCGAAATATTTTTGACCATTATTGGTATCAATCAGATCTTCAATAGAGAGTTCATTCCATTCCAATTTTCCAGTCGGTTCTCCAGATAGAGACCAAAACGTGGACCCGGATGGCCCCAAATATTTTTTCGCAATATTGGTATCAAATTAAAGGTGTTGATCAGGGTATCCATATATATTTTACACTATACGGATATCTCAATCGGTTCCCGGGATTGAGGCCGAATCATGGACCTAAATAGCCCCCGAAATATTTTTGACCATTATTGGTATCAAATTAAAGGTATCAATCAGAGCTTCAATAGAGAGTTCATTCCATTCCAATTTTCCAGTTGGTGCTACAAATAGAGACCAAAACGTGGACCCGGATGGTCCCAAATATTTTTTCGCAATATTGGTATCAAATTAAAGGTATCAATCAGAGCTTCAATAGGGAGTTCATTCCATTTTAATTTTCCAGTCTAGATAGAGACCAAAACGTGGACCCGGATGACCCCAAATATTTTTTCGCAATATTGGTATCAAATTAAAGGTGTTGATCAGGGTATCCATATATATTTTACACTATACGGATACCTCAATCGGTTCTCGGGATAGAGGCCGAAACATGGGCCTAAATAGCCCTGAAATATTTTTGGGCATTTTTGGTATCAAATTAAAGGTATCAATCAGAGCTTCAATAGAGAGTTCATTCCATTCCAATTTTCCAGTCGATTATCCAAAATATATTAGTAATCATGATGTACACCGATATGTGCACCGGATGGCCATGGAAAGTTGTTGATAAGGAACGAGACGGGGAGAGAGAGAGAGTAGTATAAGAGGAGGAAGAGATAGGGGGAACGGGAAATGCTGACTGGTGGGGAGACCGATAGGGAAGGGAGTGGCATAGTATGATTTGTCGCAGCGAAGTGGGACGGGTATTTGCTAGTAGTACATATTAGTTGATATTTTATCGTTTAGGCTTCATTTTTGAGCTCTTATGACCATTTTTTTTTATAAGGAAAAAATTTATGTGAAAAATTAATATTGCGATGTACACGCCAGTTCGGTTGTAGACAAAATGGGGTGATCTTTATTGTTCTCTTCTTCACATATACATATTACATATTAAACACCTGGTAGCAATTGTCAATTGTTTGGAAGTGTTCGGATAGTACATTACACTGTGTTCATATTATATGACAAATTGGTGTTAATATCCACCAACCCCTTTCTCAAGCTTTGTACACTACTAATTATGCATTATATCTTGGAATCCATGAAA
Organism: Urophora cardui; assembly: GCA_960531455.1. Lineage (NCBI taxonomy): Eukaryota > Metazoa > Arthropoda > Insecta > Diptera > Tephritidae > Urophora > Urophora cardui. Next base: position 42,192,688 of record OY482675.1, on the reverse strand, counting down.
TTCTTTAAACTAGTAAATATACATATGTATTTATGTACATACTTATAATCTTAGATTTAGGTAAATGAAAATATAAGTATTAGATTCAAGAATGTTTATAATTTTGTTATTTTTTCGCATTGCCTCTATGGCCTTCTGCTTGCTACTTCTTATAGGCATTTGCCTAGCTAGATTTTCCACCTCCTCTTGAGGTACACTTGATACGGGTTCGCAATGATCTTCCATGTCTTCGGACTTAACTGGAACTATGCTAGCCGGTGATTCGACACCAGGTTCATTGCGAGAATCATCTTCCGCACATACGAGACCCGCATTGCGAATTTGGTCGAGATGTCGTTTGATTGTGCGGTGCTAGCATTACTATGTAATTACGCGGACCCAACTTTTTCTGTACCGTGCCCGGTGACCAACCAGCCTTGTTAGGATTCGAGTAGTTTCTCACTATTACGTTCTGGCCTACGGTGAATTTTGTATCGCGTTTACCTCTACAGTTATTAACCGCAGCCTGCTGATTATTTTTTATGACATCTTTTACCGGGGGTGGTTTGAGAGCGCTAAATCGCGATTTTAGCTCCCTCCCTAACATCAATTTTGCCGGGGACTCATTTGTTGTACAATGTTTAGAAATCCTGTAGTCGAACAGAAATCTGTTCAACACGTCATCAAAATTATGGTTAGCGTTGCCTGCAAAACTTGCTACCAAAGACTTTTTCAACGTTTTTACGAAGTTTTCCGCCTGCCCGTTGGTGGCTGGGTGGCCAGGCGCCGTTAATACATGTTTAATGTGGTTTTTACTCATGAAGGTTTTAAACTCCAATGACGTAAACTGCGTTCCGTTATCTCTAACTAGCGTGTCCACCAAACCGAACCTACAAAACACTTCGCGCAATTTACTGATTGTGAACGCACTAGTCATCTCTTTCGTTTTAAAAACCTCCATCCACTTCGAAAAGGAATCTATTATTATTAATAACTGAAAGCCTCGCACCGGTCCTGCAAAATCCACGTGAATACGTTGCCACGCCGAATTCTCTGCCGCCCGGGGTATCAAACTACTTTTTTCAGGGCTGGGCAGTACGGACTGACACGCTTGACACGACTTTATAAGAGCCTCCACGTCATTGTCTATACGCGGCCACCATATATACCAGCGAACCAACGCTTTTGTCTTGACGATGCCAAGGTGTGACTGATGAAAGTATTCAAGAATTTGCTTCTGTAACTTTTTTGGTACCACAGTCCGGTAACCCCATAAAACGCACCCTGCCTCGACACTTAACTCAATCCCTTTTGTGCGAAATGACTCGAACTCTCTACCTTTCAAACCTGAAATCGTACCTTCTTGAATACTTTGCATCACTTTTGACAACACCGGGTCTCGTCGTGTCTCAATTGCCACTTGTTTGTAATTTAACTGCGCTGAATTACAATAATTAATAAAAGTAGACTCTGACGCCACCGCCGAAACACTCGCTTGGGAAATTCGCGATAAATTATCTGCGTACTTAAAATCTTTCAGAAAACGATTTACGGTGGTTTTGCAATCCCCACAGATTCTTATTTGACCGTTCTGCTTTAATATGGGAACCAACGGTGTACCCCAATCGGCGCTATCAACTGGTATCAAAACCCCCTTTTCAACTAAATCTGCTAATTGATTTTCAATTGACTCCCGCCAAGCCAGTGGGACTGCTCTGGGCTTACAAAATACCGGGTTGCACCCTCTTTCCACCTGTAACTTGACTACGGTTAAATTACACTTGCCCAACTCGCGACTAAAAACTTCGGCATATTCGCTTTTCAAGTGATCTAACACTTTATCATACGGCTCTACATAATTTACGTGATAAGGCTTGGTAACCGAACTACTAACTTTCAACTCGAAACCAAAACTACGCAAAAAATCCCGTCCTAATAAGGTTGGACGATTTGTATTGGTCACTATAAATTTTCCTTTTACACTTTGTCCCCTATAACGGACTGTAGTAGGAAACTCACCGACCACGTCGACCAATTCACCGCCGTATCCCGTATATGCGGTTGAGCATTCTTGCAGCCACTTGCGATTGAAAAATTTATCAAAAATTTTGATTGACATCAAGGAACATGGCGCACCCGTATCGCACAGCACGACAAGCCGACAACCACCTACTTCGATCGCAACGTCGTACTGGTTACCACCTTCTCGCCAATTTACATGTGAAATATTAAAAACAGAGTCAAAAGTATCATATTCTTCTTTTACATTTACAAATTGTACGTTATTTCTATTAACCTGACACACATTCGGCAAATGGCCCACCTTGTTGCAGGAATGGCATACGCTATTACGGTATCTGCATTTACTTGATTGATGGTTTTTCCAACCACAATGTGCACATGGTTTCTTCTTCGCACTTCCACCGTTGTTGTTTTTGCTGCTCGAGTTTGCACCTGTTCTCGTTCCGCTACGCTTGCTCGAACTGTTGCTGCTGCTGTCGTTGTTGTTGTTGAAGTTACGAGAACTTTGTACATGTGACTTAACAAAGTTAACCTCGTTTTTCACCGCTAACTGCTGAGTAATCTTAGACTCCATAATCAACGCCTTCTTTAACGCCTTTTCTACCGTTAGCTCTTCGTCCTCTTCACAAAATTTCTGGAAAATTTTTCTGGTAGCTCAACAACAAATTTGTCTAGAATGATTTTTTCTAAGGCAGCCCCGAACTTACACTGCAAAGCCAATTTTTTAACTTGCGCGTACCATGCTGCCACCGTTTCAGTTTCGGCTATTTTTGCCGTAAATTTTACGCCTCTCATGAAATAAAATGACGAGTGGAGTAAAATGGCGCTCCAATATTGCGCAGAGCTCCTCGTAGGTTTTTTCGCTGGGAAGTTTCGGGCTGCAAACGCTATGTAAAATTCCGTAAACTTCGCCGCTAATATTTCTTAATAACGTCGAGATTTTCCCCGCTTCTTTTGTGCAATCTATTTCTAATAAGTGCAACTCCAACCTTTCCCGCCATATTCGCCAATTGTCGGTAGCCGAAAACTCCACGATATTCGGAGTGTAGATCATTTTGGTGGTGGTTGATGTCGTCTCTGCACCTCCAGGCATTTTTAAACTTTTAATTTTTGCTTTTTCTTTTGTTTAAATAAAACTTTAAGCTAATTTAAGCTTTTTTTTATACTCGTCGCCACTGCGATGTACACGCCAGTTCGGTTGTAGACAAAATGGGGTGATCTTTATTGTTCTCTTCTTCACATATACATATTACATATTAAACACCTGGTAGCAATTGTAAATTGTTTGGAAGTGTTCGGATAGTACATTACACTGTGTTCATATTATATGACAAATTGGTGTTAATATCCAACAAATATTTTTGGTAGAAGTTATAAATACAAATGTATGTATATAGATCTATTTCGGAGATCACAACATCCCTTCATCAGATTCCTTTTTACTTTTATTCTTGCGTCCGCATAAAACATCCTTTAATGAAAAATTTAACTAAAAAGTTAAAAATAAATAATAGCTTAAAAAACTAAAAAACACGCTTTAATCTTAAAAATCGTACTAAAAATTGAGAAGTAATTTAATTAGAAACAAAATGATGAACGAAAATATAAGTATTTAAGGAAAAGCGTGGGGGTGCTCAATAATATTTGAACATGAAAATATTCGATTCGTACAAAAATATACCTAGTTGCGATATATGAAATCTTAAAAAAGTCAAAATAAAAATATTATGGCGTTTTCTTTTCTGACAAAAAATGTTGTTATATATATATGCGGAATCGTTCTAAGGTCTCTATGACGGCGAGTACCTCGAGTTCATAGCTATGGTATTTGCTCTCAGTAACAGCAAAATGACGACTATAATAGCAAACAAGTCGCCATTCTTTGCCATCGACGGATTGAAGTAATACACCCGCAAGACCAATACTGCTTGCGTCTGTATGCACTTCATACTGTGCGTTGCAATCGTACAATGCAAGAAGCGGTTCGTTTGTTAGAAGCTTAATTAAAGTTTCGAATGAGTGCTGCTGCTCAGGACCCCATGTGAATTTATCCTGATTAGCTTTAGTTAGTAAACTAGATATAGGTTTTGATATTATAGAGTAGTTCCTCACGAATTTTCTAAAGAAACCCGTGAGTCCTAAGAAACGTCTTACCTCGGTCACGTTGGTTGGTTGCTTAAAATTTTGTATCGCCGCTACATTATTTGGACCAGGTGTTATACCGTTTCCGTCTACGCAATGTCCAAGATAATCGATTTTCGTTAGCAGGAACTTACATTTATCAGGTCGTAGTGTAAGCCCTGCTTCTTTAAGAATTTGTAAAAATCGTTCTAAACACAAAAGTCCTTCACTGATCGTTTTGCTCGGTATTACGATATCGTCACACGATTATTTCACCCGCATTCATTTTTGACGCGATTTTGTTCATTATTGTTTGAAAAGTAGCCGGTGCATTGATCAGACCGAAAGGCATACGATTAAATTCGAAGTGTCCATCTGACGTAACGAACACGGTGTATGGTTTCGACGCTTCATCAATTTCGATTTGGTGATAGCCCATACGTAAATCGAGCGTAGTGAAATACCGATTTCCCGCAAGTTGTGCGAACTGTTCCTCCATATTCGGCATGGGGAATGGTTGTTTTACCGTGATCTTATTTAGGCAACGATAATCGAAACAAAGTCGGTGTTCGTTATTCTTTTTCTCCACTAAAACAACAGGCGACGAGTATGGCGATTCACTTCTTTGAATAATTTTATTTTCCAATAATTCGGATATTATTTTCGATATTATTGGTCGCTTGCAAAAAGGTACACGATATGGTTTTAACTGAACCGGTATATTTGATTTTAGTTCGATTTTCACTTTAGCAATACTGCACTTGCCAATTTCGGCTGTATTATTCGCAAAAAGTTCACGGTACTCGTTTTTTATATTTTCAAAATATTTTTGTTCACTTTCGTTTAACTCTTTAGGAACGCTTATATTCCAAATTTGCTCAACTCGGCAATCAACATTTTCTATTATTAATCGTTTATCGGAACCACAAAGTACATCCATTCCGAGTAGTACGTTTTCGCATATTAAACCGTCACTGACAACAACCATATTTGCGTCAAACTTTTCATCATCTATCACAACCAACACATTAACTTTACGAGTGGATACGTACTCTCCCTTGCGAAGGGTAGATATCTTGCCGCGATGCGGGGGCTTAAGTCGCTAGCAACGGGTAAGGGCTATAACTGTGGGCAACCTCAGAGTAGTCCGGACCTTGTGAGAGCGATAACCAAGATCTACCCCCTCCCAATCCAGGGTGTCATTCGTCACCGTGCCTATTGGAAGTTTGCAGCCGGGAGGTAAATCAGGCTGTATTCGAACGGCGCCTCCCTGATACCGGGTCACCTTGGGGAGTAACAATGGCCTTACCACGGTAAGAGTCTCTGCCGTGGCTGACGACCCAGTTCCTCCAAATATAAATTTAGACTGCGAGCTCGCCTTGTCGAGCGGACAGTCGTAAGAAAAAGCATGATTTCAAACAAACAAAAAACCCAAAAAAAAAAACAAAACCAAAAAGAAATAATAATAATATAATACAATGGCGCTATTATAACTCTGACGAGTTTTATGGCCGAGCTTCTCTCCCAATTCGAGGTGTGCTCCTTTTTGTTTTTCCTACTAATTGGGTGGACCTACAGTTTTATGCCGGCTCCGAACGGCGAATGCATTTTTTGTGAGAAGCTTTTTCATGGCAGAAATACTCTCGGAGGGTATGCCGCCCACTGCCGAAAGGTGACCGCTGCTCTTAAAAAACCCAATAATTGGATTTTTACTAATTAGAAAAATTGTTTTGGTGTTTTGCTCGGACCGTGGTTTGAACCCGAGACCTCTGGCATAGCAGGCGAGCACTCTACCCACTGCACCACAGCGGCCACAAACCAAAAAGAAAACCAAAACCAAAAAAATCAAAATCAGGACAGTCAGGACCAAACACGAAACCAGGACCAACACAAACATGAACAACGAGCACAACTACAACAAACTCAACGACAACAACGACAAACAAATACGGACGCAAACAGGAATATGACAGATGACAATAACGAGGACGTTTTAGCCAGTCAGGGGACGTGCAGGAAAGCCAAGGCATCCACGGTGAGGCTCACTCCTGAGGAGCTTGCCCTCTTTGAGGAGCATGCCAGGGATGAGGAGGAAGAAATGCCGTCCACTAGCGCTGGCACGACAAAACCACCCGCGCCCACCGGTGGCCTAAAAACCGCTAGGGAGAGGAGCGGGCAGCACATTAAACTACCCGCGAGACCAGAACACCATATAGTGATCGGTCGCGGGCCCCAGCAAAATCGACAAGACGGACATATGCCTGCACCCACCAGTGGCCTCACAACCGCTGGCGAAAGGAGCGGGCAGGACGAGACAGGACAACTCGGGACTGCACCCACCAGTGGCCTCACAGCCACTAAGGTGAGGAGCGGGCAAGACGGAACTGAACCTGCGAGACCAGATGACCATAAAGTCACCGGTCGCGGGACCATTCCAATGAGTGGGGACCAACACATGCCCACTGATCCTTGCAGACCGTCTGAGCAGCGTGCAGGATCGCCTCCGGGCAGGTCCAGCGTCGCGCCTGATGGAAGCGGACAGGGGAGCGGTGAAGGTCGGAAGAGACGACGTAGAAGAAGGGGCAAGAGATTACCACTACCAGCGCCTGGACAGCCTGGAGCCATGGGCGATCCCAATAGATGGGGTATGACGGGTTCGGCGTACAACTGGTATGTAAGATACCTTGAGGAAGGTAAACCCCCTGCTTTAGTTCGCGAATTGGCGCTCGAGCATAGCAGACAAGAGAGGAGCAGTGTACTGCAAGCCCAAGTAGGGAGCCCAGTAACTCGACCCTCAACTCAGCAGCGCTTGCACCCGCCCCTGGGCGAGGAAACGAGCAGCGCGTTGCAGTGGCAGAGGAACGGCCCTCTGGCAGCAGGACACAGCAAGTCAACATCAACGAGAATAATGAAGGACCTGCACCCACTAACAAGCGGAAGAGCGGGCAGATAACGCCGGAAACCAGCAACACGTCGAAAAGGCAGCGAGCAGGTGTCGCCCCTCACAGCCAGACCAATGCTACCGCAGTACGCTCAGGGCCCGCCTCGGGACCTCCGCGGGTGATAGGGATGCCCAGATACTCTGAAGCCCTCAGGGGCGTTAGAGTGTGTGTGCTGCCCAGGAATTACCCTGAGGAGTATCTGAGTCAGGAGGACCAGACGCGCATCCAGGATGCAATAATGGTTAAGGTGGCGAAGGGCTGGACGCAGCCGCTGTCTTTCAACGGAGTTTTCTTTCGCCCCGGTCTGCTGATCATTGACTGCGTGGAGGAAGCAACGGCGGACTGGCTAAAAGAGGCGATCACGAGGTTAAAGGGATGGCATGGCGTGGCATTGGAAGTCAGAAGGGGAGATGACATACCGCCTACTCATAGAATAACGGTGTGCTTCCCCTTCAGCGCCAATCATCTGCCGAGCTTCGCAATGGCGCTCGTCAGGTCACAAAACCCCGGCCTCTCTACTCACCTATGGAGAATCCACAGCAGCAGTGTAGAGGGTACGGGGCTACGCATGAACTTGTTCATAGACGAAGCCTCCTACACCTCAATAAGAGCAAATAATTACCGGATATACTACCGGTATGGCCATGCCTTAGTGAGGCAATGGCTGGACAGGCTACCGGAAAATGCGGTAAAAGGGAGTGAGACGGAAACGAGAGATGAAGGGATGGAGGTTGACAATCACGACGCAAATTGCGCTGTGAACCCTCCTCCCCCAGTTGAGAATACGGCCACGATAGAGGAGGTACACGCGCCACGGTGTGCCGAAGAGTCCGTTGCCATGATCCCGGAATCCCAGGGAACACTCGAGGGTCTTGACCTTGGGGACCTGGTCCTGAACAGGAGCGACCTAGAGCTGTCAGATGACGATTACCTGACGAGCTAACCGATCAGTGCACCATTATTGCCCAGATCAAACTCCACCATGCCGTTGCTGCTTCAGAAGTATTAGCAAGGAGGTTTGCCTCGGAGGATCTGGGAATAGCGCTCATATAAGAGCCATGGGTGTACGCGGGAGGCGTCACGGGTCTGAAGGAGAAAAAATCCAGGTAATTTGGGACCTATCACATGAAAGGCCCAGAGCATGTGTAGTGCTTAGAAATAATATTAATTATTTTTGCATTACAGAGTTTATGAATCGAGATCTGGTTGCGGTGCAAACGACGATGACCACAGGCTGGCAAAGGGTGACCGTCGTCTTTGCATCTGCATATTTTGCCGGAGATGAGGAGATCCCACCGAAGATTGTACGAGACCTGGTAGAGTACTGCAGGAGAGCAGAACTCCCGCTAATACTGGGATGCGACGCCAATGAGATGTGGGGCAGCACGGATACTAACCGTAGAGGTGAGTCCCTTTTAGAGTTTATTTTGAGTTATGACCTAAGTATATGTAATGTAGGGCACAACCCCACTTTTGTAACTAGGGTCAGAGAAGAGGTACTGGATATTACACTAGGCAACAACTTGGCTGAAGGTATGGTCTCAGAGTGGAGGGTCTCAGATGAACCATCCCTCTCTGACCAACGTATCATCCAATTTGCGGTCGGTGTGAATCCAATAATCCACAGTCTTATGAGAAACCCCAGGAATATTAACTGGGATGAATATTTGTCTATAACTGAGTTAAATTTAGCGAGTATCAATACAAGAAATAGTACTAATAGCTGTGCGGAGCTGGAGGGAAGGGTAAATAGGTTCAATCAGGTACTGGTTGATGCTTACAAATCCAGCTGTCGTGTATCGGGACCCAAACAGGGAAAAACTGTTTGGTGGTCTAAAGACCTCTCAGTGATGAGAAAAAACGTGCGTAGGCTCTTTAACAAAGCCAAACGCACGGGCCACTGGGAGGAATACAAGACACACCTCACTCTGTACAATAAGGAGATTAGAAAATCAAAGAGAGATAGCTTCAGGAGATTCTGTGAGGGGATATCAGCCACTCCGGTGGCGGCTGGAATCCACAAAATACTATCTAAGGAGCATAAAGAGACAAACTTAGCGATTAAACTCCCAAATGGTGATTACACCAAAACGGAGAAAGAGAGAATAACTACCCTAATGGCAACTCACTTTCCGGATGCCAGCCTTCCTGTACCAGAGGCTGTATATCGAAGTAATAAACCCTCCCATTAGACTGGCGCCTAGTACGGAAGATAATTTCGGAAGGCGCCGTCAAATGGGCCATAGAGTCCTTCGATAAATACAAATCTCCGGGGGTTGACGGCATATATCCGGTCATGTTGCAGAGGGACAAAGGAGTCATCGCACACTTAATGCATATTATGAGAGATAGCCTTGCGCTGGCGTATATACCGTCAGTATGGCGTAGAGCAAAAGTGGTTTTCATACCCAAAATAGGTAAAAAGGACTACTCTATAGCAAAATCCTTGAGACCAATAAGTCTCACCTCCTTCGCCCTTAAGGCAATGGAGAAGATAATAGACTTCGAGATTAGAACAAACATCCTGAATAAGTTTCCCCTACACCCGGGACAGCATGCTTACAGAGCAGGAAGATCTACGGACACCGCTTTATATCAGCTAACCCAAACTATTCAGGGTGCTTTTGAGAACAAGGAAGTTGTGCTCTGCGCCTTCCTAGATATAGAGGGAGCTTTCGACAACGCATCTCATGATGCTGTGTGTCGGGCACTTACGAGAAGGGAAGTACCGCAGCCTATATGTAGGTGGATTGACTCGCTGCTTCGCACAAGAGTGGCCGAAACCCAAACGGAGGACGGCATAGTACAGGTAAGAACCACCAAAGGATGTCCGCAAGGAGGAGTACTTTCTCCCCACCTGTGGAGTCTGGTGGTAGATGAACTCCTGCAATTATTAACAGATGATGGAATCCGATGTCAAGGATATGCGGATGACATCGTCATAATTGCAAGAGGAAAATTTGAGAACACCCTCTGCGATATAGTACAGAGGGCCCTAACATTAACAAAGAGATGGTGTGCTGGAATGGGACTTAATATAAATCCCACAAAAACAGCAATCATCCCTTTCACAAAGAGGAGATTACTGCCAGGAATGAGACCAATCAGGCTGGATGGGGTAACGCTGCCCACTGTATCTGAAGGAAAATACCTAGGTGTCATCTTTGATGCCAAGCTTTTATGGAAGGAGCATGTGGAGCACGCCACATCCAAGGCCACAAGAGCCATAATGGTGTGCAGACGCCTCGCAGGCAAATCGTGGGGCTGCAGCCCCCGAATGCTAAGATGGATGTACACCATGATAGTTAGACCAACCCTCATATACGGAGCAGTTGCGTGGGGCTCGAGGAGCAACCTATCGTCAGTGAGGAGTACGCTTACCAGGATTCAACGCCTGGCCTGTGTGCATCACGGGTGCTATGAGTACCTGCCCAACGGCGGCGATGGAGGTGTTACTTGAGCTAACCCCGCTACACATTGTCATAGAGAACACAGTAAAGCGCACCCTTCTAAATATTGCAAGGGATGGATGTGGACGAGGAAAGGTCCTATCGTCTCAGGACATGATGAGGCTGGGAGGAAAGCTCCCAATCTCTCTGTTTCCCAGGGATGACATGACCAAGTACGTCCAATTCGAGAAACGATTTAAAATAGAGCTCGGGGATAAATTAACCTGGAAGGACTCTAAACTAGAGGACATCTTAAGGAATAATCCGATAATATGGTACACGGATGGCTCGAAAACACCAGAGGGCATGGGTGCCGGCGTCTATGGACCAAGAGCAAAGGTATCCTTACCACTGGGTCGTTTTCCGAGCATCTTTCAAGTGGAAGTATTCGCCATTATTCAGTGTACAGAGATAAACCTAAAGAGAGGGTATTCCGGTAAGAGGATCACCATTTTTAGCGATAGCCAAGCAGCACTCAGAGCACTGGCATCTTGTGAGATTAGCTGCTCGCTAGTCCTAGAGTACATAGATAAGCTCAACAAGCTTGGCGCCAAGAACTCAGTACTTCTGGCATGGGTTCCTGGACACAGAGGAGTGCAAGGTAACGAGATAACTGACAGCCTGGCAAGAAAGGCAGCGGCCGAAAACCCCATAGGACCTGAGACAATTCTAGGTATAGGACCACATACCATAAGAGAGGAGCCCAGGATTGAGGAAAATTTAGCTAGGGAGCAGCACTGGCAGCACTCTACTGGAATGCGACAGGCGAAGTTATTGCTGGGGGGTACAATAAAAAACGCTTTAAAGCGATAATGGACCTCCCCAAAAGCAAAATGAGAATAGTGACTGGACTTCTAACAGGTCACTGCAGACTCAAAACCCATATGCACAAACTTGGCATTTACTCGAGCAGTTTGTGTCGTTTTTGTGATATGGAGGACGAGACTGCTGAGCATATTCTCCTCGAATGCGCAGCGATATCTAGAAGGAGACAGAGGACACTCGGGCAGTATCAGCTCGAGGGCAGAGACATACCAAACCTGAGACCGGGGGAACTACTCAAATTTGTGTATGAGATCGGCTTAGGGGAGGTATTATAATGAGCTGGAGGGCACAATATACCTATAGGTCGTAGTGCATATAAACTTCCATACATCTATCTATCTATCTATCTATCTACGTACTCTCCACCACCAAAACCTTTCAACACTGTTATTTCATTTTTATGAACCCCTATTTGGTCAGCAAACGTTTTACGAACAAGGGTACGTGTGCTGCCAGGGCCAACGAAAGCATTCGTAACATTACCGTTTACACTTATTTGCTTTACAATACCGTTTTTTATGTTTTCGATTTTAGGTGAACATGAATCTACAATATTATGTATATTTGCCTTCTTTTGGCTGGAACACTCTTCCGTTTTATGCGTAGTACGTTGGCAATTAGCACACTTCGTTTTTCTCTGTGGCTCAGGACATTTAATTGCGAAATTCCCTAATTTACTACAATTGAAACACTTGACATTATTAGTTGCACGTTGTTGGTTTGAATTCTGTACGATTGTTGAAGGTTTATCTCTTGAAACATGCGATTTCATAGTGGGTTGAACGGTTTTAGGTTTATATGTATTGTAATTTACATCATTGTATGAACTATAATTCATTATATCTTTTAAAAGATCTTGACAATTTCGATTTTCGTTTGAAATTTTACGTTTTAATTCATCATCATTTATACCGTTTATTATGTGACGTGCGATACTGCTATCCGATAAACCACCTTTGTTACCGAGAGCTAGCATCTTATAAAAATACTCGACCGACGATTCTGTTTGTAGGCGTTTAGTTTTAGAGAGTTTAATATGAATATCTGCTTCATTTACAAAGCACGGAAAATCGTTTAAGAATTTACTGACAAATTGTGCCCAATTTACAAATGCGCACGGTTGGGAGTCAATCCACAATTTTGCGGATCCGCGCATTTTCTGTTGTACTGCGAAAATTATAAGATTTTCATGCCACTCGTTCGCACTTTTTAGCATTTCGACGCGTTTAACAAATTGCACCGAATTTAGTGATGTTTCGCTCGTTGGGTTAAATTCCGGTAACAATTCCACAATGTCTTTGATATTGTAATACGGAGAGTGAGAGTAACCATTATTTAATGGAAATGGAACACTCATCGGATCGTAAACACTATTTCTTATTGGAATTTGTTGTCGCGGCGCAGTCGGAATATCTGCGTTCTGCCATTGCGGCGGCGCTGTCGGAACATTTGTACTCTGCCAATGTGGCAAAATATTCGCTCTCGTAGACGTTGTTGTTGTAGCAAACCTCTGTACATTTGCTGTAGACGTAAACATTGTCGATACCGGCGACGACGACAATGTTGGCTGAAAGTTTTGCATACGTGAGTTATATTGAACATTAGCGTTTTGCACTGTATTTGTTTGCGTTGTGTATTAAACGTTGCTCATCATCTTCACTATCATTCGCGTTATTTATATGTGCTTGTAAACGTTGTAGAAGTTGGTTTTTCGTGCCCGTCGCAGGCAAATCAGCATCTTTACACTTTTTCTTCAATTCTTTCACTGTTGCAGTCGACATTTCGGTTTTTGTTTTGATCGTGGTTTTCGTATGTATGTTTGTACGTATACACATTAACGCAAATGAGGCAATTATATGTACATATGTTTTATGCGAACGCAGCGGAGATGATACAATTTGTTGACAAGTGAATTGAAACGAAATTTCTCTTTATTAGATGTACATAGGTATATATATTTGTCTATATATGCGAGCACATATTTAGAATTTATTCGAATTTCGTTTCGTTCTTATTTATTTTCGCACGTATATACATATGTTTTATGCGCGAACGCGACACATATATTCGTCATATATTCGTTGAGCGACGAAGTTGAAACGAGACGTACATATGTATTTGTACATATGTTTATGCAAGCAGACTCAGTCGGCTCTTTGACTCCAATATATTTTTATTACTAAACTATATTCGTCGATGAAATTGAAACGAAACGTAGGTATATGTACATGTATAATTATATGTACACATATATATTGATGCGAGCACTTTTTAATGTGCGAGACAAAAACAGACGATGAACGAGCAGTTTAACGATGAAGTTGGCACGAAATTTGCCAACTACAAAACTGCAATTTTAAACTTCAGCCGTTGGGCTTAACCACAAATTTTGTCGCTGGAGCCTCGTTTTCCCACGGAGTCTCACCAAATGTGAGGTTATGTACGTATGCAATTATAGTTTACTGAAATATATATTTTCGCACTATTTCGCACTTTAACTTCTATTTTGTTTTTCTTTTGGTATATTTCGTTTTTCGTATAATTCACGTTTTATACATTTTATGTATGTATGTATATTTTTACCGAATATTCGCGTAGGCGTAGAAGTACATCCTAACTTCTGAAACTGTCGCACATCACTTCGTCTTGTATACTTACGCGCGTTCAGAATGTCCGAATAGCTAAATAAATGTATACCAATGAATTTATATAATGGGATGGTTATAATTTAGAAAATATATCTTGAATTAGTCGAACATTAGAATGTATGTATTTTAATTGTATAATATGTTTTAATAATTCAACCGCCACGTCGATGAGTTCGTATTCAACTGTCGCTTCGGGTTTTTATATTTCTTCGGCAAGGCGTCATTAGTGTTGCCGTGGAGGCAGAGTCGAATTAGAGCAGAGTTTCTAATTGTGGGATTGAAAATTAAGTATTATGGCAAATTATTTCTCAATTTTTAGTACGATTTTTAAGATTAAAGCGTGTTTTTTAGTTTTTTAAGCTATTATTTATTTCTATATAGGAAAATTGGGCGTGGTCATGGTCCGATTTCGCCCATTTTCAATACCAACCGTCCCAGTCTCGATACCAACTTGCATTTCAAAGTTCATCAAAATATCGCAATTTTTGCGCAAGTTAGAGTGCGTACGGACGGACGGACGGACGGACGGACGGACATGGCTCAATCGATTTCTCTTTTCACCAGATCAGATATGTCTAGGTAATTTTACTTTTTTCCCATTCGACAAATCTTATAAATATCTGAACGATTTCGTGCAGACGTGCCAAAATATTTGAATTTGTTTCGTGAGTGAAAATTTCAAGGGAAAAAATACAAAATTTACCAAATGTGCTCGATAAATAGAAATAATAAATACAACAGAAGCAGTTAAATAAAATATAGTATATAATTAATAACACTGTGCACGAAAAATTAACTTTTTTTTCAGCAAAGATCAGACATACCTAGTAAAGATAATTCGGGCACGCTGAGCACGATGGTGCCATTCTTTGTTTTAGGTTAGCTCTCGTTTAAGAGATATTTGACTTTGAAATTTTGTCCGCCTGTACATATGGTCAATTTTCTGGCTGCTAACGTTACATTCGCATGGAGTTTTTATTTAGTTTATACGAAATAATAACAAAAATGTTAGAAACGTGCAAGGTTCTGCTACTTATGCTATCAGGTAGACCTATACCTTCATTTTTATGTTTCATTTCATTTCATTTATTTATTATAATGCATCAGTACAATAAGAACAAAGTGTCTTTTGTAGTACAACAATTGTTACAATACTATGAGTAAAAAAAAAAAAAATTACTTATGATAACTTAAGACTATACAAAAAAAAAAAACAAAAGAGAAGAAAGGGTAGAGCAGTTAGATGACAAGAAAGAAAAAGGGTATGACAATTATACTCTTAATGTAAAAAATAATAAGTAAATAGTAAAATAAAATAAATAAGAAATATACAAAAAAAAATATACAAAAAGAAAAGAAGAAGGAAGAAATTTATACAGAGATAGCACATCTAGAGATTTTACATTTGTACATACATACATATATAATATCACTTTACTGATTACGAAAGTACGACAACAGAACAGTCTTAATTTGTTAGTTGTTAGGTGACCCAATAATTTTCACCGAGGCATGGCCTCGGAAAATAATCTCGTGCTTACACCGGAGAACTCTTTTAGAAGGAATTCAAAGGTGGCAAGAACACCGCCACAAACCACAAGTTCGGTGCATAGCGTTGCTGGACCAGCATTAGCGAGCGATAATGGTGCGATCCCAAAAATGCGTTCCGAAAACGAAGTGTCTGCCTCTGCAATCACCAAAGGGGGTAAAACCAAAGTATAGACTTAACAAGCATTGTGTCGATGCGGAAAACTCTAAACGGCAATCAAATAGCACTCATAAGGCTACCATCAGAAGACGCAAAGAAAGCTCTCATTGCAAATAAAGTAAAGATCGGTTGGTCAATTTGCCGCATACGTGAACATACTCCACTTAACCGTTGCTTCAAATGCTTTAATATAGGGCACTTAGCGCGACAATGTAAAAACAACATCGATAGGTCATCCATGTGTACGCGTGCAAAAGAGTGCACCAATGCTTATAAATGTATGCTATGTTCGGGAGATCACTCTACCCTCAGCGCAAAGTGTCCAACTAATATCGAGATGACAAAAGCACTAAGAAAATGAAAATTCTGCAGTTAAATTTAAATCACTGCGCCGCAGTCCAAGACCTGCTGAAGCAAAGAGTTATAGAAGAAAATATCGATATAGCCATACTTAGCGAGCAATACACCCAGAGGCCTGACTGCACCTGGGTCGCAGACTCAAGTGGGAAAGCGGCAATATGGTCTTGCGGCCCCTTCCAATCTTTCGCAAGAGGCGCAACAAACGGCTTCACGTGGGTGGAAATATTCGGTGTTTATATATTTAGCTGCTACGCTCCGCCTAGCGCATCCTCAACGGAATTTGAAAGTATGCTGTTGAATTTAACAATGGACGCTAGAGAAAAGGTCCCAATAATCATAGCCGGCGACTTTAATTCCTGGTGTACAGCATGGGGAAGTTCACGCACCAACCATCGGGGAAAGCTCGTACTTGAATTCCTAAGCCAAGCGAACCTTACGCTAATAAATAGCGGATCAAAATGCACCTTTATAAAGGGTAAAAAATCTTCAATAATTGACCTAATGTTTGCAAACGACTCGCTTAGTCCTAGAATAAAGTGGTATGTTTCTGAAATCTACACCAATAGCGAACATATGGCGATCGTTTCCGAAGTTTCACAACTCTCTAGTCCCCACCCAGGGGTCCGTACGAGATGCCAAAAGTACACCTGGAGGAGGCGGGATTTTGAGGCTGAATTATTTAATCTGGCATGGGACACATCACCACCAATACATCGAAATGCTGAAAGCCTGGTATCTGAAATGGGAAAAAGGTTGGTCGCAGCATGTGACGCAGCGATGCGCCGTGGCTCTTCTCATCGACATAGAAGACCAGTATACTGGTGTAATGATGAGATAGCAATGCTCAGAAAATCATGTATTGCAGCACGGCGTAGATACCATAGAAATAGGAGAGGGGACAAAGAACTAGAACTACGGGAATGCTTCAAAACGTGCAAGAAAGCATTGAAAAAAGCCATTGCTCAAAGAAAGAAGAGCTGTTTTAATAAACTTTGTGAAGAAGCAAACGTCGACCCATGGGGGAAAGCTTACAAAGTATGTCTGGCGAAGTTCAAGTGTGAAACTCAGCCGCCTACATGTTCAATGTTCCTTCTCAAGATAATTGAGACCTTGTTCCCAAAACACGAGCCACTACAAATTCCACGAGGTTACGCTAAAGAACGGCCTTCACTAATAACAGAAGAAGAACTCCTGGAATTAACTAAAAGATTACAGGATAAAAAAGGGTGGACGGTAAACCTAACAAAGCCCTAAAAGAGGCAATAAATTCAAACGTAAGCATGTTTGCATCGATGTACAATGCGTGTATACAGGGGCGGATTTACCTCTAGAAGCGCCCTGGGCAAACAAGTCAAGCCGCGCCCCAATATTTCCAAAAAAAAAAACGTACTTGCCTTCGTGTGGTGACATTTCATTACTGAGTTATTTTACGGATTGAAAAAATTTGATTCGATTCTTATATAGGTACCACACTTTTTTCCATTTTCTAACCTTCAAAATGATCTGATCTTAAACCCTCATTATTAGGTGGCACAGGTTTAGCAATATCATTAAATTGCAGTTCATCATACGAATCTGAAAAACAATTTTATAGTGAAAATGTTTCGTCCTGAAACTAAACTCACAATTTTTGACAGTGGGGTGCCTCCCAGGTAGCGAAATCTGGCTTTCTGGCCCAGAATCTACCTGGGCTAACCTAGCTGTCGATCAATTGACTTATGCATTTTTACCTTTTTGGTTATGATCAACAACGGAGTCATTTTGTTTTCGAGGAGTTTGAAAAAAAAAAAAAACAATCAAGTTTAGGGGTTTTCGACAGTAAATCTTTGTCTTTCTGCACTTTCTCGGCTGCACGTTTTTTGTTTGCTGGGCCGCTTAACTTTTTCATATTTGCACTCATTCTTCTATTTTTCACAAAAACATTAATTCACTGACACTTTTTTGATGTTTTTAACTCGGAACGACTTTTAACCCTAATCCTCTAAAGTGAGCCTCTCAGTCTCACTTTAAAGTTTAAAAGCGAATTATTCCTAAACCAAAAAAGCTTTTTATCTGAAATTTTGGGTATTCCTCCATTTGTGTTCATAAATTATGAAATAATTATGATCTTTGGGCCATTTATTTATTTTAACCATTTTTTTTGCAATCGTATAAAATTGTAACGAAAAACCGAAAGTGAGCCTTAAAGACTCACCTTAAGTATCCTTATCGTAATAAGCCTGCATTTCTAGAATTCAACTAAATTTTGAATCCGTTGTTTACAAGGTTTATCCAGTGAGGTTTTTACATCGTGAACTCACCATAGTTCCCCCGGATTTTGGTGAATTCGTCTTATTTCACCATAGATCTTTAGATAATAGGATGTCATAAAATTAAGGAGACCGGCAAAATCAACAATTTCAAAACAATTAACATTTTATAATTTTTCTGTTTACTGAGATTCTAAATTACGGAAAAGATGCGTTCAAATAGAGAAAGGAACTATGAACTGCTTTATACGTAAATAATTTCACCACGAACGTCGCGTTTTAAAGATTTGGAATTTGATTACGGAAAATATATATTAGGGGCGATCATATGAAAAATTTATTCATATTCATTTGATTCATAGTTTTTCTCTTTGTGTGCACAAAAAAAAAATTTATAACAGATGTAATAAAACCATTTGTAATGAACATTCAACAACTTCAAAAATGTATGAAAATTGCAGTTCATTAATATCCGCTATTTTATGAAATTACTTTTTTTATCTTTATATACTAAAAAAAATGTCATAAGCCGTTATAAGAATGTATAAAAATGCTTCTGAATTCATTACTGCATAAATAAGAGTAAAAAACAAATACCAAAATAATGTGTTTCAAAATTTCCCCATAGGTGAGCCTCACAGTCTCACTTTCGGTTTTACGTAACTTTTTAAAATCCGGTGATTAGGGTTAAGATTACATAAAATGTACGCAGCGCATTGTATAGAGGCGCGAACTATTCAAATTAACCAGAAACAGAAAATATTCAGATCTTAGTTTCCTTTGCAAAAGTGAGCTCGCGCATTTCCCCGAAAAAATACTTCAATGCCTACTTGATTTTTAAATTTGAAATTTCAATTAAATTTGAATCTTTCACGTCATTTACTGCACACAAGCTACTAAAACTTAGTGCTTACATATCGTTCATTTGCTGCAAGACCGGCATGAATCAAAAAACGTGATTTTTGAGTTAATGCTGCAGAATAGTTAGTTACATCATACTTCATGTTGAGTAAAAAAATCTTTATGAGTTTTTGAAAACTAAGCGCTTCAGATACAAACCAAATGTTGCATTTACTTGCGCACCATATGGCGGTTGAATCTCAAAATTGCCCTTTCTGAAAAGTTGTATATTTTGAAAAGTTCAAATGCAGCAAATGAGCGATATGTAAGTCCCACTGGAGCGAAGGTTAAGAACTGTACCAATGTTCTGAAATGTACTTTGATTAATTTTTCCTCTGTAAAAACTTGAAAAATCTTTCATTCTTGTTGTACTCGTAATATTCAAAAAAAAAAACTTTTTTTTGATAAATAAAAAAAAAAAATTTCTTTGTCTTAGTTTTGGCGCCCCTATTGAAACGGCGCCCTGGGCAGCTGCCCATGTTGCCCCTATGTAAATCCGCTCCTGCTCCAGATGGACAATAAGACAATAACACTCAATGGAAAGACCTACTCGAGTACCAGTAAATCAGGAGCACAGGTGCTTCCACCAATTTTGGCCAGCGTCGTTAACCGCTGTATTGCTATGAACCTCAATCTCGTACACGCAATCGCAGCCGACAATATAAAGCTCCTGCGGTCCCTCAAGGATAAAACGAACTGCTTCGCGTTCAGCGAAGGGCTAGTAATGGTGGTACTGATGTTATTCCTTTGGCACATTTGGAGGAGGATTACGGCAAAGATACACTTACCCGTATTGCATACCGATAACAAGACCAACGCAAAAACCCAAGAGCGTCCTTCGCCGTCGAATCTGCGGGACGCAGATCTTTGAGGGGGGAAGAGTTAACACATCCGCCGACACTCGGCGTGGCGCATTCCCACAGTCTGATAATACACTTGCGCTACGTCAGCATAATTATCGTTCACATAATAAGCGTCACCCGACACCTCTGTCAAGGCCAAACTAATTACTAGGGCAACAGAAGATATGCAAATGCATACTTTTCTGTTGCAGTCCTATTTACATATGATAAATATATATAGGCGTTTTAGCTCAAGACGAAGAGAATAAGCCTAACTTGTTAGGGCATATTTTCGCATATTTAGGTCAAAAGGCTCATTTTTGCATACTTTGACTTATTTGCATATTTTTGGCATATTTTGCTTTAAATTTATATTTTAGCATAGTATTTCGTCATATTTTTTCATCTCACTCGTAAAATTGTTTTTATTTACATTTTTTACTCTGGCAACTTTGTTTTGTATATGCGCATACTATTTGTCATTCCTCTTTTTCTGACAAGTTCAAGGCGAATTTAATAACACTGCTCTACAGCCAAAAAATACTCTGAACGCGACCATCCTATTTATATGTAAAATCGGTCGCTGATTCCGAAAATCGGGTTCATTTTTAATTCTATGGGAAGGTTTTTGAGATATCGGCAATTTACCGTTATTTGGCTAATTGCTCCACTTAATCCTTTATACCTCTTTAACGCAGTAAGCTATCTTCCTTGGAGTGACACCAAACGAAAGAAAATTAAATTTCCTTTTCATGGCTGCTATAACATTTTTCCCTAACTCTTATAGTTTCTGAAATATTAACGATTCAATTTGAATTTTTTCGATTTTTTACGATTTTTTGAAGAAAAAATTGACTTTGTCAGGCAATATCTTTAAAACCAATGTTTTCACCTTCGGTTTTACTCCTTTACGTGAAGCTCCATTCTATTGGGAAAAAGATAAGCTATCAACGAAGAAAATCCATGGTAAAATGGAAAAGTTATAGGCGATCAAGTAAATACAGCCAGGTCGCGCAATGCCTCTGCACGGGTATATTCTATGCATGTTATACCCGTAAATGCGCTGTTACCTACTGCGCTGCCAATGTGCTGCTACTGCAGATGTGTAGGTATTGGTATAATATGCATAGAATATACCCGTGCAGAGGCATTGCGCGACTTGGGTGTATTTACTTGATCGCCTATGACTTTTCCATTTTACCATGGATTTTCTTCGTTGATAGCTTATCTTTTTCCCAATAGAATGGAGCTTCACGTAAAGGAGTAAAACCGAAGGTGAAAACATTGGTTTTAAAGATATTGCCTGACAAAGTCAATTTTTTCTTAAAAAAATCGTAAAAAATCGAAAAAAATCAAATTGAATCGTTAATATTTCAGAGACTATAAGAGTTAGGGAAAAATGTTATAGCAGCCATGAAAAGGAAATTTAATTTTCTTTCGTATGGTGTCACTCCAAAGAAGATAGCTCACTGCGTTAAAGAGGTATACAGGATTAAGTGGAGCAATTGGCCAAATAACGGTAAATTGCCGATATCTCAAAAACCTTCCCATAAAATTAAAAATGAACCCGATTTTCGGAATCAGCGACCGATTTTACATATAGGTAGGATAGTCACGTTGAAAGTACAGACAAAAAATTTCATTTTGTGATCCAGTGTAATTTTCGCAATGCTTCATTCAAATGTGTTACACGAATCAGCTGTGTATCTACATAGTATGTACATAGGCATACGTCAGACGGTCAATATATATTGATGAAATCTGTGGATCGCGATTCATATTGACAGTGTAGCATCGAGTATTGATGGATCGCGATTCTGGATCGCAGAATGTTTAGAAATTTTGAAATCCGCGATTCGGATCGCAATATTGGCAATAAGCGAATTGAAAGTGAAAGTGCGAAAAGGACGGAAGTAAAATATCTTGTACCTCAGAGCGAGAAAAATATCGCAATATTCATATTGAACGTGTAGCACTAAACGCTACATAGTGACTGAAATTCTTACTTTTAAATACGCCCCGATAACTTCAGTTGACGTGGAAAGATCTTTTTCTACGCTTAAAAACTTACCGCGACAATCGACATAGTTTTCTATTTGAAAATTTATCGCAAAATTTTGTAGTTGACAGCAATTTGAATAAATAAGTATTCAAGTTTTGCACTGGAATTTTGATTGCCATCCACACATAAAATTTTAAATTCATGCACATAAATATACATATGTATGTATGTATATATTTTCGTAAGTACAAATACTTGTTTTCTTTTGGTAACGAAGATGTGTTTCGCAAATGTGAATTTTTTTATTTCGTCTTTTGAACCTATAAAATGTACCTTTAATAAACATAATTTTTTGTTACAAAGTGTTCTAATATTATTTAAAACTAATTTTTGATATTTGTTCGAGCCAGGGCACACAACCTACCATGCTGTATATCTTTTTATTAAGTACTAGCAAATACACGTCCCGCTTCGCAGCGACGAACAAAAGTTTTCTGTTATGATGGGTCTTTACCTTTACCTTTACCTCTACCTTTACCTTTACCTTTACCTTTAATAATAATAATAATAATAAACCCAACGGTTACCCTCCACCCGCCCTACCGCACGAGGGGCGCATCCACATGACGTGCGGATTTTTTAAATTTAAATTTAAATTTAGCCAAGGTGTTGAGTGGGAGGAGTTTATTCAACGTCGAGGTCTTACACTACTCAGCTACAGAAAATAAATTCATTCAGCTGGTTGTATGTATATACATAATATAATAATATAGAAGAAAGAACTTACAATTAAAATAATAGTACAAATAAAGTAAATATTGATATACGTAGTAATAAGTGTAACAAGTAAGGTATCTGTTGTCACTTGTTAAGAGCGAACAACAGGGATCTTCTTATTTGCAAAATAGATTCTGAAATATCCTTTACCTTTACCTTTACCTTTACCTTTACCTTTACCTTTACCTTTACCTTTACCTTTACCTTTACCTTTACCTTTACCTTTACCTTTACCTTAACCTTTACCTTTACCTTTACCTTTACTTTTACCTTTACCTTTACCTTTACCTTTACCTTTACCTTTACCTTTACCTTTACCTTTACCTTTACCTTTACCTTTACCTTTACCTTTACCTTTACCTTTACCTTTACCTTTACCTTTACCTTTACCTTTACCTTTACCTTTAACTTTACCTTTACCTTTACCTTTACCTTTACCTTTACCTTTACCTTTACCTTTACCTTTACCTTTACCTTTACCTTTACATTTACCTTTACCTTTACCTTTACCTTTACCTTTACCTTTACCTTTACCTTTACCTTTACCTTTACCTTTAGCTTTACCTTTACCTTTACCTTTACCTTTACCTATACCTTTACCTTTATCTTTACCTTTACCTTTACCTTTACCTTTACCTTTACCTTTACCTTTACCTTTACCTTTACCTTTACCTTTACCTTTACCTTTACCTTTACCTTTACCTTTACCTTTACCTTTACATTTACCTTTACCTTTACTTTTACCGGGACCATCCATCACCATCCGGGCTCACTACTTGAAACATCTCTGGGAAACCGACTTAAAAAATAAAAATGAAAATATCAGTAGGTTGAAGCCCTGCTCGACACCTTTCATTTGATACCAATATCGTTTAGAAACATTCGGGGGTCATCTGGGTCCACGTTTTGACCCATATTTGGGGACCCGGCCTAGGCGTCGCAATGAAATTATGTTGAAGGCCTGCTCAGCACTTTCATTTGATACCCATATTGCTCAAACACTTGCTGGGTCACTCTGGGTCCACATTTGGGCCTATATTCCCTATTATGTGCGCTAATACCATATGAATCCACTGTGAAAATTTCATAAAGATCGGTTGATTACTTTGGGAGTCCATAAAGGACACACACACACATTCATTTTTATATAATAGATATAAACCAAATTTTAAGGGCATATTTTCAGTGCTTAAACCAAGTTTTAAGAGCATATTTTTTAGCGCTTAAACCATATTTTTAAGGACATATTTTTAGCGCTAAAAACGAGTTTTTTTGGGCATATTTTCTGTTGCCCTACTAATTACTTACTAAATACTTAGGCTAATGCATTGCAGCGGTGTCAGCATAATTCTATTTCACACGATTGTGAAATCAGTGCATTACACATTCCAAACTACCTGAGGGAATTCAAGGCCAAGGCGGCTCACTGACGCCGTATGCGTCGGGCTAAGTAACACCAGCAGCAACATTATAAAAAGGCGACAGAACTTGAAGTACGGCAGTTGCGTCGGGGTTGCAGTAGATTAACTAAGCTAGTTTTAGTGCTATTAGTTTTTCCGCTATTCACGGTCTCGATCTTCCGAATTTTCTTTTACATTTGTAGAGTTACCCACCCACATAAAAAAATCACAAATAACCCAAAAAACCGCCTTCAAGAGCAAAATTGTTGAAAAATTTAAGAAATTTTAAGATATGTTACCCTTTAATACCCGACTTTACTTCATTTAAACTTGATGAACTCATCCAAATTTTATTCGATTTTTAATAGCTATACATTTCTGGAAAGCGCATTAAATAACGCAGCCTACCGTGTGATTTAGTTAAATAATAATTTCCGATTTCGGGAAGAGTATAGGGCAAGAAGTTGAAGATTCATGAGAAAAAAAGAAAATGATCACTTTAGACCACGATATTACCTTCCCTGGGTAGTGTACCAAAAAGCGGAATACGCCATTCGATTTAGCGCTTAATTTTACGTATGGATGGATATCAATTTTTTTCTCGTGCAAAATCCTAACTTTTTTCATACATAAATCTAAACATACCTTGAAATTCTGGGAATTTACGCGGTTTTCGGTGTAGCTCCATCCAGTTTTTGGAAAAGTTAATTTTTTTTTCAGTTTACTTATCTACTCTAAAATATCCTATTTTCATATTCCGGTTCCGGAGGGAATATCTAAAAAAAAACTCATCTAATATATATATTACATCGTTGGTTGAAAGTGACGACCAGAGTAGCAAAACGATATTAAAGTACGGTTTCTTTCACCCTTCGGGGTATTAAGGCTATCATAAATTAGTGTGACTATACATTACTGGTGGATTATTCCAAGACCCGGCCCGAGGTACACACATATGTTCACTACGATTTTCAGACTCGTCGAACCCGAGTTTAGTTGCTGAATGACTTTCACATATCTATGTGTGTGTGTGTGGGTAAGCGACCAAATTATGGTATGTATACACTCAGAGAAAACCTGCATCGTAAAAATGATGGCCATATAAATACAAACGTAAATATGTATATCGGAGAGCCTGCCGAAAAACAAAGGTCTGGAAACAATAACAAGCATTGCCTGTACAAAAGCTTTGCTTGTTAATAGCTTTAGAAGGGTTTACCACGTTATCCCCAAAATCAAAATCCCCAAATCAAAATCCCCAAATCAAAATCCCCAAAATCAAAATCCCCAAAATTAAAATCCCCAAAATCAAAATCCTTAAAATCAAAATCCCCAAACACAAAATCCCCATATTCTGTGTGAAATAAATTAAAATTAGGTTAGAAACCGCCGCGATTAGAATTCTACATTGGACATTATTTCTCAAACTGAAACTCAAAAGAATTGTATACGTGATGATTTCACAAATGTTTATTAATAAATTCATCTCAATAACTTATGATTACATATTTACATAGGGTTGGGTACGAAATGTCGAAAAAAAATATCGAAATAATTTCAAATTAATGATGTGTAAAATGTGCGCGAGTAGAAAATTTTTTGCATTGGAATAAAACGTATAGAGCAATCCACAGTACTTTTGAGTAGAAAACCTTTTTGCACTGGCGGCCTTCCGCCGCGCTTATAAAAAATAACCCTGGGCTACGCCATCCAAGTCCGGTTGTGTGCCATAACCGTGGCGGTGATGTCCTTATGCGTAGTACACATTTCAGCGCAAGCGGCCTTCGCCTTTATTTATTCATTTCATTTATTTAGATGAACATATTTTTTATAAAATATGGAATCTCTTAGATACCCTGTAGGGCGCATTATATCGAAGCCGACCCACCTACCGAAAATAAAGAAAAAACACGCCAAGTATTTGTCCACATATTCTACATTTTTCGACATTTTGCGACTTTTTTATTTCGGTAAATTAAAATTCGACATTTTTTCGACATTATTAGCGAGAACTCCATGAATTAGCGAATGGAGTACTCCGAATTTTTGCAGGGATATATATGTATTTTATATGTATGTATACATATATGTTATTACGTATCAGAGCTCAGATAAGACTCGGCATGCGGTTTTTTAAATATGATCTTCATCGTTGTTTATTTAGTCATCTTTTGGGGATTTTGTGACGCTATCCCCGAAAAAATGTGGGGATTTCGTGTTTGGGGATTTTGATTTTAAGGATTTTGATTTTGGGGATTTTGATTTTGGGGATTTTTTTTTTGGGGATTTTGTGCGTTGGGGATTTTGTTTTTTGGGGATTATGTGGCACTCCCGGTAGCTCAATGGGATAGACTAATGACTACCAATCGAACGACTAAAGTTCGATTCTCGGTTGAGGCCGCTTGAAGAAGTCTGATGAGGGGATGTGGTGATCTCCGAAATGGATCCATAACTTCTACCCAAAAAATTTTTTAAATTTTTCTTCTTTAAAAAATGGCCAATAGCTCATTTAAATTCACATAAGACTATGAAAATATTCAGCTTTACTATTCGCTTTTTTACTATGAAAACACGGAAATATGACTATGAAACAACTTGATCTGAATATAAACGTATTATTTCAACCGTTCAAGTATGAAAGATATTCAACTTGAATATAAACAAGTAAGGAAGCCTAAGTTCGAGTGGAATCGAACATTAGATACTCAGCTGTATGCTTTCATTGTTTGTTTGCGTTTGATGGAAACACGGATTATTTTATATAAAGCGAGTGCCGCATAAAATGGGCGTAGCCACGCCCATTTTCAAAATTTTTGTCAATCATCCAACTAAGCATATGAATATTATTCTTTGTGCAAAATTTCATTCCTTTTTGACTTTTAGTTACAAAGATGTCACGTTACAAATTCCCAAAGGGTGTTCCAGAAATATCTTTGTTAAAAAGTAGGTGTGGTCATAAACCGATTTCAATAAATTTTTGCGTGTCTATTAACACAAGTTATAAAAGTGTATAAACAAAGTTTCGTTATAATATCTCAATTATTTGTCGAGTTATAGGCTCAGAAATCTCGTATATTCCTGTTTCTAAAAAGAGGCGGTGCCACGCCTATTTTCCAAAGTTTTTGTGTTTTTCGTTTTATGTCCGCAGTTGGACTCCTGCTATAAAATTTCAATGATATATCTTTATATTTGACAGAGATATCGCTTAAAATGATTTTATTGGGTCACTTTATAATACCCATATATAAAAGTGGGCGTGGTCGTCAACCGATTTTGGTAATTTTTCGTCCACGTATTTAGCTAAGTAGATATATTACGCGTACCAAATTTCATCGATAAATCTTTAACGGTTTCTGAGTTATGGCTTATAAAACTTTCAATATTTGCCCCTTCATAAGTGGGCGTGGCACCGCCCATTTTCCAAAATTTTTGTGGTTTTTGTTTTATGTGCATAGTTGGACTCTTGCCACAAAATTTCAATGAATTATCTTTATATTTGACAGAGATATCGCTTAAAATGATTTTATTAGGCCCCTTTATAATTCCCATATATAAAAGTGGGCGTGGCCGTCAACCGATTTTGGCAATTTTCCGTCAAAACATTTTTCTAAGTAAGCAAATCACGCATACCAAATTTCATCGATATATCTTCAACGGTATCTGAGTTATGACATATAAAACTTTCAAGGTTTGACCCTTAATAAGAGGGCGTGGCACCGCCCGTTTTCCAAAATCTCATCAAATTTCTTCATAAGGGCCTGAGCTCAATACGTGGCTGAAATTTCATCGCTCCAGCTATATTAGTGGCTGAGATACCAAATTTCCGATATTTTCTATATAGGAAAAGTGGGCGTGGTCATGGTCCGATTTCACCCATTTTCAATACCAACCGTGCCAGTCTCGATACCAACCTGCGTTCCAAATTTCATCAAAATATCTCAATTTTTGCACGAGTTAGTGTGTTTACAGGCGGACGGACAGACGGACGGACGGACGGACGGGCATGGCTCAATCGATTTCTCTTTTCACCCTGATCATTTTGATATATATAAGTCTATATCTATCTCGATTATTTCATTCTGTTACAATCCACCGTTATGTGATTAAAACTATAATACTCTGTGTACTAGTACAGCTGAGTATAAAAACTTTGAGTTGACTAGTAAATTCTAGTCCAACTGGACAAGTATTAAGACATGTCATTATGAAATTTGTAATAGTCATCTTCAAGTTGAAACATATTTATTTTAACTACTGTTGATGCTTCAATTTCAATATGGTTCATAGTAAACGTAAATATTTAGCACAGTAAGCTTTTTTAAAGCAATTTATGCTGCGTAGATTTTCGTTCCTTCATTTGAATGCGGCTTTTCAAATTTCCGTAATTCTTAGATGGTTTATACATTGTTCGAGCTATATAGCATGATTGAGCAACTCAAATATAACTCATTTTCCACAAGGGAAATGAGTTGGCTTATTTAAAGCCATTTTTCATACTCCAGAGGTTGGCACTCTCGCCGAACCTTGGAGCTACAGCGCTCCCCCAACGTGAATACATAAAAGGGTTTAAAAAAGCACATATGTATACATATGTATGTATGTGCATATGTACACACAAATTTTAGACACATATGTAGTTAAATTCAATATGAAATATTTTAAAACAAATATGATGTCTCTTAAGCTAAGATCACACGATTTGTACATTTGGCTAAAAATTGGCCAAATTCATAGGCAAACCGTGTGAACGGTAAATTTCATTTGACACAAATCACAAAAGCCAAATATTTAGCCTCTTGTGGCAAATCAAAAACAGCCCTTGTAGCCAAATCGTGTGAACACAAATGTGATACAGAAGGTAAATAAAAATAATGAAAATGGACAAATTTTCATTTGCCACTTGGATACAAATGATTGTGGCAAATATACAAATCTTTTTTGACAACTATAAAATAAATTATATTTAAAATAAAAAGTACATATATGGAAATACAAATTTTAAATTGGCCTCTTATAAGCTTCTGCTTTGGCCGTAAGGAGAAAGAAGAAGTCCGAAGAAACATTATACGGGGCACTGGCTTCCCTTTATAACAAAGAATACACAGATATCATGCCATTTGAGTCTCAAAATTTTCTTATTTCAGTAATTTGAATTCCAATTTCGAAAAAAATTAATTTTTGAAATAAATATTATTTTCATTTAGTTTGAAGTTTAATGTCAAACAAATTGTTTTTGATAGAGTACTTAGCTCTGTTCCTGCCGCTGTAGTTCAGTGGGTAGAGTGCTCGCCTGCTATACCAGAGGTCTCGGGTTCAAACGCCAGTCCGAACAAACACCAAACAATTTTTTTCTAATTAATTAAAACTCAATTGTTGGGTTTTTAGAAACAGCGGTCACCTCTCGGCTGTGGGCGGCATACCCTCCGAGTATATTTCTGCCATGAAAAAGCTTCTCACAAACAATGCATTCGCTGTTCGGAACCGGCATAAAACTGTAGGTCCACCCAATTAGTAGGACAAACAAAAGGAGCACACCTCGAATTGGGAGAGAATCGTAGCCATAAAACTCGTCAGAGTTATAATAGTGCCATTGTATTATTATATTATTATTTAGCTCTGTTCAATAACAAAAAAGTGTTACGTATTTTTCGTAAAAAATGGCAGCTCTCCATATAAAAATGACAGTTTTTATGAAAAATAAGTAAACAATTTTTAGTAATTGAACACAGGTTTTGTCTCTTTTCAAGAATTGTTTTTGTATTTTGACTTTCGGTGGTTTTTTCAAACCAAATATACGTAGTGTCATATAGGCCGAAAAATCATTTTTTAACGTTTAGCTAGAAAAAATTAGGCATAATTTTTTATTCCTTATTGAGATAATTTTGTATAATGAATACATTTTTTCTTATTCACGTTATTCAATTATTCTAGCTAGTCACACAAGTATACTTTTTCAAAAAGTGATTTTTGGAATACTTTCCCAAATTAGGAAAGAATATTTGCCCGAATTTGAACCGAATGTTTTCCCAAATGCTTTCCCGAATCTGAACCGAATATAAATAAACATGAACCCCTGGTAATAACTCAGTCAGTTTCCGATCGAATTTAACAAAACTTTGCACGTGGCTATATCCTACTATTACCCTAACCATTTCGAAAAATAATCGAAATCGATTTATGGTTTTGATCCTTTATTTGTTTCTAACTCCGAAAATAGTCATTCCGCGCAAAAAAGTAACAAAATCACTTTCATTCAAAATGAGTACATAAACAATTTCTTCATATACGATTTCGACGTATCTGCAACATTTAATTCACTTTTGTACAACCAAAGTCGAAATTTCATAATGACAATTTTTTTGGAGCTCGTTAACACACGTATTCTATTGAATGAATTAAATTAGCTTTATATCATCTTACAGAGAATTAAAAGAAGTATTATCCAATTTTGAAATCGTGAAAATACATGCACTTATAATGATTTAATACCTATTTGATTAATTTTTGTTTGTTAATTTTTCATGAAATTTTCTTCCAAATAATGCCCAAAAGTATGCTTCTTTATTTTTCTTACGACTGTTTTATCATGATTGGTTAAATCGTGTGAACGAATGTGAACAAATTTGCCACTTTACTTTTATGTACAAATGTGTGGCAAATCAAAAGCTAATAAATCAGGAAAATCGTGTGAACGCAAAGCAAATCATTTGCACATCGATATCAAAATGGGCAAATGTGGACAAATTTAAATTTGTCATTTTTTGTACAAATGCGAAAATCGTGTGATCTCGGCTTTAGAGTTGAATAAAAACATATTGAACTTCAATATGAATCATAGTAAACTTAAGAATATCTGTGGTCACAAGCAATAACCGCTTAAGTCGACTTAGGAAGATTTCGAGATATATACACCAAGTTATTCTCCCTGTAAAACTATATTTCTGTAAACCCCCATGCTTATAACTTCATTCAATAAAAAGATATAAATAAAAACATTTAGGCTTAACTTACAATAGAGGTATATTAAACTTGCTATAACAGCCAAAGTAGGCGTATATACCTAATCAAATTTCTTCATGACATTTTGTTTTATTTACAAAATTTGATCGTAACATTGTGGATGGCTCACTGATTTTGCGTCCATAGTTTTTAAACGATTTTTAAGATTTGTTAGGAAACGCCTTCGAATATAAAAATCAATTTATCTCGGAATCATTTTTTAAGACTTAAGCGATTATTGCAAATTGCCACAGATATGTCATAGTCAGCTTCAATATGAACATTCTTTAAAACAACTATGTTGTAACTTTAACTTGACTATAAAAATATTCAACTTGAATATGCTGCATTTTTCAACATATTTAAGACAACAATTTTTCATAGTTGTTTTTACTATGACAACACTTCAAGTCGAGTATAGTGAATTTTCATTTTAACTACTTAATATTTATAATGATGGTATGAAATGCAACGTAGTCAGAATAACTATTTTCATCCTAGGCGCAAAATCATTGGTAAAAATAGTCAAATCAAGGTGTAAATAGTCAGATTTACGTGCGTTTTTTGCTGAGTGTATATATGACTTATGCTGAGTTGTTGCATGCAACTTGCAACAGGTAATTTCAAACTGTGTTATATACGATACTCTACTCACTCGCTACGTCTCTTACACACACTCATCGTACACATATATATATATGCATATACATTCACTACGTGTGTCTGTGAATCCGAGAGGATGCAGGTATTCAGCTCTGGTTTAGTGGCTCGTTAAGTGCCTAATTGAGGGTGAATGAATGTGGCCGATCTGAAATTGGCAACTACGTGCCACTTGCAACGTGCAACACGAGGATGGTAAGTACGATTCTGTCTCACTCTCACACTCTGCGAATCATGAGCCCGTATACCACAACGACTTACAAAACAAGTAAGGAAGCCTAGGTTCGAGTGGAATCGAACATTAGATACTCAGCTGTACGCTTTCATTGTTTGTTTGCATTTGATGGAATAACGGTGTATTTTATATAAAGCGAGTGCCGCATAAAGTGGGCGTAGCCACGCCCATTTTAAAAATTTTTATCAGTCGTCCAACTAAGCATATGAATATTATTCTTTGTGCAAAATTGCATTCCTTTATGACTTCCACAAAGATGTCACGTTACAAATTCCCAAAGGGTGTTCCAGAAATACCTTTGTTAAAAAGTAGGCGTGGTCATAAACCGATTTCAATAAATTTTCTATTAACACATGCTATAAAAGGGTATAAACCAAGTTTCGTCATAATATCTCAATTATTTGTCGAGTTATGGGCTCCGAAATCTCGTAGATTCCTTTGTATTAAAAGAGGCGGTGCCACGCCCATTTTCCAAACTTTTTTTTATTTTTTGTTTCCGGTCTATTGTGGAACTCATGTCACAAAATTTCAATGAACTATCTTTATATTTGACAGAGATATCGCTTAAAATGCTTTTATTAGGCCACTTTATAATACACATATATAAAAGTGGGCGTGGTCGTCAACCGATTTTGGTAATTTTTCGTCCACACATTTGCCAAAGTAAATATATCACGCGTACCAAATTTCATCGATATATCTTCAATGGTTTCTGAGTTAAGGCTTATAAAACTTTCAATATTTGCCCCTTAATAAGTGGGCGTGGCACCGCCCACTTTCCAAAATTTTTGTGTTTTTTGTTTTATGTCCGTAGTTGGACTCCTGCAACAAAATTTCAGTAAAATCTTTATTTTGATACCCATAATGCCCACAAATGTTTTGGCGCTATCCGGCTCCACGTTTTGTCTGTTATCCACGGTCTCGACCTTTGTATTTTTTTACATTTGTAGAGTTACCCACCCAAATAAAAAAATCACAAATAACCCAAAAAACCGCCTTCAAGAGCAAAATTGTTGAAAAATTTAAGAAATTTTAAGATATGTTACCCTTTTATACCCGACTTTACTTCATTTAAACTTGATGAACTCATCCAAATTTTATTCGATTTTTAATAGCTATACATTTCTGGAAAGCGCATTAAATAACGCAGCCTACCGTGTGATTTAGTTAAATAATAATTTCCGATTTAGGGAAGAGTATAGGGCAAGAAGTTGAAGATTCATGAGAAAAAAAGAAAATGATCACTTTAAACCGCGATATTACCTTCCCTGGGTAGTGTACCAAAAAGCGGAATACGCCATTCGATTTAACGCTTAATTTTACGTATGGATGGATATCAATTTTTTTCTCGTGCAAAATCCTAACTTTTTTCATACATAAATCTAAACATACCTTGAAATTCTGGGAATTTACGCGGTTTTCGGTGTAGCTCCATCCAGTTTTTGGAAAAGTGAATTTTTTTTTCAGTTTACTTATCTACTCTAAAACATCCTATTTTCATATTCCGGTGCCGGAGGGAATATCTAAAAAAAAACTCATCTAATATGTATATTACATCGTTGGTTGAAAGTGACGACCAGAGTAGCAAAACGATATTAAAGTACGGTTTCCTTCACCCTTCGGGGTATTAAGGCTGTCATAAATTAGTGTGACGCACACACATACGCAAAAAATATATATTTCGGTTTCCCATAAACTATAATTTCTTATCCTACCCTACAAGACGTCTTGCCGTCCAGAAAGGGGTATGCACAACTCGCATACCGAATCAACAAAACAAATTCTAAAAATTATAATACTACTAGCTGACCCGGCAGACGTTGTTCTGCTAAAACTTATTCCTATGAAGCCTAAAGAAAAGTCTTTGATTACCGTATTGCTAACCATTATCTTAGAGTCCATCTTAATGACTGCGAATAACAAAAAATTGTCTATTCTCTGAATAAAAGTTATAGTTATATTCGCCGCGACAAACCTACTTCCCCCGATCCCTATCACTATCACAATCCCTATCCCTATCCCTATCCCTATCCCTATCCCTATCCCTATCCCTATCCCTATCCCTATCCCTATCCCTATCCCTATCCCTATCCCTATCCCTATCCCTATCCCTATCCCTATCCCCATCCCTATCCCCATCCCTATACCTATCCCTATCCCTATCCCTATCCCTATCCCTATCCTTATCCCTATCCCCATCCCTATCTCTATCCCTATCCCTATGCCTATGCCTATGCCTATGCCTATGCCCATGCCTATCCCTATCCCTATCCCTATCCCTATCCCTATCCCTATCCCTATCCCTATCCCTATCCCTATCCCTATCCCTATCCCAATCCCTATCCCTACCCCTATCCCTATAGCTACCTACCTTTACCTTACCGGGACCGTCCATCCGTCTGGGAAACAGCCTTAGAAATCACAATGAAAATAGCTGTATGTGGAAGCCTGCTCAACGCTTTTCATTTTCTACCAATATCGCTCGAAAACATTCAGGGGTTATCCGGGTCCACGCTTTGACCCAAATCTTGGAACCCGGCCTAGGCATCACTATTTAAAAAGCTCTTTGCTGAAGTCCTCCTCAACAGCTTTCATTTGATACCAATATCGCTCAGAAACTTTCCAGGGTCACTCGGTCCCACGTTTTAACCCATATCTGGGAACCCGGCCTAGGTATCGCAATAAAAATAACTTTATGTTGAAGGCCTGTTAAACACCTTTCATTTGATACCAATATTGCTCGAAGGCTTGGTGGATCGATCTGGGTCCTCATCTAGGCCTGTATTCCGGGAAGCTCCCAATTTTTCGAAATTCTATATACCCTACTATGTGCACTAACACCACATGAATCTACTGTGAAAATTTCATAAAGAACGGTTGGTTACTTTGGGAATTTATAGAGGACACACATCCATAGATGCACACATACGCACATACACACTGATTTTTCCAATTTTCGGACTTTTCCGGAGGGATTTTCCAAAATTTTCTTCCGTACGAACCATCTCCTCGAGAATACGAACAATTGACAAAAAGTTTTACAGAAATCGGCCCAGCCGTTCTCATCTGATGAGGTTAGTAACATTTTTTACACCATTTTTATATATATAGATTTACCGACGAGTGGAGAAAGCCGCCATCAACTACCTACACCTTTAACCACCACGATTTACTATACATCACTGGTGGATTATTCCAAGACCCGGCCCGAGGTACACACATATGTTCACTACGATTTTCAGACTCGTCGAACCCGAGTTTGGTTGCTGAATGACTTGCACATATCTATGTGTGTGTGTGTGGGTAAGCGACCAAATTATGGTATGTATATATATGACTTATGCTGAGTTGTTGCATGCAACTTGCAACAGGTAATTTCAAACTGTGTTATATACGATACTCTATCCTGCAAAAAATGCGATCACTCCGGGATACATCCGGTACAACTCGCAAGGGAGCATGCGATTACTACCCATTTGTATCTCTTTATATGGGTTGAAGTGTTCTCTTTTGTTTGAGCATGTCCTATGAAGAGACTAATTGTACCCAGTTTGTACCCGAACGGGTGCATAAGCGCACAATTGTACCCGTTTTGTACCCGAACGGTTAGCAAATGCGACACATCCATTTGTGCGACTAATTGTACCCGTTTGATACCCTTTCGGGTACAATTCGTCTACAATTAGTATACATGTGTACCCGTTCGGGTACAATTGCGAACAATTGTAGACTAACTGTACCCGAAAGAGAGCGCTCCCGGACAAATCTTTTTAGAGACTCGTCGCACACTTTTTTGCAGGGTACTCACTCGCTACGTCACTTACACACACTCATCGTACACATATATATATATGCATATACATTCACTACGTGTATCTGTGTTTATTCTGTTTATTCTGTTTATTTATTGCCCAAAATTTAGTTAGAATACAAATATTCTTGGGAGGATTACATGTTAGTTTACTTATTCCTAACAAACACTAGGTTTTTATCTAGGATTTTTTAAATTATATAATATATAATTTATAAATGCCTTTATATAAGGTACGTATAAATGAACTTAACTATGTATTCATTTTCTTACAAATTTACTTTTCTCCAAAAAGGGCAAAAGAAGAATGACATTTGAATACTTAATACTAATATATACAATAGACTGGCCGCAAATTTTTTTTTCTCGAATTCTATTAATAAACACTGCCTAAAAGGTGAGGTATGGTATAAGAAATAACGTCCTATTTTTTTATTCAGATCGCACCAAGCTTTGTTGACCCTCATCAAGCTTAAAAGGTTAAAAAATTTTTTCTTTAATTAATTTTTTATTTTTTTATTTTATGAAATTTCAAGAAATTAAGAATAATAAAAACAAGTAAGGAAGCCTAAGTTCGAGTGCAATCGAACATTAGATACTCAGCTGTATGCTTTCATTGTTTGTTTGCGTTTGTTCGATATAGGGTGTATTTTATATGAAACGAGTGCTGCATAAACAGGGCGCAGCCACGCCCATTTTCAAAATTTATATCAATCATCCAAATAAGCATACAAATATTATTGTTAGTGCAAAATTTCATCCCTCTATGACTTTTAGTTACAAAGACTTCACGTTACAAATTCCAAAAGGGTGTTCCAGAAATATCTTTGTTAAAAAGTAGGCGTGGTCATAAACCGATTTCAATACATTTTTGCGTGTCTATTAACACATGTTATAAAAGTGTATAAACCAAGTTTCGTCATAATATCTCAATTATTTGTCGAGTTAAAGGCTAAGAAATCTCATATATCCCTTTGTCTAAAAAGAGGCGGTGCCACGCCCATTTTCCAAACTTTTTTATTTTTTGTTTCCGGTCTATTGTAAAACTCATGTCACAAAATTTCAATGAATTATCTTTATATTTCACATAGATATCGCTTAAAATGGTTTTATTAGGTCACTTTATAATACACATATATAAAAGTGGGCGCGGTCGTCAACCGATTTTGGTAATTTTTCGTCCACACATTTGGCTAAGTAAATATATCACGCGTACCAGATTTCATCGATATATCTTTAACGGTTTCTGAGTTATGGCTTATTAAACTTTCAATATTCGCTCCTTAATAAGTGGGCGTGGCACCGCCCATTTTCCAAAATTTTTGTAGTTTTTGTTTTATGTCCATAGTTGGACTCCTGCCACAAAATCTCAGTGATTGATCTTTATATTTGACAGAGATATCGCTTAAAATGTTTTTATTAGGCCCCCTTATATTTCCTATATATAAAAGTGGGCGTGGCCGTCAACCGATTTTGATAATTTTTCGCCAAAACATTTGACTAAGTAATTATATTACGCGTACCGAATTTCATCGATATATCTTCAACGGTTTCTGAGTTATGACTCATAAAACTTTCAATGTCTGCCCCTTAATAAGTGGGCGTGGCACCGCCCATATTCCAAAATTTTTGTGTTTTTTGTTTTATGTCCATAGTTGGACTCATGCGACAAAATTTCAATGATAGATCTTTATATTTGACAGAGATATCGCTTAAAA
Source organism: Urophora cardui (assembly GCA_960531455.1). NCBI lineage: Eukaryota > Metazoa > Arthropoda > Insecta > Diptera > Tephritidae > Urophora > Urophora cardui. The sequence continues at coordinate 42,155,041 of OY482675.1, read as the reverse complement.
TGGTTTTATTAGGTCACTTTATAATACACATATATAAAAGTGGGCGTGGCCGTAAACCGATTTTGATAATTTTTCGTCAAAACATTTGTCTATGTAAGCAAATTACGCGTACCAAATTTCATCGATATATCTTCAACGGTTTCTGAGTTATGACATATAAAACTTTCAATGTTTGACCCTTAATAAGTGGGCGTGGCACCGCCCATTTTCCAAAACTTCATCAAATTTCTTCATAAGGGCCCGAGCTCAATACGTGGGTAAAATTTTAAAACTCTAGCTATATTAGTGGCTGAGATACCAAATTTCCGATTTTTTCTATATAGGAAAAGTGGGCGTGGTCATGGTCCGATTTCGCCCATTTTCAATACCAACCGTCCCAGTCTCGATACCAACTTGCGTTCCAAATTTCATCAAAATATCTCAATTTTTGCGCGAGTTAGAGTGTTTACAGACGGACGGACGGACGGACGGACGGACAGACGGACGGACGGACGGACGGACGGACGGACGGACATGGCTCAATCGATTTCTCTTTTCACCCTGATCATTTTGATATATATAAGTCTATATCTATCTCGATTATTTCATTCTGTTACAATCCACCGTTATGTGATTAAAACTATAATACTCTGTGTACTAGTACAGCTGAGTATAAAAATCAATTCAATAAAATGGACTTTTTGTGAGACGGAAATGTCTTACGATAATGTTCAACTACTTGCAGTAGGAATTGCTTATCCTCTTCGTCATACGTTAAGGTACGGTTAAAGTCTGTTATCAACTTAACTGCCCTTTCGGCTGCATCGTTCACCACTGCCAAAGTTTGACATGCCGATTTCGCTTTGCGATAATCATCTTTGGTTTGCCACGTAGAAGGATCCGAATTTATAAATGATGTATTAATATTCAAAGAAATGCTTTCATCGAAAAATGATAACCCAACAATTTCCTCACTCAAGTACCACAAATGGTTTTTAATCTTATGCAACAAGGCATTAGAAACTTCTTTATCAAAATATAAAATGGCATCTTTTATTAATTTGAGATCTTGTGCTGGTGCATCTATTGCATTAATGCATGTAAACCAATATGGAACGTAAATGTTTGTCAAGAAGATACAAATACTGCGAAGGTTTTTCAATTCCGATGAAGTCAATTTGAACTGATCGCGAAACAAAAATATTTTATAGCAATATATGCATTTCGACATGAACCTAGCATGCGATGTTGCTCCGGGTTGGCGTACTTTAGTAAAGTTTGGAACATTTTCTACAATAAAAAGCAATGACAGTTGGAGAAGCTCCTAATAATCGGACCTTGAACTTTTTGATTTTTCGTACAACCGATACACAACTTCATACAACAGCCCCAAAAACATTGCGATTTCCAGCGCAACATGCTCATGTTGTATAAAAAATTGCAAGGTGTGTGGCTGGCATCATGACGATCGGATAGTGTACGCCAGTGGCGGATCCACGGGGGGGGGTTTTGGGGGTTCAAACCCCCCCTTGTGGTTTATCATAGATCTCAAATTAATGCCTTTATAGATTCTGCGCCCAAATTTCCCAAACTGATCAAGGAAAACTCTATCATTCCAAAAGCAATGGTTGGATGGGTTTAGCTGTCCAAAGGCAAAACACGACATTTATTTTCAGATTATATTTTATATGCACATATCCACAAGGTAAAACAGGTACAATTGAATCAGTTCATTAAAATAGTTGTCCTTGTAGGCAATAATAACATGCAATTACAACTTATAGTTAATTAGAAAATACCCGAAATTTAGAGGAATTAAATCTAATACAATAAGCGCGTACTATACAATCCAATCAACCACCAAAAACAAGAATCAAAACGAGTACGAAGTTAAAATACTACAAGCGATTCATTCATAAAATTGAAATTGCTGCAACTCATTTTCGACGAAAACACAGCTAATATTTTAACAAGCGTTTATTGAATCCATACGCAAAGTTTTAATATCTAAGAATAGTTATGTATAATAAATTCAATAAATTTGTATATTGAAAGATATTAAGAAATCTTACTTGTTCGTGTGATTTCATCGAATTTTCTTCTCAAAATGGAGGTGAAAGAAGTGCTTTGAATTTGCAAAGTGCCGCTTCGTTCAAATCCACGTTTTTATCGAAATAAATATGTATGTATCTTTTAGTAAATTAAATGATGCCATACTTAGGTAAATAAATCAAAGTTTAAGCTCTCTACATATTACAAGGTGTTCACAATATTTAGTAAATTGATTTGTGGTTTTAAGTATCGACAGTAATGTTTCAACAAAGGATAAAAAAGTGGCAACAGAGCTTTTCATCAGATCAAGGTTTTTATAAAATTCTAAAATTTGCAGCCCGGCTCATTTTCAACCATCTTTGCATCTTTTCAGTGGCGGTAGAGTATGAATAGAAATAATAACTAAACGTCAAGCAAAAGAAATGTCAAAATTAATTTATTTTTCGCCGCGAAAAACAAACGAATTCGAGCTTGAAGAATGATGGTAGGCAACTCGCGAAGTCATCATCTTTTTTTGACTAAACGATTTCCACCTCACTCGTCCAAAATACCGAATTTTCCCTTCTTATACAATATACGTTCTTTGGTTGCACGTTTGAAAATTTAGAACACGCAGTAGCGACCTCTCGCTTCAAATTATATCATATAATAACTGCTACCCTTCACTAGGTGTCGCGCAGTGGTCAAGTTTATAATAAAGTAGCTTCAGATCCATCTGAAGGCGTAACACCCGCATATGCCGGCTTTTTAATTTATGAATTTATTAAATACATGTACGTTATACATGTTATTTAGAACTTCAATTGAAATCTCCTGCACTTTATGTGATGACATACATATTGTTAATTTGGAGGGTTTTGAGTTTGGTGTTTTTAAGGTGCGGGAAATGGTGCAACTAGTATATAGAATAATAATAGTAGGTGGTATTAGTCCATATTTTCACCACCGTCTGCCCTTAGAAAACATCTTCCAAAAAAAAATTTTTCAAAACCCCCCCCTTGCCGAAATCCTGGATCCGCGCCTGGTGTACGCACACTATTCATTGTGGTTCATGTACGAGTAACATAGTTCTCATAATAAAGCGAGTTGTTGTACTTCACTACAAGAAAACCAAACGAGTAAGGTCCGGTTATACTTGCATAGCACAGCAGCGCACAACATAAGAACTGTCACATACGAAATCTGTTTAATGGGATTTCCGTGTAATCGATTACTCAACGCATAGCGGCACAGGGCACAGCATAGAAGTCTGTTGAATTTTGATTTCTGTGTTATGTGCTATGCGATTTGACATTTGGCAACACGAATGTGTGTGTGCTGAGTGTGCGAAGGGTTGCACGCAAGGCTAATTTATACAGGTTAACTTACTAAACAGCTGATTTTTCACTTTTTTCTACTGTTTTACTTTAATAATGGTGCTTATATCAAACTGGGATCAATTTTGAGCATGGTGCAATATGATTTCTACAAAGGCGAACTATGATTTTGACAGAAGCACCACAGAATACACAAACAATTTACATGGAGTGTGTATGTATGTATGTACGAATGTCGGGATGCGAAAACTTTTATTAATTAACCATGGTTGCACGTCTATGCGAAGTATAATCAGCTCTATGCGCTATATGTTTTGCGCTGCCCTGCTTTGCAATGCTATGCAAGTATAACAGGGCCTTAACTCGTTTGGACATATGAATGTACTCATGCAACAGTCTACTGACTACTGCTGACTATTTCTGGTAAAACTGTCAAACGATCAGCTGTTTGGAAATTTACTTCCCTGCTGGAATATATAGACTCATTTCAACATTTGTATCAGCACGTTAAGAGCAGGGTGAAAAACAGCAGCAATGTCTTGGAATTTGATTGTTTTTGCTCGTTAAGTACCGTTATATTCACTTAGCAACTCAAAGCAACGGTACTGATACTTTGTTTTAGGTGTAGAAAACGCAAGAAGGGCTCAGCAAGAGAATTTTTATCTCTCAAAACAGACATATTAAAAAAAATCATGTTCAAGGTTAAAAAATAAAATTTTCCATACATTGGGCTCAATGAGGGTCAACTAGACAACAACGGATCGGGCCAAAAAATTAAGGCCGTCTTTTTAACCCTAAACCTCATATTTTAAGAACTGTTAATATACAAATTTCAACAAAAAAAAAAAATCCATACATGCTGCGGCCAGTCTAATATACAAACTACTGACTAGAAGGTTTAATTTGCCTATTTATCAATATATTGAACGTCGTTATAAACCAAGTTGTTAACTATATCAAAAGAGTTTTTTCTTCTGTGGTAGAACATTAACTTTCCATTATTATAAAGCACTAGCCAATACCCGTCCCGCTTCGCAGCGACGAACAAAAGCTTTTATTATGTAAAGGGTCTTTCCCTTTACCTTTACCTTTACCTTTACCTTTACCTTTACCTTTACCTTTACCTTTACCTTTACCTTTACCTTTATCTTTACCCTTACCTTTACCTTTACCTTTACCTTTACCTTTACCTTTACCTTTACCTTTACCTTTACCTTTACCTTTACCTTTACCTTTACCTTTACCTTTACCTTTACCTTTACCTTTACCTTTACCTTTACCTTTACCTTTACTTTTACCTTTACCTTTACCTTTACCTTTACCTTTACCTTTACCTTTACCTTTACCTTTACCTTTACCTTTACCTTTACCTTTACCTTTACCTTTACCTTTACCTTTACCTTTACCTTTACCTTTACCTTTACCTTTACCTTTACCTTTACCTTTACCTTTACCTTTACCTTTACCTTTACCTTTACTTTACCTTTACCTTCACCTTTACCTTTACCTTTACCTTTACCTTTACCTTTACCTTTACCTTTACCTTTACCTTTACCTTTACCTTTACCTTTACCTTTACCTTTACCTTTACCTTTACCTTTACCTTTACCTTTACCTTTACCTTTACCTTTACCTTTACCTTTACCTTTACCTTTACCTTTACCTTTACCTTTACCTTTACCTTTACCTTTACCTTTACCTTTACCTTTACCTTTACCTTTACCTTTACCTTTACCTTTACCTTTACCTTTACCTTTACCTTTACCTTTACCTTTACCTTTACCATTACCTTTACCTTTACCTTTACCTTTACCTTTACCTTTACCTTTACCTTTACCTTTACCTTTACCTTTACCTTTACCTTTACCTTTACCTTTACCTTTACCTTTACCTTTACCTTTACCTTTACCTTTACCTTTACCTTTACCTTTACCTTTACCTTTACCTTTACCTTTACCTTTACCTTTACCTTTACCTTTACCTTTACCTTTACCTTTACCTTTACCTTTACCTTTACCTTTACCTTTACCTTTACCTTTACCTTTACCTTTACCTTTACCTTTACCTTTACCTTTACCTTTACCTTTACCTTTACCTTTACCTTTACCATTACCTTTACCTTTACCTTTACCTTTACCTTTATCTTTACCTTTACCTTTACCTTTACCTTTACCTTTACCTTTACCTTTACCTTTACCTTTACCTTTACCTTTACCTTTACCTTTACCTTTACCTTTACCTTTACCTTTACCTTTACCTTTACCTTTACCTTTACCTTTACCTTTACCTTTACCTTTACCTTTACCTTTACCTTTACCTTTACCTTTACCTTTACCTTTACCTTTACCTCTACCTTTACCTTTACCTTTACCTTTATCTTTACCTTTACCTTTACCTTTACCTTTACCTTTACCTTTACCTTTACCTTTACCTTTACCTTTACCTTTACCTTTACCTTTACCTTTACATTTACCTTTACATTTACCTTTACCTTTACCTTTACCTTTACCTTTACCTTTACCTTTACCTTTACCTTTACCTTTACCTTTACCTTTACCTTTACCTTTACCTTTACCTTTACCTTTACCTTTACCTTTACCTTTACCTTTACCTTTACCTTTACCTTTACCTTTACCTTTACCTTTACCTTTACCTTTACCTTTACCTTTACCTTTACCTTTACCTTTACCTTTACCTTTACCTTTACCTTTACCTTTACCTTTACCTTTACCTTTACCTTTACCTTTACCTTTACCTTTACCTTTACCTTTACCTTTACCTTTACCTTTACCTTTACCTTTACCTTTACCTTTACCTTTACCTTTACCTTTACCTTTACCTTTACCTTTACCTTTACCTTTACCTTTACCTTTACCTTTACCCTTACCTTTACCTTTACCTTTACCTTTACCTTTACCTTTACCTTTACCTTTACCTTTACCTTTATCTTTACCTTTCTCTTTACCTTTACCTTTACCTTTACCTTTACCTTTACCTTTACCTTTACCTTTACCTTTACCTTTACCTTTACCTTTAACTTTACCCTTACCCTTACCTTTACCGGGACCATCCATCACCATCCGGGCCAACTACTTGAACCATCTCTGGGAAACCGACTTAAAAAATAACAATGAAAATATCTGTATGCTGAAGCCCTGCTCAACACCTTTCATTTGCTACCAATATCGCTCGGAAATATTCAGGGGTCATCCGGGTCCACGTTTTGACCCATATCTCGGGACCCGGCCTAGGCACCGCAATGAAAATAACTCTATGTTGAAGGCCTGCTCAGCACCTTTCATTTGATACCAATATTGCTCAAAGACTTACTGGGTCACTCTGGGTGCACATTTGGGCCTATATTCCGGGAAGTTCCCACTTTTCCGAAAGTCTGTGTACCCTATCAGCAGCGCATATATCATAATAATCTACTGTGAAAATTTCATAAAGATCGGTTGATTACTTTGGGAGTCCATAAATAACACACACACACATACACACACACACATACACACATTCATTTTTATATAATAGATATTGGGCCGCAGTTATAGTCGTTCACTAAAATCGGTTTTAGTTAAAATCGGTATTAAATTTAGAATGATGTTTAAAAGAGTGGTGTGTCATAGACCAGTTAGAACAACGTTTTTGCTAAAATGAAACGGAACAGGGTTACCCATATAAAATAATAAGAATCGCTCTGTAATTTTGAGAAATTTCAAGTGGTTTAAAAGCTCACCCTGTGTCAACTTTTAAATTGAAAAGTTCACCCTGTGTCAACTTGTAAATTGAAAAGAAAAAAGTAAGCGCATCTATCTATTCGACTTTTGATGTTTGCATATTTTAACTTAATCGTATATTTAAAATACGATAAAAAACAACTAAAAGTGAGTTAAATTTTGAGATAAAACTACACACTTCACATAAACCAAAATGAACTTGTAATTTTAGGGAACAACAAGGTCTCGTGCACCGAACTGGAGCGCAGTAGAAAAAGCTTGTCTGCGAGAGAGCATTGAGTGCCACCTGCATATTTATTAAAATGTCTTCTTTATACGTTTTATTTATTTATTTTTTATTGTATTCACGTACTCTCTTTCTATTTTTATAGTTTTCATGACGAATTCCCAGCTTAGAACAATATTTTAAGATTTTAAAATGACATTCACCTCATTTTATAGTTAGAACGCTGTTTTAGTGATAAAACCGATTTTAAGTCGACTATGACAGAGATAAAATGACGTTTATGCTAGCATCATTCTAAGTGTGTTAAAACACTGTTTTAAATCGACTATGACTACGGCCCATTGTTTCTATTTAGGCTACTTATGTATATGGGTGACAAATAGCGCTCATTTATAGGAAATTCTATACTATATTGCATGGTAAAATAAGATGTAATTCGTCCGTTTTCCAGAAGCGAAATTTTTTCTAAATATCGTAAAGCGTTATCCATAAGAAATTTATCAATACGCTTGATTTTGCATTTTTTGTAAATTACGTTGTTGGAAATCCGTTTCCTAAATGTATTTCCACCACGAAAGGGTTGACGACTCAGCCCGGTACAAATTCTCAAAATATATCGTTCAAATACCCTTAATCTTTCCATTTGAGCAGAAGAAATATTGAACCAAACAGGAAAAGCATAGGCCAATATAGGTCTTATTATTTGCTTATAGATATTAATTTTTATATTAGATTTTAAGTCTTTGCCCTCTTAAAGAGCCTCATATAGGAAAAAAACGTATTTTTTGCCTTTTTAATTACATGATCCAGATGTGTCTTGAAACTAAATTTACGATGTAGGATCACGCCCAAATATTTTATCTGTTCTCTATACGGAATTCGTTGTTGATAAATTTGATGTTTGGGACAAATTTGTGCAGGCATTTAATTGCTGTACACTCACATTTGGGAATATTCACTTTTAATTTCCACTTATTAAAGTATTTGGATAGCGTATTGTGAGGACCAAATTAAACAACAACAATTTGGCCCACACAAAACAAACCCCATGGAAACGCAACACAGCCGCCCACGACACCAACACAGCAACACAACAACACAGCCATCCACGACACTAACACAGCAGCACAAGGGGTGAACGCAACAAGTCTTAGCAACACAATGAGATAGCGCAACAAGTCTCAACAACACAAAGAGCGAACACAACAAGTCAACGCAACCATCTTAGCTAGCGACATCGGACACAATAGCTAGAAATAGAGCGACACAGCACTACGGCAGGCAGTCAGCACGGAGCCGTGGTTGCGACCGGAGCTACTAGCGAAGCGCTTCTTGATTGTAGATAGGTTCTACCAGTGCAATCAAGAATAGTTTCACAGAGCGAGTCGTGGTTTAAAGTTTGTGGGCGTGACGGTTCTACCTCCAAACACCGCTTTAGATCACGCGCAAAGGTCCTCCCGCGACTATAGACAGGCGACGCACGCCCGTACGTGCCGACGTAAGCCGCGACGCTAGCGTCCGAGTGCTAAAGCGCAGAGACACCTACGCCGGTGCGACGGAGGAACGTCACCGTTGACAGCGACACCAGCGTCAGTGTTACGCCAATACACGCATCTACTAACGGGATTCACCTAACGGAACCCGACCGGCCCGTTAACGTCATCGTTGGACAGCGACACCAGCGTCAGAGTTACGCCAACACACGCATCTACTAACGGGATCCGCCTAACGGAACACAACCGACCCGTTAACTCATACCATACTAAAAGAGAATATATAAGAAATTAATTGAAGTTATAGAGAAATAGAATGTGGTTAATTTATTGTACATATTTAATGATTTAAGGAGTGAATAAAATTACATGAAGACAATTTGCACGGCGTCCCAAATTTACAAATTGATTGTAACCGAACCCTGGACACGGCGAGTATACCCCAGCAACTACTAAAGAAGCGACGGGGCAACAAGAAAGCTTCGTTACAGTATCTAGAAAGGTGTTTACCATATTATTAGCTTTACTTGCTTTCTGCTTTGAAGCCAAAATCATAATGTCATCAGCATAGGTAAGCACCAACATATTTGAAATTTCTGTTGGAGGATCAGGCAGGTCTGCCAGAAATATATTAAACAGAATTGGTCCTAGTATGGACCCTTGTGGGACTCCAGCCCCAATGTCCTTAATCATGGAATAATTATTACCATTACTAACAAAAAAGCTTCTATTGCTCAAGTAATTATATAGTATACGACATAAATTTGTGTCAAATTTGAACACCTTATACATTTTATAAATAATACCTAATTTACAAATTGATTGTAACCGAACCCTGGACACGGCGAGTATACCCCAGCAACTACTAAAGAAGCGACGGGGCAACAAGAAAGCTTCGTTACAGTATCTAGAAAGGTGTTTACCATATTATTAGCTTTACTTGCTTTCTGCTTTGAAGCCAAAATCATAATGTCATCAGCATAGGTAAGCACCAACATATTTGAAATTTCTGTTGGAGGATCAGGCAGGTCTGCCAGAAATATATTAAACAGAATTGGTCCTAGTATGGACCCTTGTGGGACTCCAGCCCCAATGTCCTTAATCATGGAATAATTATTACCATTACTAACAAAAAAGCTTCTATTGCTCAAGTAATTATATAGTATACGACATAAATTTGTGTCAAATTTGAACACCTTATACATTTTATAAATAATACCTTCTTGCCATGCCGCACACTGGGGCCACTTATATATATGAGGACGCTCAAAATTCTGAAATCAACTTTTTTACATCAGAATCGCTTTATCTGCACTAAAGCAGTTAATCTATAGCATCCTAACCCATTGACGGCCATGAGTTAACCCGTTGGTGACCTATGTTTTTTATTTTAGTTTCGAGTTTAATTTTCTTGAATCAGAATCGGTATATCGATACTAAAATAGTAAATCCCAAGAATTTTAACCCCTTAACGACCACGCATTAACCCATTTTTAACCAAATTTTTTCACTTAATTCTTAGATCAAAATATTTAAATCATATTAGTTGTATCTACACTAAAACCAGTAATCTTTGGAATCTTAACCCATTAACGGTCATGAATTAACCTATTGGTGACCAGTTTTTTTTAAGATCTGTAAATAAATTATTTAAATCATAATTGGTATGTCTGTGGTATGGTGGCCGCAGTGGTGCAGTGGGTAGAGTGCTCGCCTGCTATTCCAGAGGTCTCGGGTTCAAACCCCAGTCCGAGCAAACACCAAAAAAATTTTTCTAATTAGTAAAAATCCAATTATTGGGTTTTTTAAGAGCAGCGGTCACCTCTCGGCAGTGGGCGGCATACCCTCCGAGAGTATTTCTGCATGAAAAAACCTCTCAAAAAAAATGCATTCGCCGTTCGGAGCCGGCATAAAACTGTAGGTCCACCCAATTGGTACGAAAAACAAAAGGAGTACACCTCGAATTGAGACAGAAGCTCGGCCATAGAACTCGTCAGAGTTATAATAGCGCCATTGTTTTATATAATTATTATATTAGTATGTCTGTACAAAAATAGCCAATTTGTATTATATTAACCCATTAGCGGCTATTTATTGACCCATTGATGAAATATGTACATATGTATGTATACAAAAATGGTTTTCTCCAATTTTTTGTTTCGAGATATTAAAAGTTTTATGTTGTCACAAGTATGTTTATATGGGAATTAGGAGTTTCAACGTTAGCGTTTTAAGCAGAACACGTATTTCCCCACATATATTCATGCCTAACATAAAAAAACATAAAATTGGAGTAACACAACTTGTGCTTCAAAGAACTCATATTATAATCCAACTTACAAGTCTAAATTAAAGAAAACTGGCTTGACAAGTAACCTTATCCACAATTTGTAATTAAAGTAACCAGTAGATAATGGATCAACTAAATTTAAGATAGAACAGAATCAAATTCAACCAGATATAGGTGTTTTTTTTTAACTAAAATTGGAATGCAATTTTTAAACTCACTTTTTTTTAAAATGCGCACTTTGCTTTTGGTTCTGAACTCGGATTCTTTGTCACAAAGGACCATATTTTACTGCTGCATTTTTACATTTGCTACTTTTTTGCGCAAATTAAAAAAAATCCATTTTGAAAAAAAATATTTAAAAAAAAGAGGTACGTTTAGTTTTATACTAAAAATTAATTTTTTAAAACATCTAGTTCCAAAAAAAAAACACTCATCGATTATATAAGCTTCACTTAATGTTGTGGAAAAAGCAGAATAATAAAATTTTATATCCTTCTCTTACACCAACTATTTCAAATACACATTAAAATTTCTCACTTTGAAAAAAAATTATTTTTTGGAAAATTTTCCATGTTTGTGTATGGATAACTCAAAACTGAAAAACGATAGAAAGCTGAAAATTGGGCCAGAAGTGTAGAATTTCATAGGGAACAATACTGCGTTTTTATTTTTTTGAAAAACTCATTATTTAAAAACTGAATTTTGAGCACGCTCGGCCCCAGTGTGTGCCGTGTCAAAGGCTTTTTCTAAGTCTAGACTGACTGCTATTGTAGCCCAACGACGATTTAAATTGCGACATACAAAATCGGAAAGTAGTGTTAGGGCATGGCTTGTCGAGTGAAAGCTGCGAAATCCGAATTGAGTATCTTTAATAATATTGTTGTCTGTCGTATGCTTTTTAATTTTCCTCAGTAGAAGTTTTTCGAAAAGTTTGCCTACATTTGGCAGCAATGAAATTGGGCTATAGCCACTAATTTAGTTTGGATACTATCCCGGCTTTGGGATTGCTACAATTTTGGCACATTTCCAGATTTCTGGAAAATAGCCTATATTATATGATTGATTGAAGATAATGGCCAAGAACCGCCAGAAAAATGGGTAAGTTTTTCGTAGAAGAAAATTTGACATGTTATCTTCCCCTGCGCTTTTATTGTTGGTTAACATGAGAATAGATTCGATTTCATTAGCATTTGTAAATTCTTTGTATTTGGCTATAGAGTCCTCACTGCTACTTCTAGGTGCAGTTAGACTATTTACCTGTTCAAGATTTACTTCACCATCAGCTGTGAAGTCCGCGTTAAATCTGATTATCGGTAACCTTTGGTTATCGAGGTCAGAAACGGATTGCATAACATGTTCAGAGAATTCTTGGTTACCGAGATTTATATTTTGTATATGTACTTCCTCAAAGTTGGAAGCTAACGCATTGACTTTGTCAATTTCGCTTTGCATAATCATTGTACCGTCTGGTTGCGGAAGACCTCCTTCAAAATTTATGTTATCTGAAATTTCAGCAACTAGTTCAGGCAGGTTGAGTTTTTGATTTAGCCCGCACAAGTTTTTAATTTTTTTGTATGTTATTCATGCGAATCTTGGCAAAGTATTTAGCCCAATAGTCATCTTCAAATAATCGAATGCGATCATCTATTATCTTACTTAAGTTTCGAATTGTGGCTAAATTTATTGGTTTTCTTCTAGGATGTGAAAACCAGAATGCAGCTCGGCGTAGTCTTCTCTTTTCTTTTATCAAGTCAAGAATGAATGTGGGTAAGATAATAAGCCCTTTATTGCGTATTTCAATTTTCGGAATCGCGTTTGACTCCATGGCTGCATTCCATGCCATGTTCATATCAGCAATGCAATTATCTATTTCAGAGACTGTTGCGTTACGATTGGTAGGGAGATAACGGTCTTTTATTCGCGTGTAGAGCTCATGGTTAAACAGACTAACATTCATTTTTTCGTAATCAAATACTTTACGAGGTGGTCTCCTTAATATATCTTCACTTGATCTGTCTATGCAGAGCTCAACCGCATTATGGTCAGACTCAAACAGGATTGTTCGTAGTTTATCTTGTAATTCTGTCGTATTTTCAAAGCTAATGGGCACAAAAGGCGAAACCAAAAACAAGTCTATGAATGAGTTGCTTTCGCCTAATATTCTAGTGGGATCTTTTGTAGGTATAATTTGAAGAAGGGGACAATCCAACAGCCAGTTATAAAGAACTCTACCATTATTATTAATTTGCGAGTCACCCCAACTGGGATGTCTAGCATTCAAATCACCACCCATTATAATTTCATTTGCATTTTTTACTAAGCACTCTTAATAATTTACTTAGGTCGCTATCGCATAGTTTCTCTGTTTTATTTAGCCTATTGTACATTGCTGCAAGCGCAATACGACTGCCATCTGACATTAACAGTTCTATTGCAGTGGCCTCCAAGAATGTAGTATTTTCTATCTCTATTATATTATATTGGAAATTTTCTCTAATAAATATTCCAGTAGCCTGGCTCTTTTTGTTGTTGTTGTTTTGTGCGTTTTTTACCTGCGGTATATAATTGTAGTTTTTAAATGTTATGTTGCGCTTTTGGTTGAGGCGAAGCTCTGCTGCTAGCACAACGTCGGGTTTATGCTTTTGTAGAAATATGTTAAAGTGGTGTCTCGTATTATTAGATACTAAAGAGTTGACGTTAACAAATATGCATTTTAATTTATTTCTACTCGTTATCATTGATATTTAATCTTAAGTTAATAAATAGCTCAAAGAGAGCAGATGCTTTTTGCTCATCATCGTGTAACTGGTTATAGTTTATTAAGAATTCACTGATTTTTTGCATGCACTTTGTAAAGCAGCTACCAAACAAACGCAAGCATTCGCTATTTAGAGAGTTGTAGTGGTTTATCGTGTTTTCTCGAGAGTTGGAGATACCATATCGTGAGGGTGATTTTGCTCTGCTAGAAGTATCTCCAGCTGAGGAAGTTTTTTGATTACTCTTAACTGCAGATGCGTAAGAGACTGAACTGGTACGAAGTGACCCATTGTTGCAATGACTTATTAAAGGAGAGGTTTTGGCTCTATGCTTTTCTTGTTTACGCTCTTCCATTTTTTTAATTATATTCGCTCTAATCGGACAGACATTGGAATTTGACGAGTGCCCTTTAGAGTTGCAATTTGCACATCTTAAAGGGATGCCAATACTTTTTGGTTGCTTGTTTTTCCGACAGGGTAGGAATATGATGTATTGTGGAACGATCCTCCGTCATCCCTTGTCAAGTTTGGTTTGGAGACAAACCGGTTTCGGCTAATATGCGCCATCTTCAGTGTCTTTTTTCGAACGAAAACCGGTTTGTCTCCAAACCAAACTTGACAAGGGATGACGGAGGATCGGTCCACAATACATCGGATGCCAATACGCCTGATAACTTTACCTGTTGCTTGATCTGTGTAAGCATATTCAATATTATTATTTTCTTTACTAGGTATGTCGCATTTCCCTGGATCATGCGATTGTGCGCATTTCACGCACCTATAAGGCATATAGCAGTTACTAGCTACATGCGAGTAACGCTGACAATTTCTACATTGTCTCGGAGTACGTGGATTAAGTTTTTCCAGACTTATTTTACAATTTAGTATATACTTAATTTTATAAAATTCAGCTATATCTGATTTATTGCTTAATTGTATAAGCCATGGATTTTTCTTAAATTTAGTAAGCTTTATAACTTCAATATTCAATTTAAGCTCAGTTGTATATTCTAGGATTTCATTTTGTTCATAGCTTTCGCATAATTTTTTAATTATAATAGATATTGGTTTCTCTTCGTTAGGAGTATATGTATAAAATTTTACTTTATCATTAATTAAGAACTTCATAATTTTTTTGTAATCATCATATACGAAAGAAATTATATGCTTTGTATTATTATTTACAATATTGTATACAAAATTTTTATGACCTAAGACATCAGTGAGTTTCTTAGTGGTTTCCTTTTGAGACAGGTTATAACAAACAAAAATAGGTTGCCGATTTTTCAATTTATTTTGCTTTCCTTGATTAGTGGCCTTTCGGCTTGAGATACTTGGGGATTTATTACTATGGCGGAATGTTGTTGACTGTTTGGTGGCAGCTCTAGATGGCCTTCCAATGTTGAGGTTGTTGGTAGTTTTATTATTATTGGAAACTTGTTCAGTTTCATTGCTGTATGGAGTTCCAATTTCCATTACATCAGCTGGAGCATTGCTTTTAGCTGGGACGGAGATTGTATCATAGTTGGTTGTTAGCTCATTGCTAATGATTTGCCCATGTACCTCGGGCGGTGGGATAATTTGGGCTGTACTACTGCTGAGATGGACCATTTGGGTTCTCAGTGTAAGGTTCTCTTCGCGCAGAGATCTGAGTTGTTGCTCGTAGATAATTGATTGAACTTCTTTGTCTGTTTGCATTTGAGCTAACGCTTGTTTTAACTCTTGCATTTGATTAAGTAATAATTGAATTGAGATTATGTCTTGACTCTCATGAGCTGAGGTACTCAAATCACCTGACTCTGAATTTCCCGTTTTTTTACGTTTGGCATTTTTTTTTTATTTATCATTCTCATTATCTAAACTCTCGCGAGACTTACATGTATTCTCGGTTAGATCACTGAGAGTGTGTGTGTTATTTGTCAAATTTAGCACGTGTTGCGATTAAATATCCGTACATGCTGCTAACGTAATTTCACTGTGATTTTTTCTATTATCTTTATCACCCATTTTCAAAACGACCGATTTTCATTTTGATTTAAAGAACTGATTAAGTGTTTATTTTTCAATGCCACTACGAGAGTGTATGCAACTGTACTACAAGTCGTAAAGGTACACACTTGTTCCGATTTTTTGGCTTTACAATACGCGTCCGCTCGCTATCGACTCTCAACAATGACTCACGTGTATCTGTGAATCCGAGAGGATGCAGGTATTCAGCTCTGGTTTAGTGGCTCGTTAAGTGCCTAATTGAGGGTGAATGAATGTGGCCGATCTGAAATTGGCAACTACGTGCCACTTGCAACGTGCAACACGAGGATGGTAAGTACGATTCTGTCTCACTCTCACACTCTGCGAATCATGAGCCCGTATACCACAACGACTTACAAAACAAGTAAGGAAGCCTAAGTTCGAGTGGAATCGAACATTAGATACTCAGCTGTACGCTTTCATTGTTTGTTTACGTTTGATGGAATAACGGTGTATTTTATATAAAGCGAGTGCCGCATAAAGTGGGCGTAGCCACGCCCATTTTCAAAATTTTTATCAGTCGTCCAACTAAGCATATGAATGTTATTCTTTGTGCAAAATTGCATTCCTTTATGACTTCCAGTTACAAAGATGTCACGTTACAAATTCCCAAAGAGTGTTCCAGAAATACCTTTGTTAAAAAGTAGGCGTGGTCATAAACCGATTTCAATAAATTTTTGCGTGTCTATTAACACATGCTATAAAAGTGTATAAACCAAGTTTCGTCATAATATCTCAATTACTTGTCGAGTTATGGGCTCCGAAATCTCGTAGATTCCTTTGTATTAAAAGAGGCGGTGCCACGCCCATTTTCCAAACTTTTTTTTTGTTTTTTGTTTTCGGTCTATTGTGGAACTCATGTTACAAAATTTCAATGAACTATCTTTATATTTGACAGAGTTATCGCTTAAAATGCTTTTATTAGGCAACTTTATAATACACATATATAAAAGTGGGCGTGGTCGTCCACCGATTTTGGTAATTTTTCGTCCACACGCGTACCAAATTTCATCGATATATCTTCAATGGTTCCTGAGTTAAGGCTTATAAAACTTTCAATATTTGCCCCTTAATAAGTGGGCGTGGCACCGCCCATTTTCCAAAATTTTTGTGTTTTTTGTTTTATGTCCGTAGTTGGACTCCTGCCACAAAATTTCAGTGATAGATCTTTATATTTGACAGAGATATCGCTTAAAATGTTTTTATTAGGCCCCTTTATAGTTCCCATATATAAAAGTGGGCGTGTCCGTCAACCCATTTTGGCAATATTCCGTCAAAACATTTGTCTAAGTAAGTAAATCACGCATACCAAATTTCATCGATATATCTTCAACGGTTTCTGAGTTATGACATATAAAACTTTCAATTTTTGACCCTTAATAAGTGGGCGTGGCACCGCCCATTTTCCAAAATTTCATAAAATTTCTTCATAAGGGCCTGAGCTCAATAGGTGGGTGAAATTTCATCGCTCCAGCTATTTTAGTGGCTGAGATACCAAATTTCCGATTTTTTCTATATAGGAAAAGTGGGCGTGGTCATGGTCCGATTTCGCTCATTTTCAATACCAACCGTCCCAGTCTCGATACCAACTTGCATTTCAAATTTCATCAAAATATCTCAATTTTTGCGCTAGTTAGAGTGCGTACGGGCGGACGGACGGACGGACATGGCTCAATCGATTTCTCTTCACCCTGATCATTTTGATATATATAAGTCCATATCTATCTCGATTATTTCATTCTGTTACAATCCACCGTTATGAAATCAAAACTATAATACTCTGTGTACTAGTACAGCTGAGTATAAAAAGATTTTAATTTAAAGTACATACGCGAACACATGTGTGTACAGGGGCATAATACATATATGTAGGTAGGCATATACTCGTAATTGTTACTACAGACATCTAACTGCTCATATAGGTAGATATAAATACATGTGTTTATTTCCGCGAATACCTTTAGGATATGTACTTATATACAGTTTTACTTATATATAAATCTACGTCTACCACACTAAGCCCGAACAAACCAGAACCCTGGCAGGAATCTCTGCGATTTTGGTGATGGCGTGGTTGATGAACATGGTGCCGATATTTCGTAGCGATTTGGTTTTGGCAGGCGATGTATTTTGGTTCATAATAACGGCAGTGGTCCACTATTGATGTTCGGTCGGCACACGTTGGGTATACGTCGACATGTGGCCAAGTAGACCGATTAACGTGATCGCAATTACGGGGCGTGGCACCTCCGTTTCACAATTCCCAAATACGTATGTAAGTACTTGCTTACCTTATGCTCACTTGCTTATCAAACGGTGGTGCTTATGTACCTTTCCCGGTTGGCTTTTTATGTTGTGGTTGGGATTTTTATTGCTCGCATGTGGTCTTAGTAGCATTGGAGTGGCATAAAATGTTACCTCTGTCGGCCATGTTTGCTGACTGTAAAATGTGGCCACTTGTTGGCATCTTGTGGTTTCGAGATGGCTGGTAGTAATCAGGTGCTTTTTTGTCTTGGCGTTGGTGGCGACTAACGTCCACCACTCCCGTACTGGCAAAGTTGTGGTACTCGTTCCTCTCGAGTGCTTTCTAAAAACGTGAGGACATTATAACTACCTTCACTAATTGTTACACTATGGGTTCTTACCTTTCCGTGGTGGAAATGAGGCGGTATGCAACTAACTATTGTTGGAGTATTGACCATACTTCTCTTCAGTGCGGATAATTAAAAAATTTTTCCCACTTTAAATACTGGTGGCGTCGATGGCCACAGATTGAAAAATTTGTGTGCGAGCTCCGCGAAAGAATTTTCCAGAATGACGGAAATGGCAAGAACGCACTTAGCTGCGATTGTCTCTTTCTGGCGTCACTTACTAAAATGCGTTCGCAAAAAATGACAGTGAAATGCGTTCGACTGTAAATCTTCAGGGTTGCAATTTGCTCCCAACACAGGGTGACCGCAACAATTGGAATGCCGATAACTGGTCTAATAGTCCAGTTAGTCAAGAACGTGTGGTCCGCCCGGACGCAATTTTTAGGATTTTTTTAGCCCGTAGAGTAACGGAGTACTCTGTTTTACTTTAAGATATTTACATACATACATGATTTGTTTACATTTTGTCAGAGTTGCCATTTAGTCATTTTTGAACAAATAAGATTTTTAATAATCTTCAAAGTGTTATAATAGGGCCCATTAACCATGCAATTTATCGTACGACTTGGGCTCGTTGTACAACAAATCGTCACATTAGTGGGCCTGTTGTACAAGTTGGATGAAGATCAAACGATTTTGATATTTTGTCGCGTTGTACAACAAATTGGAAGGTTAGTGGATATGTTTGGCAAACTTCATTATTTTTTCTCGCAGAAGTGAAAGCATTGCGCGCATCTCTTTGAAAATAAGAAATAAAAGTGCAAAAATTTAATAAATTACTACAAAAATATTGCCAACATGTGCAATATTAAGTGCGAAAAATGTAAACAGTTAACTTATATATTTTTATAACACAAAAATTAGCTTTTTTTAATTATTACGTGTATAATCCGTATGCTTGGCGTGTTGTTTACTCTTCAAAGCGTTGGTAAAAATGATGTTTGACGATAAATCGACGTTGAAATTGGAACGTTGGTGGCGAAGCATGCGATTTATCGTACGACGAACAATGGGATTTTTTGGCCAAAAATAAATTCGAAATTAAAGTAGTGATAAATAAATATTTTTTAACTGCAATCGACAGATATCTTATGGGACAAAAAAAAGCCCATGTAAAATTTTTTGAGTTCCGTTTCGTTTAGCCAAACAGGGTGCTCAAAGTTGAACAAAAAATATGTCATATGAATTATGAATTTTATGACCTGATACGAAAAGCTCTATCTAAGCCATTTATCGACGTATATATTTGGTTTTAACATCTAAATATAGAAAATGACCTATACTTTTCTAGGAAGTAATCTCGTTTCTTCTAACTTTGAAATCTGATTTTATATGATTTTTCAAATACTGATAAAAAAATATAGAAAAAATTTTTTCTTCGTCAACTTTAAGGAATAAAATAAAAAAAAAAACAAAAAAAAGGTATCTTGGTTTTTTTTTGTGTTATGAACTAACATATTCTTTATCAGATCACATTAACAGATATTAATTTCACGCGCGCCTTCGCGTGAATTTTAATTTCTATCATTCATAAATGGTATAAAGTCTTTGGTACGCATAAACTTGTTGATATTTGCATTTATCTATTTCGTCTCCCACCTGTGCTGTTACTTTATAAATGGGAGTTTACGTGGGGATCCAAGCCCTAAGAGTACAGATTTTAAATAAGTATACATAAACGTCACATAGATAAATAAATAAATATTTTTGAAGTAGTAACAAATATATGCTTATACCTATATATATAATTGCCCCTCAGCATTCGAACTCAATTAGTTTCGAAAATAAATGCATTTCAATCGTTTTTCGCGGCACCTGTTATATGGGGGGTGGGAGAATTTGTCATCAGATTAAGTTCATTTTTACACCATGTACTAATATTCATCAAAGAAGCTTGCATACTGAATGCCAGCATTGTAACTTAATTAGTTTCGAAAATAAATGCATTTTAATGGTTTTTCGCGACACCCGTTATATGGGGGGTAGGAGAATTGGTCATCAGATTAAGTTCATTCTTACACCATGTACTAATATTCATAAAAAAATCTTATTTTCAAAATTTGAGCACTCTAGGTCCATTTTTACTATTTATGGCCGTTTTTTGTATGAAACGTTCCCATTGTGCGACGGTGTAGTACAGTGTTGAACGAAAGAGCAATACGGAGCAAAACGGAGCTGCTCGGCTACACATACGAGTCGTGTGTGTGCTGCTAGCAAGCAATTGCGACGCCTACAACCAATTAGTCTGCGCTTGAATTTCATGCTGCGTACATCGATCGCGCAAAGAATTTTTTTCTTTTTTCTGAGCAATAGGTATGCGACAACAAAATGACCAAATTAGAATTCAAAGTTCAATGGGAATTGAAATATTTTTTTTTATTTGAACCCTTCTTATGAGCCTCAATGCATAATTTTAAACGCCACTATGAAAATCACCACAGCGAAATTCTTGCAGTGCTCTGCTTATACGCACACACTAATGCAAAAATATGTTGCGCTTGTGTAAGTAGCGCAGTCGGCGGTGTGCATCACTGGTGTAGTACGATAAATTGTATGGTTAATGGGCGGCATAAGGATTACTCTTCAATACACAACTGTGCATTATTTGCCAAATGACAAGAATATTAATTTAATCATTTTTAAAGTTGTCGTTGACGACTTTTTTTATTAATTTAGTTACTTTTTTACGGCTTAGTTGGTAATTGAAACACATTTTTCTTGTAATTTTGTAGCTGCCCAATATATTTCCATCAAACCTTGGTGATAGTTATCAAGGGCTAAAACATAAAATAACAAAAAACATAGTCAGAACACTAAATTTACAAAATTGAAAATCCATAAAAAATTATATTGGGAAGCAACAAGATTCTCACAAAAATGTGTGTTTAATTAAGAAATCTCCCAATAAACATTTTTCTTCATTTTCAATTTGAGGTTCATTTGAGAAGTAACCCTATTGTCAAATATCAAACGTTTGTTATCAAATGCACCTCAAATTTCCCCTGATAGCGTTCTCAAACAAAAGGGCTCATTTTTAGTATGGGATTTTGGGCTGATTCTCAATTTGATAAATTCCATTTTCTCAAACCCATTTCAAAGGTGGTACGAAATGGAATGCAATCAATAGATGTATGTATGTATTACATATTTGTACTCTAGAGTGCAGAAAAATTGAGGGAAAGTGAGAGTGAGAGAGTTTGTGGTGTGAGCGCAGAAATGGAATGGAATAAATAGATGTAGATATGTATGTATTACATATTTGTACGCTTATGTGATGTTTTTCATTTACCCGTGCGGGTGAATTTCGCCGGTGCCTTTTGTACAATTACATGAGTATATTAATATCTTTTTTAATATATGTACATACACACATATCGGAAACCAACTACATATGTTTTTATTAAATTTTGTGTAACTTCACAAAAAGCTACAAACAAATAAAATAAGAGTAAGAAATACAGATTCATTATTACACACAATCATTTTCAACCATTATCATTTCAACCGTTAAGGGACTGCTCGAGTAGAACAACGAACGCTGACTGAAATTTGCAAACACACAAAATTTCTTCGTTCCTTCACATGCTGAAATTCGTGAAATGGTACAAAATACGAAACAAGTTTTTTCAAATGTGTTGTAAGTTAATCTAAAATTGATAAACAATATTTGATGAACACTTGAAAATATGTTTATATGATGATTCTCAACTTTAGAAACAATATTTTCTCAAACGTTTGATAATTTCTTTTTCAGTGTTTAATGGGTCTGTACTGAGTTTCTGTAACTCATATCTTTTCTAGTATAAATAGGTGGTGACAAAGTGTGGATCGTATTAGTGTGACATCACTTTGATTGACACTTTCGCCGGTTTTGTTACAGAAACTTAGATCTATTGTGGCAATTTATAACTTTTTAATGTAGAAAAGTTGCACAAGAAGACCACCAAGAGTGATCAATTAAGAAAATACAGCCACCATATGTGGTTAAATACAATTTCTGCTTTAATTTTCAGTAATATCTTCATTTATTAGGAGTGTTCAATATTTGAAAATTTTTACATATTTTTACGAATAGGTACGAATTTATGTTTAATAACCCTAAAAATTCGCAAAAGAGAGCCAAATTGAGAGAGTAAGACCTCGAGAGAGTTGATAAAAGCTGCAAGTAAAATTTTCACTTGCAACTACTTGCAGCTTTAGAAAAATAGATGTGTCAAAAATATATGATCAAAAAATTTTAATTGGAAATATACAAACATTTTAAACGCAAATTTCTAATTGTGTACTAAATAAATTAGCGCAAAAAGGAATCTTGACGATGTTGTGGAATAGCCAAAGTAGATTTTTGTTTTCCTAATTCAGTTATTTCCATTCATTTCCAATTTCAAAAATTTCAATTACAACCTGACCTAAAAATCAAATTGTCAAAACAGCGTATCAGCTGTTTTCTTGCGAATGTTTACGATTTTGTGTTCAATTACTTTGGTTGATAATTTTCTCTTTTTCTCGTGTTTACTTTTAATTTGACACTGACGCTCTTTTTGCAAGTACTTGCAAGTAAAATTGTTGAAGAAAGCTATTATCTTGTTATTAATTTATATACATATATATTTACATTTTTTTTTGGGATTTAAAAAAAATTTATAAAAGTTTTCTTTCCTTTCTTTTTAAAAATTAAAGTAATAATAAATGGTTCGTTTAAGTAGACATACTATTTTTTCCATGTGAACACATATATGTATATTCGATAACATTTTACAATCTTGTTGAGTTAGTTGTATAATGCTGTGAAAATTACTGTTTAAATATTTAATAACTTAAAATGTTCAACCGGTAACCCTTGTACCTTGCAACCATGCGAGCGATCAGCTGACACGTTTTTACGTAAAAAAACCAAAATGATTTTGATTTCTGCGGTACGGGCATCTGAGTCGTCCGTCGTTGAATAATCGGTTACATACAAATCCCATTGAATAGGTTGGATCAGCTGACACGATACACGGGTTTACGTTCTCGACTAACTGGACTATATATGTGTGCCAGTGCGAAGGAAAAAACACTTTTCGCATCCAATTTATGCCCGACGTTTCGGTAAACTCCTTAGGGTGAAAACAGAATCGATGCGTAACGACACGACATTGCGACAACGACAGTCTCTTGACGTAAAAATTTCGTTGCGAAGCCAGCGACTGAAACATAATAAATGCGGTAACGACCACCCCTACAGAAGGCTCGTTGCTGCCACATTACAGTTTTTCATTCACAGCTAAAAAGTTTTTGGTTCTGATCGTAATTTTTGTAAATATGATGATAAATATGATAAATGTAAAATAATAAATTAAATAGTTAAATTTATTAATTTAATGCTTTAAACTGTTATTATATTTGGTTGTGTATAAATACTTCTGCTTTTTTTTGTAAAGTTTCGTTAGATTTATTGATTTGTCAAAATTTACATACTTTATAATGCAGTGGCAACTCATCGTCCGCTCGTCGTCGTCACCAAAATTAGAAATCGGCCTAAGTTGACGACAACGTAATTTTGTCGGTGGACGACGTCGTGCCGCGTCGTCTTTATTATAATTGCTTTCATAAGAATACATGGGTTTTAATTTTGAAAGGCTGTCGTTGTCGCAATGTCGTGTCGTTACGTTCCGATTCTGTTTTCACCCTAAAGGTGCTGTGCATATACGTAAAGAGAGCGGCTCTCCTGCCGTAAAAATATGTAACAGAGAAGACTTTCTGCCATTTCGCTGAGATAGCACTTGTGTCTAATACGTGTATCTTAATGTATGTATGTAAGTTTAAATTTATTTTATTTCTCTCAGTTAATTACCTATTTATTGTACTTCCTAATGTAAAGATAGCACATTTTTTTTGTTTATTTGACGTGTTCTCTTGCATACGTTTTTATACTCAGCTGTACTACTACACAGAGTATTATAGTTTTAATCACATAACTGTGGATTGTAACAGAATGAAATAATCGAGATAGATATAGACTTATATATCAAAATGATCAGGGTGAAAAGAGAAATCGATTGAGCCATATCCGTCCGTCCGTCCGTCTGTCCGTCCGTCTGTAAACACTCTATCTCCAAAATTAGAAATCGGCCTAAGTTGACGACAACGTAATTTTGTCGGTGGACGACGTCGTTCCGCGTCGTCTTTATTATAATTGCTTTCATAAGAACGCATGGGTTTTAATTTTGACAGACTGTCGTTGTCGCAACGTCGTGTCGTTACGCATCGATTCTGTTTTCACCCTTACCTCTCTATTTTTTAAAATGTGTAGGCTCTCTAATGTATATCTTGTTTTCTCTTTGTTCTCGATGTCTATTATTTTGGTGTTGTCTAGATCAGCTGTGTGTCCGTTTGTAGTTATGTGCAGAGCAAGGACAGTGTTTATTTTAATTTTTTTTTTTTTTTTTCTTGTTTTTTTTTTTTTATAAGCGCGGTCGAAGGCCCCAAACGCAATAGCTGTTTTCCGCAAAAGTTTTTTCTTTATCTTCTCTTTCCACAGTAATATCTATGGCCCGGTCCACAGTGCTTTTGCGCAGAACACTTTTCTGCATTGGCGGCCTTCGGCCGCGCTTATAAAAAATAACCCTGGGCTACGCCATCCAAGTCCGGTCGTGTGTCATAGCCGTGGCTACCGCCACGGTGATGTCCTTCTGTTATTTATATAACAGTTATTTGCTTATTGCAATTCTCATAAGTTCTCGCGTAAATAAATAAAGGGGTTATTGCACACATTTCAAAAAAGACCTAATAATAATAATAATAATACAATGGCGCTATTATAACTCTGACGAGTTTTATGGCCGAGCTTCTCTCCCAATTCGATTTGTGCTCCTTTTTTGTTTTTTCTACAAATTGGGTGGACCTACAGTTTTATGCCGGCTCCGAACGGCGAATGCATTTTTTGTGAGAAGCTTTTTCATGGCAGAAATACTCTCGGAGGGTATGCCGCCCACTGCCGAGAGGTGACCGCTGCTCTTAAAAAACCCAATAATTGGATTTTTACTAATTAGAAAAATTGTTTTGGTTTTTGGATCGGACCGTGGTTTGAACCCGAGACCTCTGGCATAGCAGGCGAGCACTCTACCCACTGCACCACAGCGGCCACGAAAAACAAAGACCTAATTGCGTTTTAAATGTGAAATAAGACCTTTTTTTTTGCTTGACCAAAAAAGCCCATTATATGCTCAAATTAAGACCTTTTTTTTTTGAAAATGACAAAGTAAAGGCTTTATTTCACTTTGGTTGGGAGTAACTCCACTAAGCGACGATGGAAACAGATGCATACCAGATTTGAGATGCTGGTGGGAACGAGCATACGGCGAAGTCGATTTCTACCTGTCGCAGTTCCTATCTGGACACGGTTGTTTCAAGGCCTATCTCTTTCACTTTAAGCACGAGTCGAACCCAACATGCGATCACCTCGGGGTGGCAAACAATAGAGGATGCATACCACGTATTCTTTGAGTGTGCAAGATTTTACGAAGCTAGAAACAAGCTCCGTAGAATATTTGGAGGAGACTATACACCTGAGTCGTTCGTGAAGCATATGATAGAAATGAAGGCAAAATAGACTGCAGCGAGTGATGTAATAGCAGACACCATAAAAACACTGAGAAGCATAGAAAGAATACGGCGAGGCAACGGCGACTAAATGAGCACTAATTGTGTCCTTCTAATCATAGGTACGTCTGACAATGACCACCTCGAGTGGAACGGATACGTACAGGAGCTCGGCTTCCTGCATCCGCCATCGCACGTGGTGCGGAGCTTTTGGTCCCCGTAGACCACCTAAGATTGAGCACTTCGATTGGAACGGATACGTACAGGAGCTAGGCCTCCTGCATCCGTCATCGCGCGTGTTGCGGAGCTTTGGCCTCGCAGAACACACACTGACCACTTTTATAAAAAATAAATGGGTCAAGCCTTTTAAGGCGGACTGATTGCAATACCGCGACATTACGGACTTCCAGGGGGGTGCTCAACCCACATCCCGACGGTAGCTTGACGGTAATACCGGGGGGTTCGGTACGACGAGAGTAGGTAGTTTAGGTTAGAGTCCCACAATGACGGGATAAAGGCTTTCGATGCTCCCTCCTCGTAAAAAAAAATATAAATTGTGAGGTCTAAAACTATTTTTATAAAATCAATGGCGCTGCGGAGGCAGTGACTCTCAAGTAATTAATATTTTGCACGATTTAATTAAGCCCAAATTGCACAAAATTTTGACTATTACATTGCAGTTTAACAAAAAAAAAAAGAAAGCGTGAGTAACGAGTACTCATGAACATTGATGTGTAAACAGATTCGAAATTGGATTTTTATTCCCTTTCCCTTATTCTTTTTTTCCCTGATTTTCTATGGATTAAAATGCGACTATGGTTTTTATAATTTTTTGTTGTCATAGTCACTGCTACATTTTGTTGTTTTTATTATACTCAGCTGTAAAAGTACACAGAGTATTACAGCCCGATTCCATTCCAACTGAAACAGTCGGCCAACTGCTTGATCAGCAAGGCGCCCTTCTACGTATTCACACTACAGACAATTTAGTCGGCAGACTACAACAACAACAATGATATTCGTAGTGAAAAGAGTTTCCGCGCTGACAGCACTACTTTTATTTCACTTTTGGTAAATTGCAGCGATTATACAGTTCAATTAATATTTTCTAAATGTTTATACAAAAAAAAAACAAAAGGTTCGTTTCTTATTAACTAGTTATAGACAAGAATTATCTAACTAAGGATATATTACTTCCGTTTTCATGTGCTTCTTGCTACTGTTGTTCTCTTCAAATATGTCATTAATCGCATAGAGTTACAACAAAAAAATATTTTTTCAATTCGTCTTGTTTGACATTCTACGTGAACCTTCTTGGCCATGATTGACGAAATACAATTTAGTATACATACATAATTTCAATCAGCTTATCTACTGCGATGTCCTCTGTTAAATAATTCTTGGTTATGGATAGTTGGCAAAGCGTTTCTTGATTCAAAAAATTAGCAGAAGAGTACAGAATAAGAATCATACAGAGCTCCAAATTTCAGCTAGTAAATTTTTCACTAGCTCGAATTATTTGCAGTCAAAGTAGGAAACAGCTGTTTAAAAAAATAAACCAACGAATATATTTGATTTTATTGCTTTTATAATTTGGTGAATTTTTAAAATAGAAATAATGAAAATGAAATTGCATGAAAATTATTAATGGCTAATTTTTACTATTTTTCCGTTTCTTGTACTTCTGTTCGTTTCGCTCTTTATGGGCGTAATTCCTTCCGGTTTTCTCTTTTCATTTACTTGACAGCTAGTTTAATAAGAAAGAAAGCAATGTATGCACTTTTTGTTTATTTTATTGTTTTTTATTTAATAGTCAAGTTGACAGCAGAAAAGAAGGTGCTTTCATGTAAGAATGCAGATAAACTGATAAACTTTAGCAATTTAGGGCCGTTTACTCAACCTCTGATTAACGCTAATCACGGTAAAAGTCCGGTTAAACATCATTATCGACTTCATCAAACCATGTATTTATCGTGTG
Source organism: Urophora cardui (assembly GCA_960531455.1). NCBI lineage: Eukaryota > Metazoa > Arthropoda > Insecta > Diptera > Tephritidae > Urophora > Urophora cardui. Next base: position 42,126,948 of record OY482675.1, on the reverse strand, counting down.
GTCGATAACGCAGTCCATAAGTTAACCGGCCCTTTATCCTCCGGTTAGGATTAATCAGAGGTTGAGTAAACGGCCCTTAAACTTCATCACTTTATATGAAGACCACTAATGTAAAATTTGCTGTGTAAAATGTTAACATTGGCAACACTATGTCATTGTCAATCGCCCGACTATTTAGGGCCGTTTACTCAACCTCTGATTAACGCTAACCACGGCTAGAGTTCGGTTAAACATCATTATCGACTTCATCAAACCATGTATTTAACTTGTGGTCGATAATGCAGTCCATAGCTTAACTGGACCTTTGTCCTCCGGCCCTTAGGGCCGTTTACTCAACCTCTGATTAGCGCTAACCGGAGGATAAAGGCCCGGTTAAGTTGCTGACTGCATTATCGACCACATGATAAATTTATGATTTGATGAAGTCGATAATGATGTTTAACCGGACTTTAACCATGGTTAGCGTTAATCAGGGGTTGAGTAAACGGCCCTTAGTCTGTAGTGTGAATAGCTGCCACCGATTCGAGTAAATAGTTGGCGCAGTGTGAATACATCAGCCCAATTCGACTAAATCGATTTAGTCGCAAGTGTGTATAGGCTCTTATAGTTTTAATTACATAACAGTGGGACCGAAAATTGTTAAAATCGGTTGACGGCCATGCCCACTTTTATATATGGGAACTATAAAGGGGCCTAATAAAATCATATATATATCTTTGTCAAATATAAGATAGTTCATTGCAATTTTGTGGCATGAGTTCCACAATAGACCGGAATCAAAAACTAGAAAAATTTTGGAAAATGGGCGTGGCACCGCCTCTTTTTAGACAAAGGAATCTGCGAGATTTCGGAGCCCATATCTCGATAAATAATTGAGATATTATGAAGAAACTTGGTTTATGCACTCTTATAACTTGTGTTAATAGACACGCAAAAATTTATTGAAATCGGTTTATGACCACGCCTACTTTTTAACAAAGATATTTCTGGAAAACCCTTTAGGAATTTGTAACGTGAAATCTTTGTAGCTAGAAGTCATAAAGGAATGAAATTTTGCACAGAGATTAATATTCATATGCTTAGTTGGATCACTGATAAAAATGTTGAAAATGGGCGTGGCTACGCCCACTTTATGCAGCACTCGCTTTATATAAAGTACACCGTATATCGAACAAACGCAAACAAGCAACGAAAGCATCAGCTGAGTATCTAATGTTCGATTCGACTCGAACTTAGGCTTCCTTACTTGTTTGTTTTGGTGTTTGGTTTTTGATTTTTGAATTCTGATTTTGATTTGTTTTGTTTTGTTTTGCTCAGAAACATGAAAGATCACTCGGGTCCACGTTTGACCCATATCTCGGGCCCCGTGTAGAAGTCTTGCTCAAAACCTTTCATTTGATATCAATATTGCTCAGAAATATTCAAGGATCATCCGGGTCCTCATTTTGACCCATATGGTGAGACCCGGCCTAGGAATCATAAAGAATAGAGCTCTATACGAAAGCCACGCTCAACACCTTTCATTTGATACCAACATTGCTCAGAACAGTGGCGCACACAGAAAAATATTTTGGGGGGGGGGGGGGGGGGGGGGTTTCAATATCCAACGGAAAATTAAAAAAAAAAAAATACTTAAAACTCGTCCAGACAATTTTTACTTAAATTTATGTTTGGGGAGTGGACCTACGTATGCACACATTAAACAAAGGCACCTTTTAAATCTCAATTCATTGCATTTTCTCTGTATTTAAACTAAAACTAACAAGTAAGGAAGCCTTAGTTCGAGTGGAATCGAACATTGGATACTCAGCTGTATGCTTTCATTGTTTGTTTGCGTTTGTTCGATTAGGGTGTATTTTATATGAATCGAGTGCCGCATGAAGTGGGCCACGCCATTTTCAAAATTTTTATCAATCATCCGTATTGGTAGTGCAAATTTGCAACCCTTGGCGTGGTCGTCAACCGATTTTGGAAATTTTTCGTCCAAACATTTTCCCAAGTAATTATGTTACGCGTATCAAATTTCATCGATATATCTACTACGGTTTCTGAGTTATGGCTTATAAACCTTTCAATGTTTGCCCCTTAATAAGATAAAGACAGAATATTCCCCTATTATAGCAAAGAAAAGTTGTATTTTATATAATTTTAGTGGTCTCAGATCTGTATACTAATAGCATTTCCTATTCTGCATGAAAATGTTGCATTATTACATTGCACCATTATCAACATGTGCCCTGTGCCCTATAAATGTTGCATTTTTCATGTGATGAATGAAACAAAAATAATGCAATGTGATAAGAGCAGAAGATGATGCCCCGTAGTCGGGCCAGTTTTATATTTTGTCAATAGAACAAACATCCTTAAAAAAGTGTTGAGTCTGTGTGGAAGAGAACAAAAAAATTTGACAGCCCGAAGAAAGTGCGACATTTTTGCCACAATAAAAAGTCCATTAATCAAAGTAAGGATTAATATTTTTGATGTTTTTTTTTAATAATCAGATTTTTTGGTCGTGAAGTACGCGTTGTAAAGAAACGTACGTTAGGTATTTTTAAAGCCTTTAGAATTCTTGTGGTAAAATTCATTTGATAATTTCTATTTCCTGATTTTTGGTCATTTATTTCCCAAATGGTTTTTGGAATTTTCCCATATGGAAAGTAAATAATGGAAGAAAATGCAAACAAAATTTTAATTAGACTTGATAGTTTTACATTACTCTACTAAAATTAAATACGCAGCTGCATCCTCGGAATTCATATCAAAATATGTGCCTCCGATTTTTAAATATTTTCGGAAGTTGCATTAATTTTCAGAATTTTTCGGCAAGCTTGGAAATATTCGCTTAAACGAAGTGTGTCGTTAAATTCTAAAAATTTTTATTGGAAATTATCAAATGATCGCAAACCTTTTTATCCTAATATCCTAAAAGTACCAACTATAAAGGAAAATGTTTTGTTCACCAAATGTATTTAATTTTCTTTGTTGATTATGTTTTTTAAAGTAACTCTTAAGTGTTATTAAATAATAAGCATAATTTTACGCTCCTATTTTATTTTGTTAGTAATGAAATAATAAAAAATGGCAATAAAAATCTATTTTTTCTTTGCATGTTAAAGTTGTAGCGTTTCTCGAAAATATACATATTTAATTTTTCAACCTCAAATGTGGGAAAATAATATTGGTAGACAAATTTTTGTAACAGAAATAAAATTCTACGTTTCAAAAGGATTTCGGTGCACTTTTCATATCCAAAGAGGCAAAAAACGCGGTTTTTGGCCATATTCACTCCTCAATATCTTTAAAATTGCCCACTTTCATTAAAAACTGATTAAATCTATTGAAAGCACGATCATTTCTCTTGAAGACAATGTTTTGCTTTTTCGGATATCTTGCTTGTAACTTGCAATATTGCAAATAAAAATTTTGTAGCACGCTTTTAGGCAGTTTATTATATTAACAACAAACTGTGCGTTAGAATGAAATAAGTGAATTAATTTATATTAATTTATCGAAAATACGACTAAATTTTGCGTGACTGAAACAAAAATTCCAATCAGTGGCGTACTATGTATATATTTTCTATACTGAAATAAAAATAGTTCTGCAGAGCAGCTACAAAACTTGATTTCGATTAAAACAGCGCTACAAATACTGCCGTTTATTTCGAAGAAAAATACCTTATTGTACAAAAACATATATTTCTAGATATATAAATAAGAAACCCGAGAAAGCGCTGTTTTCAAGAGAATTGATCGTTCTTTCAATAGCTGCAATAATTTTTTAATGAAAGTAAGTAATTTAACAGATTGAGCAGTGAATATAGCAAAAAATCGCATAAATATCTCAAAACTCACAAATATTACCGAAAATCCGACTTCAGATTCAGATTCAGGGCACCGAAATCCTTTAGAAAAGTAGAATTTTATTTGAGTTAGAAAATTTTTTGGAAATTTTGTCGGCCTGTATAATTAATGTCCAAATCCCGGGATACCGGGATCCCGGGATTTGAAAAAAAATCTCGAAAATCCCGGGATCGTAAAAATCGGAAAAATTGGAATCCCTACTCCACACTGCTTGTTTATAAACATAATCAGTAGTTGTTGACAAACATTGGCAATGTACATCCACGAATATTCATAGGTTTTACATGTATTTACACAAATATTTGTGCATGTACCATCTTTTATAAAATTATTTTTTTATTGTGTTGTCAAATTTTGGGGGGTTTTAACCCCAAACCCAACCTTCCCCCTTGTTGCGCCAATGCTCAGAAACATTCAAGGATCATCCGGGTCCTCGTTTTGACCCATATCTGGAGACCCGGCCTAGGAGTCACAATTAAAAGAGATTCATATCGAAGTCCTGCTCAAAGCCTTTCATTTAATACCGATTTTGCTCAGAAGCATTCAAGGATCATCCGGGTCCTCGTTTTGACCCATATATGGAGACGCGGCCTATGGGTCACAAGTAAAAGAGCTTAATATCGAAGTCCTGCTCAAAACCTCTCATTAGATACCAATATTGCTTAGAAACATGCAACATCATCCGGGTCCTCGTTTTGACCCATATCTCCGGACCCGACCTAGGAACCATAAAGAGTAGAATTCCCTATAGAAGTCCTGCTCAAAACCTTTCATTTGATACCAATATTGCTGAGAAAATTAGATAGGTAGGTATGCATATCCATACATTTGCATACATGTTCAAACAAGTTGGTCCTTTTTATTTTGCCTATTTGTCGCATTGTTGCAGAAAACAACAACAACAACAACTTCGCTTCGTTGCTGTTGTTGTTGATATTTGCATTTGCATGTTTATGCATGCAAGCATTTGTAAGTACATGTGTACCTACCACTGACAATGCCAAGTGATTCACACGGACACAGCAGCGCACTAACACAAAGGCCATTTACGGTTTACGCGTAAACTTTATATTCTCATCGTATATTGCATTAGCGGTTCTTTAATTACAAAAAATTGAATTTGGTGGGAGTATTTTATTAATGATATTTTCATTTAAGTTGACCATGTAAAAATTTTTATTTGGCGCATGAACAGCGTAACTGAAACCCGACTAAATGAAATTACTCAAAAATGTGTGTGAATGCGCGTGATTTCGGAAAGTAATTTCGGCTAATCAACGTAATTTCAAATGCCGTGTGCAGAGGCTTTTACCTATAACTGTAAAATTTTTGCAGTAACCATATTTACTGGTTACTGTTATTACTGTAAAATTTTTATTTATAAGCAAAACGTTACTTATTATTGTAAAAAAATTTTAAATATGCAGTAAAAAAAGATAAAAATAATGAATTACTACTGGTACTTAACCCTAATCCTCTAAAGTGAGCCTCTCAGTCTCACTTTAAAGTTTAAAAGCGAATTATTCCTAAACCAAAAAAGCTTTTTGCCTGAAATTTTGGGTATTCCTCCATTTGTGTTCATAAATTATGAAATAATTATGATCTTTGGGCTATTTATTTATTTTAAACATTTTTTTTGCAATCGTATAAAATTGTAACGAAAAACCGAAAGTGAGCATCAAAGACTCACCTTAAGTATCTTTATCGTCATAAGCTTACATTTCTAGAATTCAACTAAATTTTGAATCCGTTGTTTACAAGGTTTATCTAGTGAGGTTTTTATATTGTGAACTCACCATACTTCCCCCGGATTTTGGTGAATTCCTCGTATTTCACCATAGATGTTTAGATCATATGATGTCATAAAATTAAGGAGAATGGTAAAGTCAGCAATTTCAAAACCTTTAAAATCTTATCATTTTCTGTTTACTGAGATTCTAAATTACGGAAAAGATGCATTCAGATAGAGAAACGAACGATCGTCTGCTTTTATACGTCAGTAATTTCACCACGAACGGCGCGTTTTAAAACTTTTCAATTTGATCGCGGAAAATATATATTAGGGGCGATCATATGAAAAATTTATTTATCCCAGATGTGCCGACGGAGCTCCTGGTGAAGCAATTTCCACAATTCTTTTTTATACCGTTCTTTTAACATAGAATATTACAAAAATTAAGATAAATTTAAAAAAAAATATTTTTCAATCGATTTTGTAGGGTGTACTACATGTAGTACCTTCGGCACATACACAAGCAAAAAGTAGTAATTTTTGGTTATATTGGAAAATGGTTTTTATTCAGAACTTTTATGTACATATGTATGTAAAAACATAAATTTAAATAAAAATATTATTTTTTTGTATGGTACTCAACATTACACTTTACGTGTAGCGGAACATCACATTTAATGCAGCATGTAGTGGTCCTCGTATGACAGTGGTTGCAACGTAACTGTTTACATTTTCCGTTTGATTTTCGTGTGATCTCTGTTAGTAAATGATCCTTTCGGTCGAATTTGATGTCGCCTGATGAGTGCGATGGAAGAGTTCCCAAAGAATTTCCATATGTAGATATGAGTAAAATAGCAATACGTCGTCTAAAAGCTAAGTGGTCCAGTTTGCCTCCCAAATCTCTGTGAATTTGCCAGGCATTATGTTCAGCAAGATCAATGCAATGCGCAAAAATAGGGAAATACCACTTTTTTCCTCGAATGGAAACACGGTATAGGCTAATATTTTCATCTGCTCGATCGACGCCCCCCATGAAGCGATTGTACTGTTGGATAAGACGTGGCTGCTGAACTTTGAGATGCTTCTTATCCTTTTGGGACCAATGTGTAACTTCTTTGGAGGGTTGAACAGGATGAATATTTGAGGCTACGTAAATGCATTTGCTATCCTTCCAGCAACTCACTATTACATTGTTGGCACGAACTTTACGGTAGTCAAACCATCCTCTCTCTTTTTTCTGCAGTTCAGCTTTCTTTGGTAGAGGGCAGTTTGTTAATCGATTATGACGAATCGTTCCAGTCCCTTTCATATTGCGGCTTTCCAACTCTACTAATAAGGGTATTGAGGTGAACAAATTGTCAAAGTACAGCCGGTGAATAATATCGGGTTGCCTTTGAGTTAAGACGTCACAGTACGATAAAACTACACTGGCACCAAGTCCCATATCTTTGTATGCATTGCTAGGAAAAGTTCCGGCGCCTTGGTATGCTTCAAACCAAATAATGTAACCCTTATACGTCGCCCCAACCCAAAACTTATATCCATACCTTATGGGCTTATCCTGTATATACTGCTTACATCCGTGACCTCCGTAATATGGGACCATCTGTTCGTCAACGGAATGCTGCACTGTTTTAGGGGCATTTGATTGGAAATTTTCGTTAAGCATTTGAATGAGGGGTCTAACCTTTGCAAGCCTATCGCTCTTTTCAAGGTTATTATTATCTACGAAGTGTAAGTTTCTTATAATGAACTCAAACCGATCCCTCCGCATTGAATTTGATACAAAATGATGATGAGTGTCTCTTTCATTTTGCCAATACATCCGACGTCGTGCTACAGTGTTGTAGCCACTCAGAAGTAAAATTCCAATAAAGCATCTGATTTCGTCTGGCGTTATATTACCTGCTTGGTTGTGCTGTAAAGCGTAGTCATTCGAATTCATTACGATAAGTTGCAGGAAATCATCTGTGAAAAATTTTTGAAATAAATCAAGTGGCGTTGGCAAAATTTCATCCCCATATCTTGGTACTGCAGCCTACGTTTCTTCTATGTCTTGTTTTACCCACTTAAGGGACGGAGCATTCAATTTACGTTCTTTTGCAGGTATCAGATCAGCAAGGGGAGCATCGTCTTCACTGTCAGAATCGGAGGAATATGCATTGCGAAATAGTTCCGCCTCAGCATTTAATAATATAGATGGTAGGTTATCGAAATTCACTTCTCCCTCATCACCACTATCTTCATCTGTTACATAGTGGTTAGCGTCAACGGTGGGGACAATGGAAATGTCGTAACTATCTCTGGGATTTTCTTAGTCGCTTTCTTCTAGAGTACTTATTATTTCATTTAAGGTTAAAAAACTGAAAAAAAAAATGTTTTTTTTAATTTTTTTTTGTACTCTAGTGCCGAGCGTACTACATGTAGTACGCCAGCAAACAAATCACCAAAAATCACATATAATTGCTTTTTACACTTCCACTACTGGTGTACCTCAATTTCTACAACTATTTTTAATAAAAATATACAAAAAACAGAACAAAAACAAATGGGCTTAAATATTTTTTTCTTACCGATTACGCGACATCTTCACACTTTTGCCAATTTCACAAAACTCGCATTTTTGATATTAAAAAAGGCAGTCAACGAATTGCAACACAACATTTTTTTCAAAGCCAACTATGGTGCCTGTTTTGTACAGTAGCACAGCGACAGGTTGGTTACGTAGTTTAAATTACTGTTTACGAAATATTTTGAAAATAACAGGTGTACTACAGGTAGTACGCTCGGCATATCTGGGTTATGTTGGAAGTTATTTTGGAAGTTTTTCTCATTGTGTGCACAAAAACAAATTTATAAAAGATGTAATAAATCCATTTGTAATGAACATTCAACAATTAAAAAAATGTGTGAAAATTGCAGTTCATTAATATGCCCTATTTTATGAAATTACCATTTTTATCTTTATATACTAAAAAAATTGTCATAAACCGTTATAAGAATGTGTAAAAATGCTTCTGCATTCATTACTGCATAAATAAAAGTAAAAAAAATACCAAAATAATGTGTTTCAAAATTTCCCCATAGGTGAGCCTCAGAGTCTCTCTTTCGGTTTTACGTAACTTTTCAAAATTCGGTGATTAGGGTTAAAGTGCCCATCTATGACAATCAGGTCAGTCGAGCGTTGATCGAACCTCAACGCCACGTTACACCGACATTTGATATTACATATGGGAGTGGATCAATGTTAACTACCACTACTAGTATATCTTGTAGGGATTTTCGGTGTATTTAATAATTTTTCATCAGAAGAGAACAATTTGAAGTTTTTTAATGTCAAACTCCAGACTGTCTTAATCTAGCGTTACTTATATAGTACTAGCAGATACCCGTCCCGCTTCGCAGCGACGAAAAAATTTGTATGTTATAATGAGGGTTTCCCTCTACATTTCCCTTTCTCTTTCTTTTTCATTTAGTTTTACCTTTACCTTTCTCTTTCCCTTTCCCTTTCCTTTACCTTTACCTTTACCTTTACCTTTACCTTTACCTTTACCTTTACCTTTACCTTTACCTTTACCTTTACCTTTACCTCTACCTTTACCTTTGCCTTTACCTTTACCTTTACCTTTACCTTTACCTTTACCTTTACCTTTACCTTTACCTTTACCTTTACCTTTACCTTTACCTTTACCTTTACCTTTACCTTTACCTTTACCTTTACCTTTACCTTTACCTTTACCTTTACCTTTACCTTTACCTTTACCTTTACCTTTACCTTTACCTTTACCTTTACCTTTACCTTTACCTTTACCTTTACCTTTACCTTTACCTTTACCTTTACCTTTACCTTTACCTTTACCTTTACCTTTACATTTACCTTTACCTTTACCTTTACCTTTACCTTTACCTTTACCTTTACCTTTACCTTTACCTTTACCTTTACCTTTACCTTCACCATTACCTTTGCCTTTGCCTTTACCTTTACCTTTACCTTTACCTTTACCTTTACCTTTACCCTTATCTTTACATTACTGAGACCATCCATCACCATCTGGGCCCACTATTTGAGCTTTTTGTTGAAGTCCTCCTCAACAGCTTTCCTTTGCTACCAATATCGCTCGGAAATATTCAGGGGTCATCCGGGTCCACGTTTTGACCCATATCTCGGGACCCGGCCTAGGCATCGCAATGAAAATAACTCTATGTTGAAGGCCTGCTCAGCACCTTTCATTTGATACCAATATTGCTCAAAGACTTGCTGGGTCACTCTGGGTCCACATTTGGGCCCATATTCCGGGAAGTTCCCACTTTTCCGAAAGTCTGTATACCCTATCACCAGCGCATATACCATATGAATCTACTGTGAAAATTTCATAAAGATCGGTTGATTACTTTGGGAGTCCATAAATAACACACACACACACACACATACACACACACACACATTCATTTTTATATAATAGATTACAATAACCATACGATATTTACATAACTTTTACGATCAAACGCTTGAGGTAACATTGCGATTTGCTCTATATATTTCCATATATTCCTACTCACCAGTCAAAGCAAGACGGACTGAACGCCAACTTGCAATTTAGGTTTTACGCTTGAATAAAATGCGGTATTTATAAGTTAGCTACAAGGTGAAACTTTCAAAACGATTTTAAAAGGAAGGCTCTTCCGAAATGGCATCAATTATTTTTTTAATTTTATATATTTAAAAAAAAAAAACTGGAATTACAGGTAGGTTTTGGTAGATGAGAAAAAAAGGATAAACTCTACATATCAAAACTTTGCATTAACAGGTACTTACATTCGGAGCATCCCTTTTTGCAAGAGAAAGCTGTAAAAAAAAAGAATATTAAGTGATAATATGAGCATCTTATAAAGTTTGTAGCCGTGTTTTTTATTTTAGCGCATATACATATACATATGAGCTAAAATAAAAACGAGGCTTGTGTTGGAATATATATGTATAATAATATGTACTTTTTCTCAAAAAAAAAATTAGGTGAGACCGAACTGTAACTTTTGTATTTTCAAAAAAAAATATATATATATTTTTGTATCATAAAAATATGCTCGTTTTTCAATAAAACTTAATAATAATAACCCACACCCTCCAATACCGCCCTACCGCACGAGAGGCGCATCCGCATAACGTACGGATAATTGTTTTTTTTTGCCGAGTCGTGTTGAAAGGCAAGAGTTTATTAAGCGTCGAGTTCTAAAACTGCTCAGCTACAGAAATATATCATCAGCTGAATAAAAAAGAAAAGAAAGTAATAAGATAAGTAAAGAAGTGCAACAGTATTCTAATAACACTGCATCACAAAATGAAATTTGTTGTCTGTACTTTGGACGCCACTATCCTATTTATTTGTAAAATCGGTCCTTGATTCCGAAAATCGGGTTCATTTTATTTATGAGATATCGGAAATTTACCGTTATTTGGCCAATGGCTCCACTTAATCCAGTATGTCTCTTTAACGCATCTATCTACGTTACCATACGAAAAAAACTAAATTTCCTACACATGGCTCCTATAATATTTTTCTCTAGGCCTTATAGTTTCTGAAATATAGATGAATCAATTTGAAAATTTTCAATTTTTTACGAAAATTTGAAGAAAAATTTGATTTTGTCAGGCAAGATCTTTAAAACAAACGTTTTTACCTTTAGTTTTATCCATTTATGTGAAGCCCCATTCAATTGGCAAAAAGATAAGCTATCAACGAAGAAAATCCATGGTAAAATGGAAAAGTTATAGGCGATCAAGTAAATACATCCAAGTCGCGCAATGCCACTATACATGTACATTCTATGCATACGCGCGATTTTTATACTCAGCTGTACTAGTGCACAGAGTATTATGTGTACTAGTACACAGAGTATATTAGTTTTGATTATGGTTTTGGATTGTAACAGAATGAAATAATCGAGATAGATATGGACTTATATATATCAAAATGATCAGGGTGAAAAGAGAAATCGATTGAGCCATGTCCGTCCGTCCGTACGCACTCTAACTCGCGCAAAAATTGAGATATTTTGATGAAATTTGGAATGCAAGCTGGTATCGAGACTGGGACGATTGGTATTGAAAATGGGCGAAATCGGACCATGACCACGCCCACTTTTCCTATATAGAAAAAATCGGAAATTTGGTATCTCAGTAACTAATATAGCTGGATGAAATTTCACCCACGTATAGAGCTCAGGCCCTTATGAAGAAATTTGATGAAATTTTGGAAAATGGGCGGTGCCACGCCCACTTATTAAGGGTCAAACATTGAAAGTTTTATAAGCCATAACTCAGAAACCGGAGCAGATATTTCGATGAAATTTGGTACGCGTGATATACTTACTTAGGCAAATGTTTGGACGAAAAATTGCCAAAATGGGTTGACAACCACGCCCTATTTTATATATGAGTATTAAAAGTGGCCTAATAAAAACATTTTAAGCGATATCTCTGTCAAATATAAAGATATATCATTGAAATTTTATGGCAAGGGTCCAGCTATGGATATAAAACGAAAAACATAAAAATTTTGGAAAATGGGCGTGGCACCGCCTCCTTTTAGAAGCAGGAATATACGAGATTTCTTAGCCTATAACTCGATAAATAATTGATATATTATGAAGAAGCTCAGTGTATACACTTTTATTACTTGTAGTAATACATGTTCAAAATTTTAGCGAAATCGGTTGACGATCACGCCCAATTTTATATATGGGAACTATAAAGGGGCCTAATAAAAACATTTTAAGCCATATCTTTGTCAAATATAAGGATAATTCATTGAAATATTGTGGAATGAGTTCTACAATAGACCGGAAACAAAAAATAGAAAAATTTTTGAAAATGGGCGTGGCACCGCCTCTTATTGGACAATGGAATCTACGAGATTTCGAAGCCCATAACTCGACAAATAATTAAGATATTATGACGAAACTTGGTTTACACACTTTTATTACTTGTGTTAATAGGCACGCATAAATTTATTAAAATTGGTTTATGAGCACGCCTACTTTTTAACAAAGATATTTCTGGAACACCCTTTAGGAATTTGTAACGAGACATCTTTGTAACTAGAAGTCATAAAGGAATGAAATTTTGCAGTAAGAATAATATTCATATGCTTAGTTGGATGACTCATAAAACTTTTGAAAATGGGCGTGGCTATGCCCACTTTATGCAGCACTCGCTTTATATAAAGTACCTACACCGTGTTTCCATCAAACGCAAACAAACAATGAAAGCATACAGCTGAGTATCTAATGTTGGATTCCACTCGAACTTAGGCTTCCTTACTTGTTTATTCCAATTTTTCGCCTCCAGCGCTTTTTTCACTAATACACCATATTTAAAAAAAACCGTCTGCGGGCTTAATTGCCCTTTCGAATAGGGCGTGCGGGTGTTCTTCCCCTTTCTGAATGGAAATAAAATCCACGGGTTTAATTGCGTTTTATTCGCAGGCGCTATTTCTCTTTACGTTATTTCACTGCACCATATTTGCTCTTTTAGCAGATAGATTGAATACTACTAAAACTATTTTATATTTGCATAAAGGACGAAAGAGGCACAGAAATAACAAGAAAGAAATTAAGCAACAGAATAACACTTTTCAAACGAAACATAAAACATAACGCGGCGGAAAAATTCATTTTAGCAGCTTTTAAGGAAACCAAGCTATTTCTAAAAACCCATAAAAACATTGTGATAACAGATGCGGACAAAGGTAATAAAACAGTGGCTATGTACGAATCAGACTACAGAGGGAAAATTGACGAACTACTTGAAGATAAAAGCACATACAAAACAATAAGAATTGACCCAACACTTTGCAGAGAAAAAACAACAAAATTGTAGACGAGCTTTATAAAGCACAACACATAACAAAGAGACAAAAACAACGCCTCACATGTACAGCAGCAGTAGCACCAAGACTGTATGGTTTGCCCAAGGTGCATACACCTGATGTACCTCTATGTCCTATTGCTTCGTCAATCATGGTCCCCTGTTACAATTTATCAAAATATGTCGAAGAAATATTAAAGCCTCTAACTTCCGATAAGTATAACGTGAAAAATGCATTTGAGCTAAAAGATAGATTAGCGAATATAAGTTTGTGTGATGAAGATGTGTTAGTCTCCTTTGATGTTGTCTCTCTGTTCACCAATATACCGACAATGCTAGCAACTAAAATTATAATGAGAAAATGGGACAAAATAGGCCAAATGACGAGAATACCAAAGAAAAAGTTCAAAGAAATACTTAACTTCTGTCTCAAAGACAACAACTATTTCATGTGCAATAACACTGTAGGTAAATTTTTAACTTTTGAAATATCACAGAGAA